>CM069131.1:63274226-63599226 GCA_035221665.1 Okamejei kenojei
CAATCTTTCCTAGTTATTTCCTTCCCCGTGACCTGCAATCACTTGCCAAAATCCAATTTCATTCCTGTTGCTGTGAGATTTTCAATCTGTTGCCTACATTGTCTGCAACAAGACACCCTCCTCCAAACTGCATATAAATTATCTTGCTATTTCGCTGTATATTTGTGTGAACACTGGGTGACCTTTGTTTCAATAATCATGATACTCAGGATAAATATTTTGAACTTTAAAAAGCTAGGTTCCTTTTAAGGCACATTTGAAGTATAGTTTCATGCTTTTTATAACATGAGACTAAGGACCATAATTGAGTTTCCAAATGCACTATCAATTCTAAGAACAGTGCCCACATGCCTATCATGCTTTAAGATGTATAATGTTGCAATGGCCGAGAACCTGCAATGAAAAAAGAAAATGATATTCAAAAATATCTAAAGTCATTTTGTTAACCTCACATGGTAAAAGTCACATAGTAAAAGTCACATGATTTCACTTTGTCTGATCAGCTACTAACCAAGTGCTGGTAAATGAGATTAGTACAGATGGTTATTAGAAGGTTGGCATGGGCACAATAGTATTTTTCTACTGTGGTCCATAGAGGGAGGGTTCTGATTTCAAACTAACTTCGGTCTGAAGAAGGGTCTCGACCCGAAATGTTACCCACTTCATCTCTCCAGAAATGCTGCCTGTCCTGCTGAGTTACTCCAGCATTTTTTGTCTATCTTTGATTTCAAACGTGGATGGATTAAATAGTCAATCAAATGTATTCTCCGGTTTAGAAAACATACTTCCCAGCTGTGGAACTTGCTGCTTGTATCCATGTTGGCCATGATCTATGACTAGACCTCTGTTGATAATACAAGCAAAGTAAATGAACGATGTTATAAATAAATGCTTCATGTGCACCGCATCCACTTTGTCTTTCCAATGGAGCCAATAGTTCACCTTCTTCATCTTTCGCGTGCACAGCCTAAAGTTGTAGGACAATTTATTCTATTTGATCTTCTGTTTGTGCACATCGAGTTGATTGCATTAGTCGAAACAGGGCGGACCACGTGAAGGTTGCAATCTTCCACCTCAATAGTTCACCTGAAATAAATGGAAGGGCAAAAAAAGCATTCACCTGCTGAGGGAAAATGGTAGGTGGTAATCTTGCTTATATTTGACCATTGTTATCATGAAAGTCAGGTAAAATGGAGGAGGTATCTGGATGATGGAACTAGAGAATCTCCATACAGTGACTTAATGATGGCTTCCTTGCCCATCATTGTGTAGAAATAGTGAATTTTATCAATGATGCCTGTGGCAAAGACTGCCGCACAAAGCCATAATGAAGCCAAATATTGCCAGCCGCACATGGGCGCTTTAATTCGTGTGTGGATGCCAATTTGCTGCAGGGCTTACTTCTGGGTTTAACTGTGAGTGAATGAGTTCATGCCTTTGAAATCCAACTTCTGTTGCTGCAGAATAAATGACCAATGAGCATCCTGATGGTGCCATTACATGCTTGAATGGGAACTGGAGAATGGATAGACATCGTAGGTTATTTTTATGACCAGAGAGCCCAGTCCAACTCTCCAATGAGTGGGACATCAAGAGTCAAGAGTCAAAAGTGTTTAATTGTCACATGCACTGGGAATGGAACAATGAAATGCTTACTTGCTGCAGTTCTTGTGCACATTGATGCAACAATGCAGATAAATATACAATAAACGATAATGCAATGATTTATCAGTTATACTAGGTAACCAACAATTAATTGGCAGTTATACAAGGCAATCATATTTTCTTCTACCAAAGACATACACAACAGCAATAAAGCATTTAGAAAGAGTATTTAAAACTATTCCTAAGTCTAGGCAATTGACTCCTACTCCTGAATTCCTGGTAAGCAGTCATTATCCTTTATCAGCCAGCAAAGCTCTGACAGAATAGAAATCCGTACATTTAGTTATGTTAACTCCCATACCTACACTCAGAGACATTCCTTGATAGCCACCATTTCATCTATTTTGCCAGTTTGCCACAATTGCATATTTTTGTTTGCTAACAAAATTCCGGCTTGAGCCGGATTCTGGTCAATTATTCCTTTCCTAAAATCCCATTTGCTTAAAATAATTCTGAGTATACTTCACCTTTAATCTGAAGTTTTGAAGATTTTATTTTGCCTGATCAGAGTAGGTGGATAACATGCCTTGAAGGAGTTACTGAGCCTGACAGTTCAAGGGAGCTGAATTAATATGTACAGTTCAAAATGACTCCATGAGGTTAATTACTGCATCTCCACTGATTTTAATTCCACTCCTTCATGCTGAAAGACTGCTCCAACGTTGAGCTGTTTTCACAGACAATTACTTCAGCTTACTATATTTAAACAAAATTCAGCAAAAAGTTTCATCTGCCTTGTGCAAATAAACAATGTCCAGCTATTGATTATTGTCCAAAAAGTTAATAAAACCATGGGTTTAAAGGAATCATTTTTTCACTTCCATGTTGATTCATGACTTCTATTTTTAGCATGACCTAGTGTGAGACTGACATTTAAATAAATTAACTGCAATAAACATTTTCCATATTAAATTAGCAATTTTTCAACGGAATTTCACTATACATTTGTTCTTTCTGTTGTATTATCAATGATCCTTTGCAATTGGTAATTTTAGACAATGAATATATAAAAGATAATCTCACTACAAAATAAAGGACATCTGAATCTCCCTCCGGCCTCCGCATGGTCCTCATGGAGATTTCGCAGGCTGGTGCAGGTTGTAAGTTTTTCACATTGCCCAGAGCATTCTGACTGTTCTGGAATGGACTACTGCATAAATAATAGTTTCTTCAGGCATTGCTCAGAAAGCTAGATACCATTAATATAGAAATGCCATATCAATGTGTCTGTGTTAGATTATATTTGATGTATCTTTAGATATTTAGATGTGCCCAATCTGGTCCAAAGAAAATGTTAGAGTTGTTTAAATTAAATTTTTGACAGCTTCTTTTGTGATAGTGATATAACTTGGAACATAAGAGTCTCTCATTTCACACAAGCCGCATTTTAATTTGGTAGCCGAGGCTTGTTTGAAAAAAAGTGGAAATTAGATTTTTTTTAAAAATTACTGATAGCACAGAAATAAAGAACAGTACAGCACAGGAACAGGTCCTTCATCCCATCATGTCTGTGCCAGTCATTATGACAATTTAATCTTATCTCATTTGTCTGCACATTGTCTGTATCCACCTGTTCTCTTGCTGTTTATATGCCTATCAAAATGCCTTTTAAACATTGCGATCGTATTTGCATCAACCACCTCCAGGGGCAGCAAGTTACAGAGACCAACCGTTCCCTGTGTAAAAAATAAACGTGCCTTGCAAATGTCCTTTAAGCATCTACACTTTTTACCTTAAACGTATGCCCTGTAGTATTGACATTTCCTCACTGGGAAAAATACTGACTATCCAACCTACCCACCCCTCTTACAATTGATGTACTTCCATCAGTACGCCCCTGTGCATCTGGCGTTTCAGAAATAACTATTTAAGTTTGTACTGCCTCTCCTTATAGCTATTACACCACAATCCAGATAATTATCTGGAGGAAATAATCTTGGGTGTTCTCTGCCTGTGCCAGATTGACCTCGTTCACCGAGAAAAAACTGTGAATCACACTATTCTGATGCACCTATATTCATGCCTGTCATGATCTTGTACACTTCAGTAAGGGCCAGTTGCTTTCTGTAGATTAACTCTCAGGAAGAACGATCTGGCACCTGTAACAGTGAACCTGGGTACATGGTTGTTGGGGCAGGTGGCATCAATCCACTGACCTGTTAATTGCCAGCATGGCAGGAAGGGGCCAGTTGTTGCCAGTGGTTCTGCTTGGCTTCACTTAATAGCCTGCCATAACATGCACGTTTTGTCACAATCGATAAGGATGTCATTAAAGTGGAAAAGGGGATTAAAAGGTTTATGAGGATGTTTACTGGGTCTGGTGGGCTTGAGTTGTAAGGAGAGGTTGGATAGGCAGGGACTGTTTCCCTGGAACACAGGAGCTGAGGGATGACCCTTTAGAGGTTTATAAAATCATATGAGGCATAGATAAGGTGAATAGGCACAGCCTTTATCCCGAGGTAAGAGAGTTTAAAATTGGAGGACATATATTTAAGGTGAATAGGGAAAGATTTAAAAGGGAATTGAGGAGCAACTTTTTCACATAGAAGGTTGTGCATATGTGGAATGAGCTGCCTGACTCAAATGTGGGTACAGTTATAACACCTAAAAGACCAAGATGGAAAAATCAAACACTAGAGGACATAGCTTTAACGAGAGTGGGACAAAGTTTAAAGGTGATGTGCATGGCAATTTTTTTACACAGAGGATAGTGAGTGCTTGGAATGCACTGCCGAGGGAGTTAGTTGAAGGAGATATGTTAGTGGCATTTAAACAATCTGTGGATAGATATATGGATATCCACGGAATAGAGGGAAATGGGTTGTGTGCAGGTATATAAGTGATGGTCTTGACATCGTGTGTAGCACAGACATTGTGGGTCAAAGGGCCTGTCCTTGTGCTGTACTGTTCTATGTTCCCAATACTAGAAACTGCACCAGCCTTCAAAGCAATTTCTACCTTGAAAAAATATAATTATTGGATCCAAGGTGGTAGAGAGAACAATTCTCCCTTACGCGGTTTTAATTATAGAGACAGTGTTATATCTCTGCACCCAATGTCGTAAATGTAATCTGTACTTTGGATTTTCATATGGGCACCAGACTATACAAATGAGAAGGTAAAGGATATAGTTTGCATTGGTTTCCAGTTGTCAAATTCAAAAATAGATATTGATCTGGCCATGAGGCACGATAGTCCAGTCAAAGATCTTCTACTGTTAGCAATTGGACTCTGTGGGGAAAGCTGCCTTGAATTGCGAAAATTGGCTTTTATTCATGTGTGGATCAATCAGGCAATCCAATCTTATTCTCAGCCAAGCGGGAGGTCACCACTGAGCTCTGTGGCAGTGTAGACATTTAATCAGGAAGAAGATCTTCCTCAACATTCACTGACTTAATAGTCACTTAATAAAGCTCAAGTACAGGCTGATTTTGTTGTCTTTCACCCCTGCTAATGTAACGTAGAAACTGTCACATACAAACGACTGGCCTGTTTTTAAATCAGTTAACTCAAAGCAGACAAGAACTGAACGAGATCTCTCTGGATTTATGTGGTCATGTGCTATGCTGAGCAATGTAATTACAGAGCCATCAGCGGATCCACTTCTCTGAAGAATGTTATTGTAAACAACAAACAATAAGTGCTGCAAAAGAAAGAATGTATGAGATTAAGTGTTTGAATCAACATACCCAATACGTCTGAAGAAGGGTCTCGACCCGAAACGTCACCCATTCCTTCTCTCCAGAGATGCTGCCTGTCCTGCTGAGTTACTCCAGCTTGTTGTGTCGACACAATAATTAAGATATATAATGTTTAATGTATTACATTTGGAGGTCAAATTCATTATGGAGTGTTGCAGGAAATGTGATTATTCCATTATTTCATGTTTGCTTAGAGTCACCCCATTGAACCTGGCTGGACAGTGGGGCGGGGCTCCGGTTAACATCAACATATCCCAAGAGCTGACAGCAGGTGGCGACAAAAGCTGTGTTTGAAGGGTTTCTCTGTGCTCTCTATCTGCAGTTCCACTGGGAAACAGCATTATGCCCACATTTGAGGGGATTTTACTGTAAGTTTTTGGGGAGATTGTTGTGGATATGTGGTGATATTCTCTTCTGCTTCATTCGACTGTCAAATCGTTTTAAAACAAAGCTCTTTCCAGATATTCAGGCAAACGCAGAATAGCAGATAAAACTTTGATCAAATATTGCATTTGTTAATCTTAACATTATTTTAAAAGATGTTTCCATTCCTTCCAATAACTCAAGGCATACACCTTCTCTTTCTGGATGCTGGATGTAATCTTGACTTTCTTCAATGGCAACCACAGTTTCAAGGAGTTTCTGAGCAAAATTCTTTGCAGTGGTGTTTTAAATTCACAAATAATAATCCAGAAGTCAGCATAATATTGGTCTTGGTAATTGAACACCATATGTAGCTCTTTGAAAAGTTACCCGAATGAGGGTCCTTAAGGCAGAAGCTATACCTGACCATTGACTTCATGATATGCACCAACAACTATAATCCTGGCTGCAGATGTCAGGAAAATGTAGAGGGACATGAGGCAATTATTTAAGTAGCTAACTGAAGTATTACATTTCTGCTGCTGTGATTATTGTGCGTGGTCATATTTTTGTGAAATATAAATATATTATTAAAATTACATTATCTTTGCATATGTAAGCAGAACTGTTACTGCCTGAAATAATTGGATTTCTTCAGGCCCTATTACCAGCAACTTTGAAATTGATGTTAATGAAAATTGCTAACGTTTATCGTGTGTTGGTCAATTAAAGGGACTGAATATAGTATAACTCTATTACCTTTAGTTGCCATGAGAGGCTACAAATTTCCAATGATTTCTGTAGTTTCAACAGTAAATCATGTGAGTAATTGTTAATAATACTGTTACACCCACCTTCACGTGCTAATCTCCAGTTGAGCAGACAGATTATGCATGAGTTACCCCACAGTCTACACAAGTTGCCCATGGGTCAAATTATTGTTCATGTCCCGCCATGGCAATGAATTTGGTTCCCATTTCCAGCCCCTTTTGAACAAGTTACAATCCTAATTTCAAAAGTTTGGACTCTTCCAACAATTGGGATGATTTCATGATTTCCCACCCCATACCACCACGACATTTCACAGAAAAAAAACGAACATCCAAATCCATTTCTATTTCCAGTCAAACTCCTTGAGATGCAAACATTTTCTCCCTCCCTCGATACTAATTCATGTGTATAACCATTCTTTCCTATTTTATTTTATTTAATGCTTTTATGAGACCTGGTGGAAGTGTATAACATTATGAGACATAGACGGAGTAGACAAGTCTATGTCTCATAATTCGCCAGGAGGAAATGTCAAAGTCTAGAGAGCATGGCTTTACAGTGAATGGGAAAAGTTTAAAGGAGATGTGCGGAGGGTGGTGAGTGCCTGAAACACTCTGCCAGAGGTGGTGAAGGCAGATACAATAGTGCCGTTTAAGAAGCTTTTTGATAGGCACATGTGTATGCAGGGAATAGAGGGATGTGGATCGTGTGCAGACAGATGAGATTAGTTTAACTTGGCATCATGTTTGGCACAGACCTTGTGGGCTGAAGGGCTTGCTCCTGTGCAGTAGTTTTCTATGCTCCATATTCTGTTTGTCACAGCTCAGAGTTTCACAGATGGAAAGTGATCACCACAGATAAGCCTGCTGTCGTGCTTACATTTCATGGTAAATCTCAGCATCTGGCTTACAAAGTACACCAGAAGATTCCAGTCAGTCCCAGGAATGGCAGTGCTACGGTGAAGGTGAGTCCTTGCTGCTATTTGCTGAGTCCCACCTGTGGCGCCTCGCCACACAAGTTGCAAACCATCCCATCGGCTCTGCAAATATCAGTGAGGTCAATGCTGGAGGACTGAATTTCAGGGTTAATACCTATATCTTGTGTTTCTTTTTCTAAGGGCACAGACTTACGGAGCCAAAGTCTGTCTCTTCTTCCAGTATTTACTTCACTAAAGTTTCAGAGAAATGTCCCCTGTCACGTTCCACTCCTTTTGTATCCTTGCCCTCTTCAGCAGTCTTCCAAGTTTACTGTTTAAATATTCTATTTCTCTTCATATTATATGCCAATCATACTGAATTTAATATAACTATAAGAATCATTCTTATGATGTCTTATTTTCTGCTTTATCTCCCCGGCAAGGTCTGTTCCAAAGTGAATTGAAAATGATTCACACAGATTAGGCTTCGCTCACTCCTTGGAACCCTGTTCCCTCAGTTTAATTAACATATAAAGCAGTCGGAAAATGAACAGCAGGGAGCTCAAATGTACTGTCCCTGGAAACAATTCTAAATTAGAAGGGTCTCGACCCAAAACGTCGCCTATCTCCTTCGCTCCTTAGATGCTGCTGCACCCGCTGAGTTTCTCCAGCCTTTTGTGTACCCTCGATTCTCCAGCATCTGCAGTTCCTTCTTTAACATTCTAAATTCCTCTTCACTTTTACTTTGTATAGAGTTAATCATTTACATACTAAAACTGGAGTTAACCTTAAAACTAATTGCTGGAGGAACTCAACGATTCAGACTGGACTTTTTGTGGGACAGCTTTTCAGGTTGGATCCCTTCTTCAGGAGGCGGGGGGTGGGGGGGGGAGCTGGCAAAGAGAGGTGTGGGTGGGGCATGCAAGTGATAGTGGATACAGGTGGACTATTGAGATGGGGGTAGGGGGGTGGCGGGGGGCGGAGGAGAGGGGGGTGTGGCAGGGGTGATTGCTAGATGGTGGAGTAAATGACAAAGACTAGAGGCCATTCCAGACCCATCACTCCTGTTTCTCCATCCCTATCTCTATCTCAAGAGACAAATTATCCACCGACATTTACTGCAAAACTGACTCCCACAGCTATGTAGATAATATACCTTCTCAAAGTACAATAATCTGGTACTTAAGTACCTAATACATACATACACATTTCCATTCTTGTACAACTTCATACTTTTGATTTAATAATAAAAGAACAGTGAGAGAAAAAATAAATAAAGAGTGTCGGAATAGATAGTCAAGCGAGTAGAAACAGAAAGCAAAAGAAATAAAGGACAGAGATGAGAAGTTAAAAGATTGAAAGAAAAGGAGAAAGTAAAGAAAAGAAAGATTAGGAGAGATCTACCTATCTCGTATTTTTGCCCATTCATCACCCGGTTCTAAACCATTTAATTTCTAAGGTTATGTTATGTTGCACCATATGCTTGTAAAAAGTTGATAAAAGGAGACCAAATCTTTAAGAATAGGTCTACTTTGCCTAGTAGGAGGAATCTAATTTCTTCAAGATGTAGCATTTCAGACATGCTTGAAATCCACATTTTGAATGTTGGCGTAGGTACGTTTTTCCAAAATTTGAGTATGTTTTTTTGCTGTTAATAGACCGTAATTAAGAAAAGCTTTTTGGAATATAGTTAGTTTACTTCCCTCTTCCATTGATCCAAAGATAATCAGTTCTGTATTGGGGTTCAATTTTGTGTTAAATAGTTTTGTAAAAATTCCAAAAATTTCATTCCAAAATTTATACAGTTTTGTACAAGAGCTAGAGTGGCATTTTGAGTTAGACATTTGTCGCAGATGGGGGAAACATTTGAAAATATTTTATTCAGTCTAGTTTTCGAATAATATAATCTATGTAAAATTTTTAATTGAATTAGGTTATGTCTTACATTCATTGAACATTTGTTTACATATAATAAATTTTTATCCCATCTATCGTTCGGAATTTTTATCAATAACTCTTGTTCCCAGTCCCTTCTAATTGCCTCTATATTTTCTATATTTAGAATTATATTATATATGTAGGATATTAAATTGCTTGATTCTGCCTTTCTATTCATTCCTTCCTCCAATAAATCTGGGGTTAAAGTTTGATATCCTTGTATATACTTTTTCAAATAATCTTGAATTTGAAGGTATTTGAAATATTGATTACTTTTCAACACTGACATTTTCAATCTGTCACTGGCCCAGGGTGTCGTCCCCACTTGCCTCAAGACATCTACCATTGTGCCAGTGCCCAAACAATCAGCGACAGGGAGTCTCAACGATTTCCGGCCAGTGGCACTCACCCCTGTCATCGCCAAGTGCTTCGAGCGGCTGATCCTGGCTCACCTCAAAGCCAGCCTCCCCCCCACACTGGACCCCCATCAGTTTGCCTACCGGACCAATAGGTCAACAGAGGACGCCATATCGGCGGCCCTACACTCTGCCCTGACCCACCTGGACAGCAATAACACCTACATCAGGTTGCTGTTCATTGACTTCAGTTCCGCCTTCAACACTGTCATACCCGCTAGCTTGATCACCAAACTCAGCGGTCTTGGCATCTCCACTTCCCTCTGCAATTGGACACTGGATTTCCTCACTAACAGACCTCAGTCTGTTAGAATCAACAACCTCACCTCCTCCACTATAACACTGAACACTGGCGTGCCACAGGGCTGTGTGCTCAGTCCTCTCCTCTACTCTCTCTTCACCCATGACTGCATCCCTAAGTTTAGCTCCAACGCCATCATAAAATTTGCCGACGACACCACGGTGGTAGGACTGATCAGCGACAACGACGAGTCAGCCTACAGGGAGGAGGTCCAGCACCTGACAACCTGGTGTGCCAATAACAACCTCGTCCTCAACTCCCAGAAGACGAAGGAAATCATTGTCGACTTCAGAAAAAACAGAGGGGGCAGACACACCCCCATCCATATAAACGGGACTGAGGTGGAGCGTGTCTCCAACTACAAATTCCTCGGGGTACACATCTCGGAGAATCTGTCCTGGTCCCTCAACACCTCCAAGCTGATCAAAAAGGCGCAGCAGCGCCTTTACTTCTTGAGGAGGCTCAAAAAAGCCCAACTGTCCCCCCAGATCCTGACCAACTTTTACCGCTGTACCGTTGAAAGCATCCTGACCACCTGCTTTACGGTATGGTACAGCAGTTGCACCGTTGCAGACAGGAAGGCACTACAACGGGTGGTGAAAACCGCCCAGTACATCATCGGTGCCCCTCTCCCTGCCTTGGATGCCCTCCACCGGAAATGATGTCTGAGACGGGCTGGGAAGATCATCAAGGACCACTCCCACCCTAACCATGGACTGTTTTGCCCTCCTACCATCGGGGAGGCGGTACAGGAGCCTCAGGTCCCGCACCAGCAGGATGAGGAGTAGCTTCTACAATAACACCATCGCACTGCTGAACTCGGAGTCCCGCCGATAGATTCCCACATCTGTATTTATTTTTCTGTATTTATTTATCTGTACTTATCTAAACATTGCTATCACTACGTACTGACACTAAACTGCATTTTGTTGTACCCATACCTGTATCTGTACAATGACATTAAATTTGAATTGAATTGAATTGAATTGAATTGAATATTTTAGTTGTAATTGTTGGAATGATAAAAATGTTCCCATTTCATACATATCTCCCATCGTTTTAATTCCTATTCTTTCCCAATGGATAAACGTTTTATCAATAATGGATGGTTTGAATGAGGGATTATTAGCTATTGGAGAAAGAAGCGATAATTTTCTTAATTTTGAAGTTAGTTTTATTTGTTTCCAAAATTCGTATTATACTATGAATAATTGGATTCTTCTTATATATTATATTGTTCAGTTTTATGAAGGAAAGAAGGATCACTCCTGTATTATAAGGGGAACAATCCTCTTTCTCCATTCTTATCCAATCAACCTGTTGGACAGAACTGTCCAACCAGTGGATTATATTTTTAATATTCACTGCCCAATAATAATACAATAAGTTAGGGAGTGTCAGACCCCCTGATTCTTTAGATTTACACAAGTGTTTTTTTTTAATTCTGTGTGATTTATAATCCCATATGAAATTTATAATATCAGAATCTATTTTTTTAAAGATTTTTTTAGGTAAGTATATTGGTATTGATTGAAATAGGTACAATATTTGTGGTAAGAAGATCATTTTAATCGCGTTTATTCTGCCTATTAAAGACATTGGCAGTGTTTTCCAAAATTTAATCAACCCATTTAATTTAGTTAATAAAGGCATATAGTTTGCATTGAGTAATGATTTATAGTTCCTAGTAATTTGGATGCCCAAATACTTAAATTTTTCTGTTGTAATTCTAAAAGGGAATTTCAACAGGTGTGTCGACTCTTGAGGTTTTATCGTCATAATTTCGCTTTTGTTCCAATTTATTCTATATCCTGAAAAAGAACCAAATTCCTCTATTAAATTTAGTATATTTGGTATGCTAATTTGCGAATTTGTAATATATAATAATATGTCGTCTGCATATAATGAAATTTTATTATTTGAGTGTTTGGTATTATATCTATGAATATTCGGATGACTTCTCATCCCATCTCTTGTAAGAAATCCAGCCCTCTCCGTCTTTCTCTCCACGCCCAGTTATTGTTCTTAAAATGTGGCTTTCCACTTCAGAACATTGAAGATGTCCTCCTACTTCAGGAAATGTATCTTCATTCCCACTGTGATTGATGGTGCCCTCATCCACATCTCTTTCATTTTCTGCACAACTCCTCTCACTCTACCTCCCCCCTGAAGGTACAGGGATAGAGTTCTCCTGGTCCTCATCTTCCACTCCACCAGCCTCCACGTGCAGCACACCATTCTTTGACATTTCTGCCAATTACAACACGATGCCGCATCTGTTACATCTTCCCCTGTCCACCCACGTCTGCCCTTTGTAGGAACCACTCGCGCGGTAACTCCCTGGTTCGCTCGACATTGCAAGTGTAAGGGTGGCAACAGCCATCCCCACACCTCCTTCCTCACCTCTACTTAGGGACCCAAATAGGTAAGATTCACACGCACCTCCTCTATTCTTGCTCATTTCATTCAGTGCTTTCAATGTGGCCTCTTTGAACTCACTGAAACCAAATGCAGACTATGCAACAAATTTGGGTGCACTATGGCCACCTGGAGCTGACAGTTTCCAGCCATTTAAGTTCCATTTCCCATTTCTACATTGACCTGTTTGCCTTCAGTCTCAGGGCAAGGCCAAATTCAAACTAGAAGAACAGCACATCATATTCTGCCTCAGTGGTCAACAACCTGATGATATGAACAATAAAGAAGATGATCTGAAGACGGGACTGGTCACCCATTCCTTCTCTCCAGAGACGCTGCCTGTCCCGGTTACACCAGTTTTTGTGTCTATATACGAATGTATAAACATTGAATTCTCTAATTCCAGATATCCTGCTCCGTCTTAGTTCCTCTATTTACCCAGATCCTTCTACACATACCCTTCTTTCCAGCCGCATCCTGCCCCCTATTTGCCTATCACCACATAGTCTTCCCATTGGGTCCCCTCCCCCCACCGTTCCCCTCTGCCTGCCGCACCTCCCTCATTTCATCCCAGATTCCATCACCTACAGCCCCTGGCTACCTCCAATTCTCATGTACCAACCAGTGTTGTATTCTTTACCCCTATCCTCCTCACATTACTCCATCCACCCATACACGCCTTCTCACCTGGATTCACCAAATGTGTTTAAGAAAGAACTGCAGATGCTGGATCAAAGGTAGACAAAAATGCTGGAGAATCTCAGCAGGTGAGGCAGCATCTATGAAGAGAAGAAATTGACGACGTTTTGGGTCGAGGCCCTTCTTCAGACTGATGTCGGGGAATTGTGCGCCAACTCTTGCCCCAATCTCCTCAGCTCTTTAAACCGTTGTCTCCTCTCCATTCTTTCAGTTCAGGGGAAGGCTCCCGATCTGTGCATTCCCCTGCACAGATGTTGCCTGACCTGCTGAGCTCTTCCAGCAGTTTATTTTTTTGTTCCAGTCTGGCACTGTGATTGTAAGGCAGCTAAAGTGGGAAGCACTGACTCTTCCACAGATGAGGCTGTTGGTCAACAGGGCAGGTGGGAACACAAGAGACTGCAGGTGCTGGAATCTTGAATAAAATACAACCTGCTGGAGGAGTTCAGTGGGCCAGGCAGCATCCATGGAGGAGAATGGACAGACGATGTGGATCAGAACATGGTCAAAAATCAGGAGAGCCATAGAATGAACTGCAATGCTGGAAAAATCGAAGGTAGACAAAAATGCTGGAGAAACAGCGTCTATGGAGCGAAGGAATAGGTGACATTTCGGGTCGAGACCCTTCTTCAGACCATAGGAGAACCATAGGAATCACAGAGGAGGAGCAGTGAGAGAGGATCTCACAGAACTCACTCTACAGAGAGGAGAACTTCTTCAAAGTGGGAATACCTTGAGGGCATTCTGTAATGAAGCAGTAAAGTGGGCATCTATGTTGTCTGTCCAAAACATTGGCTAACCATTCCCTCCACAGATCCCGTGGAGTTCCTCTAGCAGTTTGCTTTTCCTCAGGACATATGGGTATTGTGTGAGGTGATGCCCTCCTTCCACTGCTTAAATGTGGCCTCTCTGTGTGCCTAGTGCATGGACTCAAATGTTCTCAATTATCACCCTGAATGCTCTTTCTCCACTTTGGGCTGCGAGAGATTCCCAAGAAGAGAATGTTTCATTTCATCAAGGAGGCTTTGAGCATCTGCTTGTACCATTTCCTTTATACACTTGGTAATATTTTCCCATGATGAAGCTCAGAGTAGAGTGTGTGTATCTGGAGTCTAGTATGACACATGCGATTGACATGGTCTGTCCAACCTAGCTGACTAAGTGTAACTTGCAGAAACAAGGAACTGCAGATACTGGTTTACAAAAAAAACACAACGTGCTGGAGTAATTCAACAGGTCAGGCAGCATCCCTGGAGAACACAGATAGGTGACGTTTTGGATCGGGACCCATCTGCAGACTCAATCTGAAGGATCAGTCTGAAGAAGGCCCAGTCCCAAAATGTGACCAATCCATGTTCCTCAGAGTTGCTGCCTGACCCAAAGTTATTTCAGCACTTTGCACCTTTTTTTTTAAAGTGCAACTTGCCTTCTGTTCTAGAGTTGGTGTTTGGTGAGAGGATGCTGATCTTAGTTTCCTTCTGGTGCATTTGGAGGATTTTGCACAAATATCTTTGGCCGTAATTTTCCAGTGCTTGGGAAGTACAGGTATTTGAGGACTCAGAAGCACATGGGCCAGGGGTCACTGCTGCCCAATATACCACAGGTTTTGTGCAAGGGGTGATTATTCCAAGTGCTATCAAGCGTGCAAGACTTGGTTAGCTGATTGAGAATTGTACTAAAATGCAAATGTCACAGGTAACTACAGAATATAGAACTATTAATAAAATTATTAACACTTGCAGATGCTGGTTTATATAAAAAAAAACCCACAAAATGCTGCAGTAGCTTAGCAGATCAGGCAGCATTTATGGAGAATATGGATAGGCAATGTTTCAGGCCAGGACCCTTCTTCATACTCTGAACACACACTCACAATATTATAATTTTTTGATGTTACAATAACTATGAACATTAACGATGGTGAGGTGATTTAATCAATATTCTTGACAAGCAAATTTGAAATGCAATTAGAAGTCACTTAAACAGTAGAATTAGCACTGGGAGCAAATGCTGTCAACTGGATAAAATAAGAAATTTAATTTACAACAGAAAGTATAGTTAATTGACCAGGTTTTAGAAGATGCTGGGTGGCTGGAGAATACCTAATCTAAGGGCAATTAACACACCTTCACAGGCATATACCAGCCCCATCCATACACCCACAACAGCTACTTAAAGTACTGCTTTATTTGTATTCACATTTCAAGATATCATTGTCGCTCACAAGGCCAGCATTTATTTTCCTTTCCTAATTGCCTTTGGTAAGATAGTATGCATTTACTTTCCTAAACTGCTCCGGTCCTTCTGGTGAAGATACTCACTCCCACGATACTGTTAAGATGAGAGTTCCTGCAGTTAAGACTGTGAGGATGTAGGAACAGTGATAAGCTGCTTGAGTTTTTTTTTTAAGAGGTGACGAAGATAATTAATGAGGGTAAGGCAGTGGATGTTGTCTACATAGATTTTAAGCAAGCATTTGATAAAGTCCCTCATGGAAGGCTGATCCAGAAGATTAAGCAGCACGGGATCCACGTTGACTTAGGTAATTTCAATTCAGAACTTGCTTTCCCATAAAAGAGAGAGGATAGTGGTGGAAGGGTTTTATTTGGGCTGGATGTTGATACATTCTCTTTGTACTTGAGTGGACCAGTTATCAGGCAGTTCTTCTGACCATGTATGTATCCTCTTCACGTTACAACAAAGTTTAGTGAAATTAATGACATTTCAGGTTCTAAGTGAAGGGTTGGTTTTCCTTCCAATGTTCTCTCTTCCTTATGAGAAATCCTATAGTCAGTGTTTGATTAGTATTAGTGAGTTCACCTCCAGAAATGTTAAGAACTTCAAAGAATCGGGATGACCACAAATCCGATTTGTTTGCAGTTTCTTTGACTAATGTTGATGAAGCTGACTCTGTGGCAGGCTCATGAGTGGTTTGATTAATGAGAATCCATTTTGGAAATGCAAAATGTTTTGCTCATTAAGTTTATCAGCTCAGCATTCACCAGATGACTGCATTATCTGTAGACACTGCAGATATTGTCCAATTAAATAACTAAGCAGATGACCATTAGAGTAAGATCTAGCTATAATTCAAACAATGACCAAGAAGAATTTGAATAATCTATCTTATTGACAATTATATTGCCATGGAAATTGCAAGTTCTGACACATTTATCATTGCAGGTGTCTCCAAGGTTTGTTAATTAATGCATTTGATTGAAATCGTAAACAAATTTTGATGCAGCCTCATGATTGTAGTGAACCAATGCTATTTGTTTGCAGAGAGAATTTTCTAACGACATGTGGAATTGGTTATCTTAGATGCAGTTGATCAAGTTAGGTTCCCTTAAAGTAATGACAAAAAAAAAGTTTTTTTACAGAGGCCAACTAACCTGCAAACTTGCACGTCTTTGGAATGTGGAAGGAAGCCAGAGCACCCAAAGGACATCGAAGCAGACACAGGGAGGAACGTGCAAGCTCCTGCCTCTTCAGCACGGAGCTTGCATGTTATTTGGCTGGATGTCGATACATTCTCTTTGTACTTGAGTGAACCAGTTATCAGGCAGTACGCAAGGTTAGGATTGAACCCAGGTCCATGGCACAGCAGCTTCACCAGCAGCACTGCTATGCCTCCTTATGATTTCTTCCAATAATTTCCCTACAATAGACTCACCAGCCTATAGTTCCTGGCTTGTTCATGCTGCCCTTCTGAAGTAAAGGAGCTATCCTTCAGTATTCTGGTACCTCGCCAGTGGACAGCAAAGATACAAATATCTCTGTCAGAGTCCCAGCAATCTCATCTTTCTTCTCACAACAACCAGGCATGGCAAACGAGACTCCAGAATGCCTCAAAGCTTCTGCAGAACATTCTCAAGAGGCAGGATAAGCAGGTAGGTCATTATACACACTGACTTGAATGACATGGGTAAAAACAAAGGATGTGAAGTAGTGAGGCGGATTTAGTTTAGTTTAGAGAACTGAGTTTAGCTAACCGAGTCCGCGCCGACCAGCGATCCCTTGCACACTAACACTATCCTATACATGAGGGACAATTTATCATTTATTTATCAAAGCCAAGAACCCTACAAACCTGTACATCTTTGGAGTGACGGAGGTAACCGGAGCTCCCGGGGAAAACCCATGCAGGTCACAGGAAGAACGTACAAACTCTGCACAGACAACACCCGTATTCAGGATTGAATCTGAGTCTCTTCATTCCTGAGAGCCTTACAAATATAATAGACAAATTATATTAGAGAAATGATATTTAAACCTTTCATCATATTTTGAATTTGTGCCTGATATCCTCAGCTCCATTAAAAAAAATGAAACCCAATTATTGTGCATCACTTGTTAGTTTCATTACATTAATACTACATAGTTATCTCTATAATTTATTGATAAATTAGGTTCAAGGTCTTTTGAAGAATCTTTAAAACAGTAACAGCTTTCTAATGTATCTGTTAGTTTACTTTTTATCTGTGACTCATTCTCACTCCAAGCCCAATTATACTTCAAAACAGATGTGAAGCAGAAACTAATCACCGACTCTGATTGATTATCTCCTTAAAATTTTAACTCTCGGTAGGTTTTGATAATTCTTTGAAACAGCCGTCTACCTGGGGATGGGCATGGAAGCCTTTAAGCATAAGGGGCAATTTTGCATTAAATAAACCAATAATAATAATTCTATTTGATGTGCTGAACATAATTTCCTTAAATGGAATTAAATACTTCTATTCTGTAAAAGGTTCTCGGTTTTTTAAAAACCATACACAGCAGCAGGTTACAGCAGAAATGCACATTACAGGAGACTGGAACTTCATGGAATGGTATAGGTCCAAAATGACAAAGGCAATATCTTTGACATGCTTGCAATATTCACTGGGTTGGGATTTTCTGCTGGGGTTCAAAGAGGTCCCTTTAAGAAAACAAGACTTCTCGGTGTATTTTAATCAATCCCTGCTGATGGCCTTGACTTCCTCTTGTGCTTCCTAAGGGACCGCGGACAAAAAGTAGGTCAGCATCCATCTGCTCAGGTTAAAGAAGTCGGGTGGAGTGGGTATAGTGGAGTGAATACACTGTGGCTCATGTGATTGGATAATTTTGAGGATTGCAAGAGGATCAGGAGATGAGGTACTGGAAAGGAGATTGAAGAATGGAAGAGAATGAGTGGAAATTAGGGAGAGTTGGTGGTCCAGTTGCTGGAGTAGTCAATAGTGGCTGGATGGAATGATTACCTCCTGATTTGGCCAACCCATGTACTGTCTGAAAATGCAGCTGTTCCATTCAGCAGGCCTTGTTTTCCTATTTTGATTGGTCATTTTTAACACTCAGCTGAAGTGCCTAAGGTCAGACAAAAAATGTCAACCAGCATAGAAGCAGGCCTTTCAGTCCAATAAATGTGTGCCAACTATTGCACCCACATCTATACATTCCCATTTACCTGCATTAGGTTCATGACCGTCTGTGTTTTGGTTTTGGATACTTCCTATGTTTTCTAAAGGCATTTGCTTCTAACCATCCCGCTTAAATATCCTACCTTTCATCTTAAACCTATAGCGTCTTGTCTTCGACACCCCCACCATGGAGAAAATATTCTTACTAACTACTTTATTTATTCTCCTCATAATTTCTATCAGGTCACCCTTCAGCCTCCTCCACTCCAGGAAAATCAAACCCAACCTCTTCAATCTCTTCTTGTAACTAAAATACTCCAATCCAAACAACATCCTGATGAATCTCCTCCACTCCAGGCACAATTATACCCTTCCAATGCTGTGGCAACCGGAATAACCAGGATAAATAAGCCCAAAATGTCAGCAAGCACCTGAATAGAACATAAAACAAAATCTTAATTTAAGATTTTTCTGATTACTGCTCATTGTAATTCCTGCAAAAGCAACTCTAACAGAAAATTAAAAAAATGCAAGATTCTGAAATATGTTCCTATCTAAATAGCAAATAGTTGTCTGTCACCTAGCTTTGTTGTGGACTTCAATACTTCATCAAGCATTATCCTTGAAATGTGTAGTTTCTGTGTATACTAGGCTGAGCAAAATATCTGACCTTCCTATATGAACCAAATACAATTTCCCAAACCAATTGGTGATTTTAGGTTTATAATTTGTCCTTTCAAACAACAACATTTTACACCTGATATGTAAAATTGATACTTTTTTATACTTCAAACATTGGGAAGTCTTGTTTTTATTCATTTTTACGTATAAAAGTGAAAGGGGCTTTAATTTGTTGCCACTTTTGAAAAGGGGGTGGGGGGGGGGGTGGGGCAGGGGGGCAAAGATTTTGCAACGTACAAAGAAAGAACTATCACTTAATAGGAAGCAGTACACATTTCCCCAGTGGTTGCAGTGTTCATATAGATTTTTGGTCAGATTGAACTGTGTTACTCAGAGGAAAGGTACATACATCAAACCAAGTGACAAAACACTACTCTAACAAATGGAGCAAAATTTATAAATAATAAAGAGGTATGCTTTCGGTATCCTCAGTGGAGGAAACTTGAGAAGTTAATGCTGTCTTGAATATCTGCTGGTGGTTCTCTGTAATTTGAAACTTTCAGGAAACGAGAAATAGATTTAAGTTCCTATCAGAACCTTGGTGACTGCACTGATGTTTTTTTGATGCTATTCAGGAAATTACTTCAGTATTTGATTACTGATGTTAAAAACAATATTATTATTATTATTTTTAAATTGTGCTCCTGGAGGTGTTACAATTGTTTACTTTCATTCAATTCAAAGGTTATCGTGCCTGGATATTTGTAGCTGGGGATGGATCATTTATCGACAATAGACAATAGACAATAGGTGCATGAGTAGGCCATTCGGCCCTTAGGCCCTTTGAGCCAGCACCGCCATTCAATATGATCATGGCTGATCATCCACAATTGTACCCCGTTCCTGCCTTCTCCCCATATCCCCTGACTCCGCTATCTTTAAGAACCCTATCTAGCTCTCTCTTGAAAGTATCCAGAGAACCGGCCTCCACCGTCCTGTGAGGCAGGGAATTCCACAGACTCAGAACTCTCTGTGTGAATAAGTGTTTCCTTGTCTCCGTTCTAAATGGCTGACCCCTTATTCTTAAACTGTGGCCACTGGTTCTGGACTCCCCCAACATCGGTCTGAAGAAGGGTCTCGACCCGAGACGTTGCCTATCTCCTTTGCTCCTTAGATGCTGCTGCACCCGCTGAGTTTCTCCAGCCTTTTGTGTACCATCGGGAACATGTTTCCTGCCTCTAGCATGTCAAAACCCTTAATAATCTTATATGTTTCAATAAGATCCCCTCTCATCCATCTAAAATTCAGAGTATACAAGCCCAGCCGCTCCATTTTCTCAGCTCGTCATCCCGGGAATTAACCGTGTGAACCTACGCTGCACTCCCTCAATAGCAAGAATGTCCTTCTTCATATTTAGAGACCAAAACTGCACACAGTACTCCAGGTTCAGTGCTTGACATTAAATCCTCACCGTGAGGATAACCCTTGTGGGAAGGGGGGCAGTGGTTCTGGGTTAGGGTGGAGGTGATGGGGCCGACAGGATGGTATATGGGCAACAGACTGGTCTGAAGATAGGTGGAATCTTTCATGTTTCTCACACCATTCTGCTGATCATGTGTTTTGTTTCTTTTGCTAACATGGCAGCTGGCTGGTTGAAAAAAAAAACATGCATGTTGCTCCTTCTCCGGAAGGTTTTGTGGGTATTCCTCACTTTTAAGGAGCTTGTCGTTCCCTGATCACCTTATGGATGTGATGCAGCAGGAAATGTTTTGTGAGTGGTGACTGAGATTCTATGAGGGTGATCTGAGTGGAAATAGGTTCTTATTTGCAAAGAGAATAAATAAGCTGTTCTTACCACTTGATAAGTGAATGTAATGAATTAATACCAGACAAAGGTGACCAAACTTAGGAAAGTTTTCAATAAGATAAACAGAGAGAACATTTTCTTCCCTAAGCCCACGATATTAGGACAAACATTCCAATCATCAAAAGAATCGATAGATAATTTAGACTTTCTTCTGCAGAAGGTTGCCCTGGATGCAGTGCTGACCCATGACATTACTGGCAAGCTCTAATTCAGATACAACCCATTAGGTAGACCAAGAGGACCCAGATGGAGATGCAGGGTGGTGCTCAGACAACATAGGGCACGGTGAACTGTTATTATAAATAATAAAGTGCTTGTCCTCTTTCTTACCCTAACCCTCCTCGCAGTAAAGTTACACCATCGTCAGATAGAGAGTTCGAGGATTTTAATTCAACAAAGGTGTACTTGATTCAAGATGCAAGAGAATTTATTGTCATGTGTCCCTGATAGGACAATGAAATTCTTGGCTTTGCTTCAGCACAACAGAACATAGTAGGCATGACTACAGAACAGTGTAGTCCTTATACCATTATTTAAATATATACACACATGAATAAATAAACTGATAAAGTGAAAATAAACAGATAATGGGCTATGAATGTTCAGAGTTTTGTCCGAGCCGAGTTTAATAGCCCGTTGGCTGTGGGGTAGAGGCTATTCCTGACCCTGGAATATAATATATGTTATATATAATATTATAAATATATAACTGCTGCCTTTGCCCTTCTTCAGGAGGGTAATCTGGGGTTTTGCCGATGAAATAATATGTCCTATAAATAGCATCATGGGACATTTGTGGAGGAAGTTGGAATTACGTGTTCATGACCCTTGGAGAATCCTGTAGCAGCAAAATCACTGCGCGATCTCATAAAACTATCTGAATTCTACATAGAAATTAAGGTGAGAGGGGCAATGTTTAGAGGAGATATGCAGGACACAATTTTACAGAGGGTGGTGGAGTGCACTGCCAGAGCTGGTGGTGGAGGCAGATACAATTGATGATGTGTAAGCTTTTGGATAGACACATGGATATCAGGGAATGGAGAGATTTGGATCATGTGCAGCCTTGGCATCATGTTCAGCACAGATATTGTGGGCTGAAGGGCCTGTGCCTGTGTTATTCTACGCTCTATGTTAAGTGGAATGGACCGATTTTGACTGATTGATTGCAAGGTTCTTTAGCCCACCGGTCTCCCAAACGAAAAAAAACGGATTTTACCAATCACATGTTTTAATCTGAAGATACTTAGCTGGTTGGCAAATTAATGTGAAGGGGTTTGAATTCAGGTTTAGGAGGTCCAGTTTCCACTGCCTGTGATCCTGTTTTGCATGTTGTTGATCTATCCACCTACAATGGGCAGGGACAATAGACAATAGACAATAGGTGCAGGAGTAGGCATTTGGCCTTCGAGCCAGCACCGCCATTCAATGTGATCATGGCTGATCATCCACAATCAGTACCCCGTTCCTGCCTTCCCATATCCCCTGACTCTGCTATTTTTAAGAGCCTTATCTAGCTCTCTCTTGAAAGCATCCAGAGAAACTGCCTCCACCGCCCTCTGAGGCAGAGAATTCCCCAGACTCACCACTCTCTGTGAGAAAAAGTGTTTCCTCGTCTCCGTTCTAAATGGTTTATCCTTATTCTTAAAACTTTCCCCTGGTTCCTGGAACTCTCCTCAAATCATCGGAAACCATGTTTCCTGCCTCTAGTGGTGTCCACCAGCTTTTAACAATCTTATATGTTTCAATGAGATCCCCTCTCATCCTTCTTCTAACTCCCAAAGGTGTACAAGGCCAGCCGCTCCTATTCGTATCAGCATATGATAGACCCGCCATCCCCCGGGAATTAAACCTTGTAACCTACCTGCACTCCCTTCAATAGCAAGAATGATCCTCCCCTCAAATTAGTGGACCAAACTGCACACAATATTCCTGGTAGGTGTTTGGTATCACTAGGGCTCTGTACAAAACTGCAGAAGGACCTCTTTCCTCCTATATTTCGATTCTTTTTTGTTAATAAGGTCAACATGCCATTTGCTTTCTATCACTGCCTGCAGTACCTGCATGCTTACTTTCAGAGACTGTATGTACAAAGGACCCCCAGATAATCTCCGTAGTGTTTACTGCCCCTTTTTCCAACTTGACGCCATTTAGATAGTAATCTGCCTTCCTGTTTTTGCTACGAAAGTGGATAACCTCACATTTATCCGCATTAAAGTTCATCTGCCATGAATCTGCCCACTCCCCCAACCTGTCCAAGTCACCCTGCATTCTCATAGCATCCTCCTCACAGTTCACACTGCCACCCAGCTTGTGTGTCATCTGCAAATTTGCTAATGTTACTTTGAATCCCTTCATCCAAATCATTGATGTATATTGTAAATAGCTGCTGTCCGAGCACCAAGCCTTCCGGTACCCCTGGTCACTGCCTGTCATTCTGAAAGGGACCCGTTAATCCCTACTCTTTGTTTCCTGTCTGCCAACCACTTCTCTATCCATGTCAGCACTCTAACCCCAATACCATGTGCTCTAATCTTGCCCACTAATCTCCTATGTGGGACCTTATCAAATGCTTTCTGAAAGTCCAAGTACACTACATCCACTGGCTCTCCGTTATCCATTTTCCGATTACATCTTCAAAAAATTCCAGAAAATTAGTCAAGCATGATTTCCCCTTTGTTAATCCATGCTGATTCGGACCGATCCTGTTACTGCTATCCAAACGTGCAGCTATCTCATCTTTTATAATTGACTCCAGCATCTTCCCCACCACCAATGTCACCACTGGTCTATAATTCCCTGATTTCTCTCTCCCTCCTTTCTTAAAAAGTGGGATAACTTTAGCTACCCTCCAATCCACAGATACTGATCCTGAGTCTATAGAACATTGGAAAATTATCACCAATGCATCCACAATTTCTAGAGCCACTTTCTTAAGTACCCTGGGATGCAGACCATCAGGCCCTGGGGATTTATCAGCCTTCAGTCCCATCAGTCTATCCAACACCAATTCCTGCCTAATGTGGATTTCCTTCAGTTCCTCTGTCACACCAGATCCTCTGGCCACTACTATATCAGGAAGATTGTTTGTGTCTTCCTTAGTGAAGACAGATCCAAAGTACCTGTTCAACTCATCTGCCATTTCCTTGCTCCCCATAATAAATTCACTTTTTTCGGTCTTCAAGGGTCCAACTTTGATCTTAAATAATGTTTTCCTCTTCACATACCTAAAGAAGCTTTTACTATCCTGCTTTATATTCTTGGCTAGCTTACCTTAGTACCTCATCTTTTCTCCCCTTTGCATGGACTGCATAACACAAATCAGATAAGTGTCCTTTTACATCACCAATGTATTTCAAGACAGTGAAGCTACTACCAGCAAAATACGTGTTAGAAATGACCAACTGTAACTTTGTAGACATCTCTATAGTTAGGCTAGGTACAAAATTCTGCAGTAGGAATGGAATGGAGAGAGGGAATGGGTGATGTTTTGGGTCGAGACCCTTCTTCAGATTGAGAGTCAGGGAAGAGGGAGACAGAGAGATATGGAAGGGTAAGGTGTGTAAACACGGATCAAAGGAGACATTGATCAAGGAAATGTGAATGGTACATTGTTAACTGAGGGGAGAATGACAATGAGGCAAGTAATCAATAATATTTAATCAGGAGGACAATGAAACTAGTCGGAGAGCTAGGATGGGAGAGGGACTGAGAGAGAGGGAAAGCAATAGTTACTAAAAGTTAGAAAAATCAATATTCATACCGTTGGGTTGTAAAGTTCCCAAACAAAATATGAGGTGTTGTTCCTCCATTTTACGTTAGGACTCATTGTGACAATGGAGGATGCCCAGGAATGAAAGGTCAGTGTGGGAATGGGAGGGGGAGTTAAAGTGTTTAGCAACCAGGAGATTGGGTAGTCCTAGGCTGCTTGCTCTCTTTAAATGTGGCTTATACTCTTAGCTCATAACTTTCCCAAGGCTCAGGATGTTGAGCAGTAATTAAATCAAGTGTTATCACATCATTGACATCTTAAATCTGCCTGTAGAGCAGTAACATCCACTGGCACTGGAAAAAGAAAAAAATGTCCAGCATCCAATTGATAGATTATGCAACATTATTAGGTGGAAAACCTTCAGTTTTATGTAAGATTATTGTATTGTTATATCATTCTCACAAAATAAATCTCCCTTTCCATCGGAATGTACTAATCATAACAAAGACCATTTGAGCTGAAATGAATTGCAGGAAATGCAAATCTGTTTCCCCATAATTGACCTGAATAAAAAGTGTTACTGCCAAACAATCATTATTTTCAAATGGTTTGCAATGTTTCAACGTATTGTTTTGGATTAACACTTGACCATCACACTGCTGAACTCGCAGTCCCGCCGATAGATTTCTCCAGTCTCTCCGTCCACATTGTCTGCATTCTGTATCTATTTGCAATATTGCTATTACTACAAACTGACGATAAACTGCATTTTGTTGTACCCATACTTGTATCTGTGCAATGACATTAAAGTTGAATTGAATTGAATTGAATTACTCTTATTACTCTTATCTTACTGAGCCTTCAAAGTGTACCCTTGAAATAAAGGAAGCAGTGCGATTCATTCTGGTATTGTGGAGCACAGCACAAGGCTGGATTTGGGAGTGTACACAAAAAGCTGGAGAAACTCAGCGGGTGCAGCAGCATCTAAGGAGCGAAGGAGATAGGCGACGTTTCGGGTCGAGACCCTTCTTCGGTTTTGGGAGTATCAGCTTTGAGAAGTTGGACAGACCTTGATTATTTTCTCTGAAGTGTCACAAGCTGAGGGGTGAACTGTTATTAGTACATCCAATTACGAGAGGCATAGGTAAGGTAACTCAGTCAGAACCTGTTTCTTCTAAGGGGTGGAAATGTGAAAAGATGAGAGGACATAGCTTAAAGGTGAAAGGGGCATACATGTTACAGGAACTAGACGAAATGAGAGAGTGCAGTGAAGAGTTTTTACACATGGAGAGGTGTGTGCCAGAAATTTGCTGCCAGGGATGGTGGTGTGAGGACGATACACAAATGTGGTATTAAGAGGCTATTTGGATAGAAATGGAGGTGAATGAATCCACATACAGACATAGAGGAGATTAGTTTCACCTGGCATCGCATGATCAAGCACGGGAACATGTGTATAGCCAAAGGGCCTGCGCCTGTGCTGTACAGTTCCATGTTTTCAAGGCTACACAAAAAGCTGGAGAAACTCAGCGGGATGCAGCAGCATCTAAGGAGCGAAGGAATAGGCGAACGTCTTCGGGTCGAGACCCTTCTCATCAGAACTGGGTCAGGGTATCAGGGAATTGAAGATATAGACAGGGTGATGTGGAAGAGAATAAAGAACAATGAATGAAAGATATGCAAAAAAGTATCGATGATAAAGGGAACAAGCCATTGTAAGCTGTTTGTGGTGTGAAAATGAGAAGCTAGTGCGACTAGGGTGGGGGAGGGAGATAGAGATAGAGGGAATGTCAGGGCCTGAGGGCTGAGGGAGAGGTGGGGAGGGGGAGCAGACAGCAAGGGTTAACAGAATTGAGAAAATTCAATGTTCAAGCCCAAAGGATGCAGACTCCCGCTGTTTCATTATGTGTTTTTTTGCTGTCCACTCAGACCCTTCCTTTGCTCTATCACCAATCCTGGAAGTTTGATCCCTCAATATATACTTATCTAATTTATTTAGAAAGTTACCGTTTAATTTGCCTCCAACATCTTTTAGGTAATTAGAGTTCAGATCATAATAGCACACTGTACAAATTAATCCTTTTTTCATATTGCCACTGGTCCCTCAGCAAAGGATTTTAAATGCCCATTTGTTTTTAACTCTTCTAGTACTGGAAACATTATGTTAATTCTTCATGCTAACAACATCAATTTTAATTTTGAATGCTTACATTTAATCCTCCCTCTTGATCCTAAAGGGCCAGTCCCAGCAGCACGCGACTCCATGCGATGAGCGTGACCTAACGTGGTCGCTTGAGCCGTCCAGCGTCACGGGGCCGGTCCCACTTTGATCGCCGGAGCCGTGCGGAATTGTGTGGAGTTCGTCCCGACAATGCGCGGGGCTCTGAAAAACTGACCATGTTCAAAAATTCCGTGCGGCAACGGCTTGTCGGCTCGCAGTCGCCTTGACGCATTACACACCGCCTCGACGTTGTGTCTCCATCACCGTCTCTGTAGGTGCCTCCGTGACCCTCTCTGTAGGTGCCTCCGTGACCCTCTCTGTGTGTGCCTCTGTGCCCATCTCTGTGTGTCCCTCTCTGTCCTGGCGAACTTACCTTTAAGACTTTGCTCCAAGTTCGCCTCACTTTGCGCCGCGTTGCGCCACTCACCCCACCTCCGCGCGGCCCCCGCTGCCGGTTTGGTCGCGCTCTTCGCATGCAGGCGCATGCTGTTGGGAACGGCCCTGTACAGGGATCACCCGACCTCCGCGCGGCCACCGCTTCTAGTTTGATCGCGCTCACCGCATGGGGTTGGATGCTGGTGGGACAGGCCCTTAACCTGTGATGCTCTTAGGAACAGAACACTAATTTCCCCAGGCTTGCTGATTTGTTCAAGTCCTAACTTCATATTTTTCTCCTGAATCTTTTCCATGATCCTGCGTAGACGGTTGTTTGCTGAACTACACTTCAGCATCTCGATCTCCTCATTGATGATTAGAGATGGAATCTGGCCTGTGTCAGTGGTGCGACAGAATGAATTGAAATGAATGTTTTCAAGTTAGATTTAGCTCTTAGAGTTAACGGAATCAAGGGATATGGGGAGAAAGCAGGAATGGGGTACTGATTTAGGATGATCATATCGAATGCTGGTATTGGCTCGAAGGACCGAATTGGTCCTACATCTCTGCAACTAATCTTGTTTCTATGTTTTCTATGAATAGAAATCATCTGCAAGCCAAAATGCCTTCATGCAAGAAAGGGTAGGTGGCAAGGAAGATTTTCCCTCGCCCCACAACAATGATAGCAAAACAATAAAGTCAACGTGGAACTTTTAATACTGTCAAATACACAAAAATGCATAGTCTGAAGAAGGGTTCTTGGACCTGAAAACTGCCTGTCTCTCTCTGAGAGTTACTCCAGCATTTTGTGTCTATCCTTCGTTGTGTAACACACAGCATCTGCGAGTTTTCCTTCCGGACAGACTATCCTCTGTATTTCTGAATATATAATCAATCACAAGTAAATCGGCAAGGTCGATTCAAAACTAGATTAAAACCTTTAAGGTAAAAACAATGAATATGGAGTAAAAAAAAATCTTAAAACAGATAAAGCACAAATAATTTCAATGATCTGTTAGCTAATGCTTATCTTAGTCCCATGCAGACATCCCCCTTCATTAAAATGACTGCGTAGTTGCAACACATTGGAAGATGTTCCCTACAGTGCTGGATAATGTGGAATTACTGCTACTCCACGTTTCTTCCTGAACTGCATGTGGAGCAAACCGGAATGTCAGCAGTTACTCAAGTTCCCTGCATGTCCTGCACATTAACTGGGACAAATTATTTGGCATAACTTCGTTACATAATAGGGTTGCAATTTATTCTTTGTTGCATGTAGTAAACGTGCAATGTCATTGCTTATGTAAATTGTGCTCCATGTCTGAAGCCGCTTTCAATGACCCTTATTTTGACATTCGGCTTCTTCTCCCCAGTGAAACCCTAGAATACTGAATTCTTCCTCCTGACACCAGTTTGTTTGTTATCCTATTACTTGTTCCAATTGGGCAAAGTACCCACATGCTGGCTGTGGACATAACCAGGAGTATCAAACATATGCTGTGTCCTCCTTGAGATTCTGCTTTAAAAAAAACATCTATATAAAAGCTCGTTGAAGCCTTTGATTGTTGGACTTCACTTCAGAAATTCCCACACGGAATTCCCACACCACAAATGAATATCCTGGTCCAGTATCAAGAGGTATGATGTTTCCAGTCCTTGTTTTAGTTTAGTTAGAGATACAGCAACGGAAACAGACCCTTCAGCCCACTGAGTTTCCATCTGACTAGTCGATCCCCGCACATCAAATACACTATCCCACACACTAAGGACATTATACATTTACCAAGCCCAATTAACATACACACCTGGCCCCTTTGAGTGTGGGGAGGAAAACCGAAGATCTCAGAGAAGTCCCAGCGCGTTACCGATGAGTAATGTCCAAACTCCAGACAGACAAGCTCCCCTATCGGGATCAAACTCCGGACTGCCCAGTGCTGTAAAGGCAGCAACTCTACCGCTGCGCCATCATGGCTGCACGGGTGTAAAACAAGTACCTTGTTGATTATTGAATCTCCTCATATCCACAAGTTCCACATATTGCTATGCTGTATTTATTGAGGATAATCACTCCTCCAGGTTGCTGTCCCCACATTGACTAAACTCTGATAATGAGCATTCATTTTTGGCACAGCCTGCCCTTTTTTCAACTATTCTGCTTGATGATTCCCAGTATGCATTTTGCAAGTTTCATCTGTGAAGGGTATTTCAGAAAATTGACACGCCCCAGCAAACTACAAAGTTCCCGTGATCACTGTGGAGCACCAAGAAGTGACCCGAGCACATCCCACGATACCGGAACTCAAGAGTCACAGCTTGCTGCTGGTTCTGCCTGAATTCTGAATGGAGCTACCACCATTTAACCATTTCTCCAGGCTGATTTGACCTGCCTCTTGTAGCTGATGATGGTGGATGATCATGTGCACGTACACCGGGATGGGCTCTGCGGGTGTGAATGTGGCACATTCCTCTGTGGGGCAGAGGCCCCCACACAGATGCAAGGGGCTTCAGTGGCAACCCCACCCACATTAGCACAGGTAGCTGCTCATCCTTACAGAGCCTGCCTACAATCTGGCTTGAGAGCTGTGGCCAGCGGTGTGCAGGTTGTGCTAGTGCAGCAGGCTGCCAGGTTGTGGCTGATGAAGTGCAACATTGAGGGCAGTGAGGGCAGTGGGTGCGAGGCTTTTCTAGTGCGGGTGCCGGTGCAGGTTGTGGGCCAGTGGAGTGCAGGGGCTGTGGGCTAGTGGGTGCAGGTTGTTGGCTAGTGGGTGCAGATCTGTGCTAAGCGGTGCAGTGGGGTGCCGGCCAGTGGGGTGGCTAGTGCCAGTGTCTAGTGGGGTGCAAGGCTAGTGGGGTGCAGCTGTGGCCGGTGCAGTGCAGCCAGTGGGCCAGTGGTGTAGGCAGGCTGGGTGGGCGGTGGCAGCTGCTAGTGCTGCAAGGCTGTGGGCCTAAGGTGGAGTGCAGTCAGTGGGTGCAGGCTGTGGCTAGTGGAGGTGGCAGTGGTGGGTGGCAGGCTAATGGGGTGCTGTGCTAGTGGGGTGCAGGCTGTGGCTAGTGCTTGTGGGGCTGGCAGGCTGTGGCTATGCGGTGCAGGCCAGTGGTAGGTAGCAGTGCAAGGCGAGCACCGGCTGGGCTGCTGTGCAGTGGTGCAGTGCGTTGCAGGCAGGCTGTGGCTATGGGTGCAGGGTGCAGCTGCGGTGGGCCTAGTGGGGTGACAGCTGTGGCCTAGTGCAGGCTGGGTGCAGCAGAGTCTGTGGCTGGCGCGTGCAGACTGAGGGTGGGGTGCAGGCTGTGGCATTGGGGGTGCATGCAGGCCTGTGGCTAGTGGGTTGCAGGCTGTGGCTAGTCGGTGCAGGCCAGTGCCTAATGGGTGCAGGCTGTGGCTAGTGGGTTATGCTGGTGGCTAGCAGGCTGTGGTAGTGCGGTGCAGACTGTGCTAGTGGCAGACTGGTTGGCTAGTGGGGGTGCAGCTGTGGCTAGAGGGGTGCAGCCTGTGTCTGCAGGCCTGTGGCTAGTTGCGAGCCAGGCTGTGGCAGTGGGTCCAGGCTGGCTATGGGGTGCAGCTGTGGATAGTAGGTGCAGGCTGTGCTAGTGGGGTGCCTTGTGGCTAGTTGCAGCAGTGGGGGCGAGCAGGCTGTGGCTAGTGGGTGCAGGCTGAGCTGTGGCGGAGCGGCTGTGGTAGTGGGGTGCAGGGCTGTGGTAGTGCGGTGCAGACTGTGTCTAGTGGGGTTGCAGGCTGTGCTGAAGGTGTGGCTAGTGGGGGGGTTGTGCTAGTGGAGTGCAGGTGTGGCAAGTGCGGTGCAGAGCCTGTGTGCTAGTGGGGTAGCTTTGGCGGAGTGGGGCTGCAGGCTCTAGTGGGGTGCAGGCTGTGGCTATTTGGGGTGAAATGCTGTGGCTATGCGTGCATGCTGTGGATTGGGGTGGCAGGCTGTGGCTAGTGAGGTGCAGCCTGTGGCTAGTGGGTGCAGGCTGTGGCTATTGCCGGCTGTGCTAGTGGGGCAGGCTGTGCTAGGTGGGGTGCAGGCTTGGCTAGGCTGTGGCTATGTGCAGGCTGTGGCTATGCGGAGCAGGCTGTGGCTAGTGGGTGCAGGCTGTGGCAAGTGTGGTGCAGGCTGTCTAGTGGGTGCAGCTGTGGGCTAGTGGGGTGCAGGCTGTGGCTATGGGGCTAGTGCTAGTGGGGTGTCAGGTCGGTGTGTGCTAGTGGCGGTGCAGCAGGGTGGCTGGCGGTGCTGTGGTGGCTGTGGCTAATGAGATGCCGGGGCTAGTGGGTTTGCAGGCTGTGGACCATTGAGGTGCCTTTAAAAAACTCTTCCCTGAAACCTTTTTTTGAGACCCCATCATTGAAACCCTCAGTTCGCCCGCCTGCTCATGACAAGATGTAAGGGCATTTGGTGTGCGGAACATACACACAGATATCTTCCCTCTGCTGATACCTCTCCAACCATGGAAAGGCCATTAGTTTCTACCTCATGGCGGTCAGTCCACAATGGAAATAGACATGACCCATCAAGGAAATTTGATGTTATCATTGTAACTAGCAAGTTTCCAATGCGGTGAAGTGTTAACTGATTTAGATACTTTAAAATTGCTATATTGTGGAAATTATAATGACTTGCTTTAAAAATTATACCACTTAGAATCCACTTTTATTGATCTTGTACAATATACAACGAAAGTCGTTTTGGCAGCATCCTCCTTTCTGCGTATGCAGCCCACCAAGCATAAAATAGTTAAAAAGGAGATATATTTTAATAAATAAATAAATAAAAAGGTACAGTAAAAAACAGAAAGTGCCAAAGTACAGTTAATAACTGAATGAAAAAGATTGTGTTTTTAATATGCAGAAGTTATTGTCCGTTGGCTGGAAGGTGGAAGTGTGTTGTGTGTGTATGTATTATGGTGGTGTTGTTGTGTGTGTGTGTGTGGTGTGGGGGGGGGGGGGGTGTCATAGTTTACTTGTAGCAGAACCTTCACCAGCCATGGGAAAAACTGTTCTTCCAGTCTGTTGGTAACGTTGCTCTCATGACTCTGTAAGCTGCCCAGAGGGGAGGATGGAGAATAGAGAGTGCCCTGGTGGGTGGGCAATCACTTGGATCTGATCTTTTGGCCCGTTGGAGGAGATAACGGCTTGAGTATAATTCTCCTCCAAGCGTGTGAAGTTGTGGAGGTTGATCCCACTGAGCATCTTGATGACCCCGCTGTCAGGTTGTTTTCTTCATCAGGAACGGATGCGGTGCCCCGCTGGCATAAACACACACGTGCATCCGTAGTCAGGACACTCTCTAATTGTGCAATGGTACAAGTTTTCCAGCAGTGGGGAAGGGAGTCTGTTTTTCTCTCTTCTCAACGTATCTCAAGGAAGAACATACGCTGCTGGGTGCCTATTTATAATGGGTGTGAGGTGTGTTCACAGTCCCCACCCAGGTCCTCTGAGTGTGCAAGTCCGAGAAACTGAAGTTTTTGACGCCGCTCCCTCCACTCATGCTCCTTTGATGTTCACGCCTGAGTGTAGTGTAGTCCCCTTTGTTCCCCGGAAGTCAATTGATGACTTCGTTTTGTCTTCTTGTGTTAAGGTTGAGGTGGTTGTCCTGCACCAGGCCCGTCAGTGCTCTGACCTCCTCCCTGTATGGTGCCTCATCATCTTTGTTAATCAGTCACAATGGTTTTGTATCATCTGCAAATTTGATGAGTGTGTTGGAGCCATGGGTGCAAACAGCAGTCGTGGGTGTACAGTGTGTACTAGACAGACTCAGAACACAGCCCTGGGAACCACGGTGTTTGAGGACAATGGTGAGGACGTGGTGGTGCCATTCTGACATAGGCGACTGTTAGTCATGGGAGTCTTTTTTAAATCCACACAGACAGAGTAGGTTCCAAGTTGCAGTGTCTGCCAGTTTTGTTGATCAGCCGGCTGGGCTGATGGAGTTGAATGCTGAACTAAAGTCAACAAATAGCACTCCTGATGATTATGTGTTGGGACTTTCAATATGGGTGAGAGCGAGTGAGGCAATGAGATGGAGTCTCAGTGGATCTCGTGTGGACTTGGTAGGACGAACTGAATGTTGGTCAAAAAAAAGCCAGGTGGGTATATGGGCTTGACATGTTTTAACATCCCCAGCCACTCCATGCATTTTCATGATCACCGAGTCAGGGCCACAGGCCGGTTATCATTCAGTCCCAATGATGGCAGAGTTTTGGGCACAGGGATTATGGTGGCAGTTTTCAGGCATGGTGGGGACTGTGCTTGCTGCAGCGACGGTTAAAGATGTTAAGAGAATACTGCAGCTAGCTGATGGGCACATGATTTCAGCACCTTCCCTGGTACTCCGTCCGGTCCCTGGTGCTTTGCTGTGTTGATGCCTTGCGGACTCGCGTACTGGTGTTGTTTTGGATGGTGGGGGCTGGGTCATGGTCTGAGGGTCAGCTGTGTCCTCTGCCTTCTGACTCGTCCTCTCAAAGCGGGAGAAAAAGGTGTTAAGTTGATCTGGAGAGAGGTGTCGGTGGGGAAGGGGTGTTATGTATCGTTGTAATCTGTGATGTTCTGGATGCCCACATGGAGCGGGGGTTGTTTTCCCTGAAGTTGATTTGCCTCTATCTGCCCTCTGTAATTTTACTTTAGCAGCCTTGATGCTCGTTCAGGTCCACTCTGGCTTTCTGTAGGCCACCCCTTCTCCATGACCTCAGTGCTGAGTCCCTGGCCTTGGTTAGTGCTCTAATGTTGTGTTGAACCAGGTCCCCCCGCTTTTTGTGTGGGAATATTTTGACACTTGTTTCCTTATTGTTACATTGTCCATGCAAAGCTTGATGTATGCCAGTACAGAGGAGGTTGGAGCTCAATGTCTGGTTTCCTCAAACAGTTTCCCATATGGTGGTCCTCAAAACAGTCCTAGCAAGTTATGTGCTCCTCAGTCCCAGCATTGCATGGTCTTGTTCTGTGGTTGCCATCACCGTGACCACACCGTGGTCACGGTGAAGGCCACTAAATGTCGAAGCCAACAAGGGAAAATGAGGCTTGCATGTATCATATTATTTTTTCCTTAATTATTTCAATGGCTCATTTGACCTGGCAGAATGAAGGGTGAATGTGCATGTGATTATTTGTTGACATCTCATTACAACCATCCCATACCTACAGCAGTGCCTGGGAAGAAGGGATGGTCATATTTCTGATAGAGGCCCTTTTCACTATCATATGCAGCAAGTCTTAACGGAGGAAGGGATCACTTTCTCTGACATTTGAGTTCAGTCCTGTTGATCCTAAGTGAGTGCTGCTACGGATGGAAGCTATTCATTACCAATCTCCCACGGGGCTGGAGTATGTGAAGAGCACTGATCCAGTCTTATGATGATGCTCCTGTGCTGTCTGAGGTCTGCTCACCATGTTTTGCTCCATGCCCCCCAGGTTTGAATCTGTGATGCTCTATGCTCTTTACTCCAACTTTCCTCTCTATGTTTCTTCCAGGTCATTCAATGGGAGTCGTGCCTGCCACCCATATCATTGGTTTTCTCCCATAAAGCTCAACAATGCCTTTCTATTGTAAGTACACAATGGTGGCTCGGTGAATAAATTACTGGAATCTAGCGGCCCAGACAAACAATTCTGATACTGAGGATCATACCCCACTTAAGGTGTAAATTTGAATTAACAATTTTGGCACAAAACCTGCCAGCCTTACAAAGAACCTATAGGTAGGAATCCTGCACTTACCTGCTCGTCCTATGGTTGTCTCTGAAAAACCCATGTCATTGACTCTTAAAATGGCATCTGAAATAGTTCAACATGCCACTTCTTGTTTTCCATCTCCTAAAGGGGCACTTGAAAGAATGGAAATAAATGTTGGCCTTGCCACTGACGCTTAAAACCTTGAACATTAATATTTTTTTTAATTATTTCTCATTATTCAGTTTATTCTTGTTGGTTTCATCGTTATTTAGTTTTTAAGCTTCACATTTTTAACCTTTAACCTTTTGTGATAGATTAATGAAATAATTAAAAATGTCAGGCATTTGGATTTTGTCGTGTACTTGTTCATTAGATTCAATTTACAAAGCAGGCAGCAAAATTAATTGATTCATCAGTTTGTCTTCATGGTATCTTGTGTGGGTGTGGTGTAATAATAATCTCAACAGCTAGATACAACACCGGCATTATTCTCATTGAAAACTAAACTCCTTTGGGAAGAAAAACTATGGAATAGCATGGCACATATTTTTCTGTTTATTGTTAAGTCAATCTTCCTGGAATCTGATAGCTTTTGCCTCATCTGAAGGATGGCACAAGTAGATCACCTCTTGCCAACATGTTTTATATCAAGAGTCAAGAGTCAAGAGTCAAGAATCAAGAGTCAAGAGATTATGTGTCCCAGATAGGACAATGAAATTCTGCATTGCTGCAGCACAACAGGATAGTGTAGTCATAAATACAGATCAGATCAGTGTGTCCATATACCATAATAAATATATATTCACACATCAGTAAACAGATAAAGTGCAATAGGCTGTTATAGTTCATAGTTTGTTTGAAGTTGTGTTTGGCTGTGGGGAAGAAGCTGTTCCTGAATCTGGATGTTGCAGATTTCAGGCTCCTGTACCTTCTACCTGTGCAGCAGAGAGATAATGTTGTGTGGGCCAGATGGTGTGGTCCCATGATGATGCAAGCAGCCTTTTTGAGGCAGCGAACTGGTAATAGATCCCCTCGATGGTAGTGGAGGTGCACAAATAAGAATAGCTATTTTTTTTGTGTAGTTCAGTTAAAAGATATCAAATGCTTGGCTGATACAGTGTAACAAAACCCTCATTAAATATGACTGGACCTTGAATTTCAGGACTGGAGTTCGATAGAAATTGAACATTTAAAACATATGCTGCAAACTAGTTAAATGATGACAAGAGGATGAATGGGTGCAATTTAATTAGATAAATGTTTTTTGAAAAAGTTAAGGCTCTTTTCAATCTTTCTACAGTCTTGTGGAATTTGCAGTGTTAGGATGCTGATAAGTCTGGGATGAAAATGGATTTTTCTGGCTCAGGAGATGTTTTATTGAAGATTTTTCAAATCATACCACATGTTCAAAACATTAATGTCAAAAAGAAAGATGAGTCATGACTACGGGACTCAGAACAGTACTGCAAGTTCTAAATAAGTAATGGTTACAGAAAAGTGTGGATGAATGCTAAAATACAATTACACTGTGTGGTCCTGTGATCTGTTCAGTTTACAAAGTCGCAATACCAGAATAGACTGTAAAAGCCCTGTGGTGGGTTCAATTGCTTTCTGCAGTGTTTGCATTATCTTTTCAAAGCACTAAAATTGTGTGCACTTAATCTAATACTTAAATCTACAGAGGTTTAGACATTTAACCTCAGCTGTCAATATAGCGATAGTATCTGAATTAAAAATGGATGTCGCTACATGATCTGGGATATGGGCAATAAATATCTAACAACACTAAAATATTAATAGTTACCCGTTATCAAATACAAAAGAATAATATAAATGATCTGATATATTGATGATGTTCACTTGATTTTTACTTTATTATTCCTACATGTGGTTTCCTCATTTAAATAATTGATATTTTTTGCCAGTCATGTTTGGGCACATCTCAGCATTGAGGAAAGGTCACAAATAGGCTTTCTGCCAAATACTTAGATTGCTTGGTTTTTCATGAGGCAGAAGACAGAATAACATTCAGACTTTCCTGACCTCACCACCTTCCCTTCTGTTAGACCTCCCCTTTTGGCCCATCCACAGCATGGTAATCTGTCCGTCAAGTTTCTCCATCCATGATTACAATAGAGAAGGGGCTTTAAGGCCTAAGTACAGAGTCTCCATTGTATCATGAACATTGTCACGGGTATAAACTATAACACAGTGAACTTCATGTCAAAATGGAAGCACATAGACTGCAGCATTTTAAGAACTTGGAAGCAAATGAATATAAAGTAATGACATAGTTAAGTTTATCCACAGTTTGGGGTTGTCTCAGGAATTACACCAAGGATTATTTGTACAAAAGCAGAAAAAAGAGAAATTATAAAAATCGAGACCAAGGGCAGAGTACATGATGCCCTCACCTTACTCGCAAATGAAAATGGTTTTAAAAAATCTAAACTACTGAATGTAATATCCACTGTAACATAGGTTGAGCAATTTGATGGCACTGGGCCTGTACTCGCTGGGAGTTCAGAAAGAATGAGTGGGGGGGGGACCTCATTGATACGTACAGATAGTGAAAGGCTATGATAGAGTGGATGTGGAGAGGATTTCTTCTAGTGGGAGAGTCTAAGGACTAGACATAATAGTCTCATAATTTTACGAAGAGAGATGAATTTTCATATCCGTCAGAGGGTGGTGAATATGTGGAATTCTTTGCCACAGAATGCTGTGGAGGCCAGGTTCATGGATATTTTTAAGCAGGGATGGATAGATCTTGAGTAGTACAGGTGTCAGAGGTTATGAGGGCAGGAGAATGGGGTTAGGAGGGCCAGATAGATCAGCCATCATTGAATGGTGGAGTAGACTTGATGGGCCGAATGGTCTAATTCTGCTATCACATGATCTTATGAGTGAATGCATTCAGGGATCAAATCAGCTGCATTCACGTTGAATGCCAGACCAACTAAGAAGAAGGGTTCTAAACGAAACATCACTTATCCATGTCCAAGATGCTGTCTGACCCTCTTAGTTACACCAATACTTTGTGTTTTTTTTCTTCATCCTATTTTCATACTTGACATTTTTTTCAATATTGAAGAAGAATTGCTTTTAATTTCTGTCCCGATTAAAGCTGAGCTTGTTCTCCTGTTACTTTCATGACTGGGAAAAAGGCCTTCAACCCATCATAGACGTATATCAACCCATCGAACAATCCTAATAACTACTCCCATTCCCGTTATCCATTGACACCTGAACACATTCACACCAATCTTGATCAATTTCTCTTGATATGGACAATTTCCCCGCACTCTCTTGCATCAGCCTATTTTCTTACATGGCAATTAAATCCCCTGATTCTCCCACAAGCCACCTACATGAAGGATAATTTACAGGAGCCAACTAACCTGATGTCTTTTGATTGTGGGAGGAAACTAGACACCTAGAAGAAACTCGTAGAATCATAAAAAGATTGTGCAAAATCCACCAGAGGAGTTTAGAGGCTACACATAAAACTCTATCCGTCTTTCTGCGTCACAGGCTAGCAATTTCTTTACTTTCTCCTTCATTTGGTACCAAGCCTCCTCTCAGATATTATTAAGCTCTCCAGGTGGTAACAAGTCCCACATTGTCTTAAATTGCCGAGTAAAGAAGTCTGCCTTTTACAGGGTGATGGATTTATTAACATTTACTTATAATTATAATCCAAAGGTTTGTTCTTCCTCTTATTTGAAAATCTTTTCTCCGCATCCATCTTCTTGAATTATTCGGTGTTTCTTGTCTTTATGATAGTTTCTTTTTGGAATGTTTAGCCATCAAGGTGAAAATTATTCATCAGGATAAAGTCAACACCTTGGGGATTGTCATTAAACCTGAGCGAAGCATGTAATAGTAGGTGGATTCAATGAAAGGAAACCAGACGACATGTGGAAATTAAACGACCGCTGTACCTATCTATTTCCTTTTATGGGGGTGGATGCGAGGAATGAGCAGAAAGTTAGAGTGGTAGGTTTGATGGTTCCGAGGTTGTAACAGTTTCTGTTTTGATGTTCCTTGCGAGCGAAAGATCGCTCTGCCTGCAACAAGAATCTGGTTAGCTTTCATTTGCCCACATCAATCCGCAGCAGGCATCTGTAATCAATGAATGAAAAGGGACAGATTCATAATAAGTGGGCTGATCAGTCTGTCAGAATTATTGGCTCAGGACAGTGAAGATGGGTAAATACTGCACCTGAGTGAGATTACCAGTGTTGGTGACTGCTGCTGCTGTGTTAGATTAAGGCAAACTCTCCAGAACTACATTAAGGACCTCAAAATATAGTACCCGGATAACCTGCAGGTCAATCTCCGCAGTGCCCAAAACTAATTTCTCTCATTTACATGCACCTACATATATAATCAAATCAATTCTCCTCTTTACATGTTTCAATGTATCTAGCTGCATTACCCTGCTGGATTTGCATTTCAACCTATTCAAACATTCTCTGCTTAAAGCTGCTTAATAGAAACTAAACTCCAGTGCCTTTGCTCTTTTAATTTGAAGCCATGTATTCCCTGTTTCCAGAGTTAATTACATCCTGAAACATTTAGGGTTCAACTTATCGTTTCCCTTTCAGATACTAGTAATATTTCCCCTCCTGAATCTTTCCAGTTCTTCAAGCAAGCTCTGATTCATCTCTCCAATCGCTCTTGAATACATACATGAAGGTTCCAAAACTTAATCTGTGTGAAACCATATTGGGAGAAAGTTGACTCTAATGCCATGGATCAAAGTTAGATTTGTACTCAAGTCTTTCTAGTACACCTGCTGCAGAGCTTATTTGTTCTACTCAAATATTCTACTTTCAGAGAAGAAGAATACATATTTAAACGTGTTCCAACACAAATGAAAACAACGCTCAGGATATATTATTTTTTTGGGTGTGCATTTCCAAATGTGCAGGATGTGTGAAAAATCAAGGAGAGAGAAAGACAGTTTTACCCAATTTTAGCTCCAATAATTTAACAGATGAATCAAGTGATCAGATAACAGAGCAGGAAAATTTACCAGTAAATGCAAGAAAATTAATCTGTCCCAAGCTCACAGTTAAGAATCTGCCAGCACATTTGGTTATGTTTTGTTATTTCATATGCAGCCTCAAAATCCCTAACTAGCTTGTCATTGACCAGAACATTGGCCCATTATTCCTCGACCAAAAATTCTAATCAATGAAGTGCCCAATACAGATCAACATTTTAAACCATCACAAATGTAAAACCTGATGAATTAATAGTTAGTTTATCGTTTCGTGTACTGAGATACAGCAAAATGCTTTGTTTTACATACGATCCTGTAAAATCATACTATATGTAAACACAATCATGGATAATAAAAAAGTGCACCGATTGTAGTGTTTAAAACATAGTCGATTCCTTCTGAGGTACCACACAAATTAGTTCCACAACGTTTCCTGGCACCATTTTTTTTTTTCCTTTGTACCATGGAAGTATCAAGTACTTAATAAACAGTGAGTCTTGTCTGAATGTCAAAGCCCTGTTGATCTGATGGCAGCACTGGATAGGTGATGTGGGGCATGGGAAGGAAGTGCAACTGCGGGTTTATACCGAAGATAGATGCAAAATGCTGGAATAACTCAACGGGTCAGGTAACATCTCTGGAGAAAAGAAATAGATGACGTATCGGATCGGAAAGCTTCTTCAGAGGTTTGTCTTGGTCTGGTGATACTGTCGATGCCTTCTACCGGCACTCCATGTATCTGCAAGTCATGTCCAGTCTACGTGCTCGTCCGACTTTCTGTGGGGCCACCAGCTGCCCACAGTCCACCGACATCTCAACTGCCACCCATGCTGCCCACTTCAACCGGCACCTCAAACACTGCCACCTGCTGCCCACATTCACTAGCACCTCAAACCTGCCACCTGCTGCCCACTCCCCCGACACCTCAACCTGCCACCTGCTGCCCACTTCAATAGCACCTCAACCTGCCACCTGCTGCCCACTTCACCGGCACCACAATCTGCCACCTGCTGCCCACTTCACCGGCACCTCAACCTGCCACCTGCTGCCCACTTCACTAGCACCTCAACCTGCCACCTGCTGCCCACTTCACCGGCACCTCAACCTGCCACCTGCTGCCCACTTCACCGGCACCTCAACCTGCCACCTGCTGCCCACTTCACTAGCACCTCAACCTGCCACCTGCTGCCCACTTCACCGGCTCCTCAAACTGCCACCAAGGCAAATATGCTAGCTCCCATTTCCTACAGCCACCGCTCTGCTTCTGTTTGCCAAAGTTCCCATTGCTCACTTCCTGCAGCTGATCTTGAAATGTAGCGCACTTTTTCACACAGTGTGACTTGGTGATGTTTCACTGAATAAGTTACCTGGGAGCTGGAAGGTCCAACAGGATGATATTATTGGTCCCAAGTGGTGTGTGAATGAAGCTTGCAGGAGAAACAATAGAAGGTGCCTCAAAGAACTCATTGAACTCCCACGGTGTTGCATCCATTAACGTGTGTTAGCACCAAGCTATTGCATTCAGTACAACTACATTTATACTGACCTTTGAAGGGTAGGAAAGATGAGCACAATGCCATAATAACCTACATCCCAATGCCAATCCTCTCATCTAAATTTCTCAAGTCCTGCTATTTCACCAACTTACATCACTGATACATAGTGATGGAAATGGTGGGCACGCAGGGGGACGGCGTTCCCCTACTTCTCAGTTTCCAGTTTATGTCCAATTTCTGTACATGAAAGGAGTCAGAGTTGTTAAATATGTATTTTAAATAACCATGGATAATCGTTACGAGTCATGCTGCACCAGCCATGAGATGAAAACGATTTGTTAACTACCACTGTTAGCACTTGTTAACAGCCAGTAGTTAACATGTAGTTATACAATGTATCATCAATACATCGATCCATGTTCCTCAGTAAATGTAATTGTGTTTTGACCATGTATTAATGACACCGTGTTGCTTTGAATGAAATTCATGGGGGAATTTAATAAACTCACTGCCATTGTTCCGGACCGCGAGCACGGGCTTCTTCTGGTGTGCAGGTAGTTACATTATTTTATTATTCCATGTTATTTTATTATTCTCTCACTCTCTCTCCCTCTCGCCCTCATCCTCGCCCTCGCTCCGTCTCTCCCTTGTCCTCTCTCCCTCTCTCGCTGTATCTCTGTCTTTCGCTCTCTCCTTCCCTCCCTCTCTCTACATGGGTATGACTGCACATTAAAACATTTCCCCCTCCCTTCCTTCCCAACCTCAGCCTCACGGACCTTAGAGTACCGCTAGTTCCTAAAACCCACTTCCATCACTGCTGTTACACCTGCCTGTTTCTGTCTATGTACTTCAATCCCCACCCACCCTGCTTTCCCTCATAGGTATCAGAATAAACCATCTCTATCCACCTGCCCTTTGGATTTCTTCTGCTCTCTAAGTAGGAGAGGATATAAAGGAAAGTTTCCGTAAGGGGGCCCATTTCAGAATTTGAAGTATTTGAGAGGAGAAGGAATGTGGCATCAGTTGAGTATTAGTATGTCAGGCCATCTGACTGCTGCTCATCTTCACTCTGGTCCACATGGGAGACCTAACATGGAGCACCAGTGTTAACGTGAAAGACCAGAGCTCCAAAGTGCTCATCAGACGTACAGTTCTCTGAGATTGGCTAAATAACCTTTTCGTACAGGTACTATGAACAAAGACTTTCAAAAGGCCAGGAGACCAGTTAAGAGTTTCCTCGGCCTTATGAAATATTTCATTGATGACTCTTGAGTCCCCTCAGGTACTGTTGGGTTCTTGATTTGATTTCACTGAAATAGAATGATTAACAGATTGCAGATGAGAAATATTTCACCCGGAGACGTTGTTTCCAAACAGTTGGAATGAAATGCAGATTTCATGTCTTTTTCAAATTTTATGTCTTACTATAATCCAAAGTAGAGGCTCCTTAGTAGAAATAAGCGACTGCAAATGCTGGTTTACACAAAAGGACACAAAATGCCGACCACCAGGGGCATCGCACGATTGGCAGCCCCGCCAACAGTCTCTCTGTTTTTCCATCTTTTAACAATGTTTTAGTGTGTGTTAAAAGTGTGTGTAAATTTTCACTGGTTTGTTTTATGTGGGGGAAGGGTGAGGGGGTCAGGGGAAACTTTTTTTTCAGTTCCTTACCTTGCTGGAGATGCAATTATTTTCTGGACAGACCTTGAGCCCCACCGTGGGGCATGGACTTACCATCAGAACTGATCCCTTGCCTGGGATCGCTCCAACCGTGGCCTGTGGACTGTACCATCATGAGCTCCCAGTCCTAAAGGGCCTGTCCCACTTGGGCAACCTAATCTGCCAGTTCTGGCGAATTTGCCCTGGACCTATACTCACAGCATGGTCAACACAAGGTCATAGGAGGTCTTCGTAACTCTCCGTCATGCTCGAGAGTGGTCTCCGCGTACTCGAGGCCTCAGCTAGGTCCCGGCATTTTTTTCAATATGTTAAAAAATGCCCGCGAGTAAAAAAAGATCGCCATGAAAAAAATCGATACTTTTTGTACTCGTAGGTTTAGTCGTAGTTGGTCATAGTGCGTCGTAGTAGGTCGCCATGTTAGTCGTTGGTAGTCGAGGATAGTTGAAGGTAGTCTTCATCATAGTGGAAGGGAGGTCGACGGAGATCGAAGGAGGTTCTCTTCACTCTCCACTATTCGGTGTCCAATTTTCCCGAAGTTAGTCGTAGCTACTGAAGCTAGTCTTCAACATAGTCGAAGGAGGTTGAAGGAGGTCTTCTACATAGTCGAAGGAGGTCTTCAACATGTCATTTTTTCAAACCCGGGGGAGCTGAGATCCCCCAAATGCAGGAGCTGATTGCCTCTACATGGAGGGCCAGACCGCCGGCTACAGGAGTCAAGATCGTCCCATCAATGGAGGGCTCGAGGCCCCCGACTGCGGGAGAAGAATGAAGGAAAGAGAATTTAACTTTTTTTGCCTTCCATCACAGTGAAGAATGTGGAAGAGTCACTGTGATGGATGTTTATGTTAAAATGTGTTTGTGAGTTCCGTTGCTTTTATTTGTATGACTGACTTGGCAAATTAAATTCCTCGTATGTTGCAAAACATACTTGGGTAATAAAGTATTATTGTGATAAACTGAGCGGGATAGGCAGCATTGCTGGAGAACTTGTATAGGTGGTGTTTCTAAACTCAATGAGAGCCCTTGGTATTAGAGGGAGGATACTAGCATGGATAGAAGTTTGGCTGAATGACAGAAGGCAGGGAGTGAGAATAAAGGGGGCTTTTTCTGGTTGGCTGCCAATGACTAGTGGTGTTCCAAAAGGGTTGATGTTGGGGCTGTTACTTTTTACATTGTATATTAATGATTTGGATGATGTAATTGAATGCTTTGTAGCCAGGTTTGTGGATGATATAAAAATAGGTGGAGGGGCATGTTGTGTAGATAAAGCAGAGAGTCTGCAGAAGGACTTAGGCTGTTTGGGAGAGTGGGCAGCAAAGTGGCAAATAGAAAATAGCGTAACAAAGTGTGAAGTCATGCATTTTGTTAGTAGGAATAAAGGCACAGATTGTTTTCTAAAGGGGAGAAGATTCAGAAATCTGAGCTGCAAAGGGACTTGGGAGTGCTGGTGCAGGTTAATTTGCAAGTTGAATCACTAGTAAGGCCAATGCTGGAGTTTAAAAAGGATGAGGGAGGGATCCCATTGAAATTAACTGAAGAGTGAAAGTGGAGAGGATGTCTCCACTAATGAGAGAGTCTAGGACAAGAGGGCACATTCTTAGAATAAAGGGACGTACCTTTAGAAAACAGACGTGGAGGAATTTCTTTAGAGAGTGGTGAATCTGTGGAATTCATTGCCATAGATGGCTGTGGAGGTCAAGTTATTGGGTGTTTTTAACATGGAGATTGACAGGTTCTTGATTAGTAAGGGTGATGTGTGATGGGGAAAAGGCAGGAGAATGGGGTTGAGAGGGACAGATAGGTCAAACATTATAGAATGGCGGAGTAAATTCGATGAGCTGAATGGCCTAATTCTGCTCCTATGACTTAATGTCTCACGTGGGTCCTTTCTTCTGGCTGAAGAATGATCCTGACCCGAAACATCACATATCCATGTTCTCCATAGATGCTGCCTGACACGCTGAGTTACTCCAACACTTTGTGTCTTTAGAAGCTCCTGAGTTTTTAAATGTTCTTTCTATTGCTGTCAACTCAGATTATTATCCATTACTCAATAACACATGTTCTTATTATGCCATATACTAATTGCAAGTAGTGAAATTGATAAAGTAGAAATTTTAAAAGAACATAGAACAGTATAGCGCATGAACAGCCCATTCAGTCCACAATGCCAAGTTAAATTAATCTCCACTGCCTGCACATGATCCATATTGCTCCATTCCATGTGCCTATCTATAAGCCTCTTAAATGCCACTATCATATCTGCCTCCACCACCATCCCAGGCAATACATTCCAGCCAACCAGCACTCTGTATAAAAACTTGCCCCAAACATTTCCTTGAAACATTTCCCCTCTGAGAAAAAGGTACTGATTGTCTCTCCTATGTTTGCCGCACAGTGAATAATGTGATTTTCCATTTATGCTACTGATGCACTGGCCCTTGGATATGAAATGGGGAAGCAGCTCAAGCCACAGTCAAATATACCTTATATACACTTGACTTTCCCTGCTGCACGGGTGGCCTACTACAGAAAACAACGAGGGAATTGAGCTCAGGGCCTCAGACTGGCTGCAATGAAGGCGAGAGATGGAGCGATAGGCATACTCAATATTGTAGCAGGGGTCACGAGTGTGAACAACCCATGTGGTGCAGGAAATAAGCTGATCGTAGCTGGCGAGTAGATTCCTGAAGTTAGCTTGGTTGAAGCGACCAACAATGATGAACAGGGCATCAGGGCTTGATGTTTCAAAATAATTGATGACTGAGTATAATTTATCCAGTCCCACCTTGGCATTAGTTTTGGTGGATATGTAGATTGCCAGCAGTCGTGTAGTCGTGAATTCCCTTGGTAGATAAAAGGGATGGCATTTTACAAATCGGTATTCTGGGTTGGAGGAGCAAACTTAAAACTGTTACATCTTAGCGTCCTCGTGCTGAAGCCATCCTGTTTAAGTAGAAGCATCACAGATGATCAATTTTGACTGCTTTCTGAGATTCACATTGCTGTTGTTGGGCTTCAGCCAATTCAATTCACTCAATTCATATGATGTCAATAAGGAACTAAAGCACTGCAATAAATAGAAATTTGGAATGGGACAATATCCTGGCTGTGGTACAGAATGCTGGCAGACTAGAACTAGCTGTGATTCTACCAAATAGTCCAGTAGAGATCCAAAACTGATATCTACCCATCAATGTGGATAATTACATAGTTATTTTCTATTCATCAAAAAGCAGGACAAATTCAACCTGGTTAATTACTACTGAATGAGTTGACTCTGAATCGCCAGTAAAATGATGGAAGGTACTGCCAACAGTATCATTAAGTAATACTTACTCACCAGTAATCAGTTTTCTGATGCCCAGCCTGGGTCTCCCCAAGACCATTGGGACATCATAGCTTTGTTCAAACATGATTCAAATAACTGAATTTCAGCATTGATGTAAAAGTGACTGTCCTTGACATAGAGGTACTCTTTGACCAACAATGAAACTTTAAGGAAAACACACCTATGATTGAGGTAATTTCTTGTTTAGAAGTAGATTGTTGTGGTTATTGAAAGTCTCCTTGGCCGGTATGGTCAAGCTGAGCCGAAGGGCATGTTGCCATGTTGTATGACTCTATAAGATCAGAGATAGGGATATATAATGATGATTGCATAATTTTCAATTCCATTCCTAACTCCTCAGGAAATTAATTAGTTCATGCCTGAATGCATTGAGACCATTTAGGCACAGGCTAGTAAGTGCCAAATAATATCGCTGCCATACAAATGCTACACAATATCTACTTCCAATGAGCGTGAGTCCAGCAACATGTCCTTGATATTCACTGGTATTCCTGTCACTGAGTCACCCACTATCAGCACCCTGGGGAACCAAAATGACCAAAAACTCATCCGAATAAATCCCATAAATACCATGGCTATGAGTAGATATGGATATGGATATAGATGGATGTTTATTGTCACATATGTAATTACATATTACATAGTGAAATTCATATTGCATATAATGCCAGCGCTGCTATGTTTGGCGCCATTTTGTCATGTTCAAAGTCCTGGCCTGGTCGAGCATAGCCGTGGTGTCCTCCGCCGCTGTTCCACTGCTGTAGGCTGCGTCCGATCAACATGCTCAGCCTCTTGTAGTTGTGCCCAGTCCATCCAAACCCCAGGCTGTTGCAGTGCTTCCAGCAGCCCACTCCCCCATCGGGTCACCACAACCATCGCCAGTATCTCCATGAAGGGTGAGGACATTATATTTGGCTGGTAACCAATACCAATACCAATACCAATACCAATACCATTACCTTACCTTCCAAGCTATTTCCTTTTTTCTATCTAACATCTCCCACATCAGCAGAAGACTTTATGGTTCCAATATCAGACCTATTAAATTAATCAAAAGCTTTTTTGATACTGTGATGTCTAAAGAGTGAATTTTGTGGACTACTCTGTTCAAATCAATGTTGGATGCTGGTTTTCAGGAGAGGACATTGTTCTCAAAATACAATCGTTATTATAGAAACTACAAAATGCTGATTTGCAGGACACTTGAAAAAATACTAACTTTTATAAAATGTGCTTGGATCATTCTATTAAAGAGGACATATGTTTAATTAGAGAAGCTCTGCCGTGTGTTTATAATTGACTGGTTTTCCAACCTAATGAAGCAGTAGCACCGCACAGCTGCAACATTTATATTAATGTATTTTACATGCATTATGTTTCCCAATCGATCATCTGCACATTTACAACCTTTCATGGGTAGAATATATTCAGGCAAAATGTTTCAATTAATTTCTCTCTCATTCAATAGTCAATTAAATTTCCTGGTCTTATTGAGATATCATTATAAAGTCATAGAGACAAAACATTTTTTTTAATAGAAATAGCCATTCCACCCATTGCTTCTGCACCTACTGCCAGCAACATAGAAACATAGAAACATAGAAATTAGGTGCAGGTGTAGGCCATTTAGCCCTTCGAGCCTGCACCGCCATTCAATATGATCATGGCTGATCATCCAACTCAGTATCCCGTTCCTGCCTTCTCTCCATACCCTCTGATCCCCTTAGCCACAAGGGCCACATCCAACTCACTCTTAAATATAGCCAATGAACTGGCCTCAACTACCCTCTGTGGCAGAGAGTTCCAGAGACTCACCACTCTCTGTGTGAAAAAAGTCTTTCTCATCTCGGTCTTAAAGGATTTCCCCCTTATCCTTAAGCTGTGACCCCTTGTCCTGGACTTCCCCAACATCGGGAACAATCTTCCTGCATCTAGCCTGTCCAACCCCTTAAGAATTTTGTAAGTTTCTATAAGATTCTTAAGGGGTTGGACAGGCTAGATGCAGGAAGATTGTTCCCGATGTTGGGGAAGTCCAGGACAAGGGGTCACAGCTTAAGGATAAGGGGGAAATCCTTTAAGACCGAGATGAGAAAGACTTTTTACCTATTTACATCAATCTATTTACATCAATCCTACATTTATCCCACTTAAAAAAAATGTTTCCTGCATTGTCATCTCTTCCCAGATTCACTCTGGGAATAATTTACAGTGGCCAATTTTACTTCGGAGTCATGTGAGTGACTACGTGAAGAAGCCCCGCCTGGCGCTTGATCGACATTACGTCGACGCTGACGGCAGAGCAAGAACTGCAGAGGCAGCTCCTCTGCAGCGGTAGGTACGGGCCCGCAGGTAAGTGCTGTTGAAATACTTACAGGGCATATCCAAACTCCGTGGCTGGTGTATAGAGCCACCAGGAGTTAAAAAAGAAACGGAATTTAAAAGAAAAAATAAAATAAAAGTTAAAATGAAAAGAAAACACTCCGGGGAAAAAACAGAGTTTAAAAAAGCGTCCCAGGGGAAAACTCAGCGATCGGGACAGCAGATTAGTGCGGAGCCGGTTCCGATACCGGTGGCCGTTATAATTACCGTTAGGGAGAATGCTCCACAAACCTTTGGCTATAAAGAAAAAAAAATACTCCGGGGGAAAAAAAAACGGAGTTTAAAAAGTTAAAAAGGAAAATAAATACTCCGGGTGAAAAAACGGAGTTTAAAAGTTAAAATAAAAAACTCCAGATGGAAAAACTCCAGTGGGGAGGAAAAAAAAGTCAGAGAGGCAATGATTTAAAAAGTTCCAATAAAAAGGCCTCCAGACAAAAAAGCTTTATGGCTTAAAATTAATGGAGAAAGACTCCAAAAATAAAAAAAATCAAATAAAGGGTTTAAAAAAGCCCAGAATATTCCTAAAAAACAAACCCTGAGGGGTTTCCATATATTAATATATATGGTGGAATTTATCAATGTGGGAATATCTACCTCGGATTGTTTTGGAGGTAGTCTCCTTGAGGAACAAGTCAGGAGTAATAGGGCAGTAAAAGAATATGAAAAAAACTGACGCTAAAGGTGCATTGATAGTGGTGGCTGGTCATAAAGTACCCACCACAGCACAAATATATATATACAGGTGTACTAGGTACGATACCTGAATGAAGGAGTGAGGCCATGGAACGTGACCATGGAAACCAAAGTTAATTGGTCTCTCACCAAAGCTGTTATGGTTGAAACAGCAGAGTTATTGATAAAACTTTTTATGTTTTATTAAGGTATCAATGGTGAAACCAATTATGGTACCCAAGTCTCAATTATATGGAGACATAAGGAAATACGATTTCAAAGTATTTCAAGCTGGTGCGTGGCATCACTACTTATGTAAAACAAATAAAACATTGTGCAATAACCAAAACATTTAAAATAAAAAGACAAATTGCCATTAGTTTGTGGAGCTCAATGGGAGGAATATATATATATATATATTTATATTTTCCTCCCATTGAGCTCCACAAACTATACATATATGTAAATATGTAATTGTTATTTTGACCAATTTTGCACTTTAGATTTGCAGATCAAAACAGATCAAGTTATGATAAACTCCTGATTATTATGCAGTAAACCTGCCTCAGGATAAATCAAAGACATTGATTACAAAGGAAAGACTATTGGTCATTAAACTTTGGAAAATTATGATCCAATGTAAGATTTGATAATGGATCAAAACAAAGGCAGGAGTACGATAAATAAATATTTATCCAACACAGCCTTATGTGAACCCATATGATTGGGAAGAAAAGGCTTCATGTACATTTGAAGCGGTGCAAAAACTTGTTACAGAAGAAGTTGATGAAATCTCCAATTGTGGGAGATTACAGGTGTGTTATGATCAATGATATGGCATAACAAAGGGTTGATTTATTTTAATGTGTAAAGGATCTACAAAAGCTTTTGTAGAAGGAATTGGTTCACCTGTATAGGAAAACATAAAAATTGATTTTAGGTTTGCACCTAAAATATCTCCAATAAAGAAGAGGTACGTAAATTTGTATCATAAATTTCCCCAGGGAAAAGAAGATGTGGTGGTAAAGCCATACAAGACATCATTTTAAAGTGTAAAAACATTTTTTTAAAATGGACATCTTCAACATTGGAAAACAGTTGTTTTTAACAAATTGTTAATCATTACTATAAGACTCGAAGGATTGGTATTTAGTACCAATTTATTATCATATTTACAGGTGCTTGAAATTAGAATGGGTCAGCTGTGCAAGTTAAGACATTGTCTAATGGATTAAACTCAGTTCTATGCTGTTCACATAAGTACTGGAACAACAATTGCACTGATAAGAAGATCAGCACTTGCACCAATGAGGACATGGTCATGGTTTACCTTGATCACATTTTTAATTGGAAGGTTGATCAGGAGTCAGCTGCAAATTAGTGCAGCAATTACAAGCCTGTTGAGAGGCGAGGGTCCTGACCCATCCAATAAAACCTATGTTTTAGGCATTCATAAACATTCCTAAATTACTATTCTGGATTTAGGAGTAATTCAGCACCATATGAGGGGGGAAAATGTTTTCCGAGATACAAATATGTCTCATTGCTTTGTTGACAAACTTTGCCCCTCCATCAGAGAAGGAGCTTAGGTAAAAGAGTAAAAAAGCTCCAAAAAAAGGAAAACCACAAGCATTATAAGAGTATGCAGGCCTTTGTTGACAGGCCTATGCAAATAACAAAGGATACATTATCAGAATTAAAGTAGTGGATAGAAAAGGTCCACAAGCTGCTCTAAATATATAAGCTTAGCAGCCGTTGCAAGCTGAAGCAAGTATTTCAGATGATGGATAGCTTCTGTGAATATTTGGGTTAAGATAAGAATAATATCTATTCCTATCAAGTTAATATTTGATACGTCCCTTGTTTGGGACTACGGACAATAACACCAGGTAATTGCAAATGGATTGTCCTAAGAAATTTTCTCCAAACATTTGTATTAATTATTGGAGTATCAGGAGTTTTTATGGATTACATGCCTATTGTTCTATTATGAAAGTGTGCATGTCATATCAGGTGATCAATACCCAGGCTGTGGCATATATCAATCACATGAGTCAAGTAAGATCATTATCAAGTGATTATCTGGGTAACCAGATGAGGCGTATTCTAAAAATGTTTTAGTCCAGCTGTTTATCTCTAAGGAAGAGACAATGTTGTCGCAGACAACAAATCAGGGGGAAAACATTGTCAGTAATATGGATTACTTACCATTAATCTGGTTGTATCCAGATAAAATCACAGATCTCTCAAATGTTCTCGTGGGAAAACCGAGAACAGGAGCGGTGGATGCATTTCGCTAAATTACATGAGGAAAGATGTTCTTTTATGTTCCTCATTTTTGTCTGATAGGGCAGTGTCTGATGAAAATGTAGCAGGACGCTGCCAGGGGCGCTTTGGTGGCCCAAACCGGACCTTCATGGTTCTCATTAATGTTGAGACTAATGTTGAATCAGTTATGATGACTCATAGTTGCAGTAATTTATTGTTGTACAAATTCATCCATGGCATGAAAATATGATTTTGGCTATCTGCAGGTTTGACCAGACCATTATAACAGTTTGACGGTCAAAGAGGTATATGAATGTTTTAACTAATATAACAATATAACAATTATGTACAAAAGGAATGTTATACCTGCAATTTGGAGAAATAGTTTAAAAAAAAAACAATATTTTGTTTATAAGAAATTGGAAGTCTTTTGCAGACAGTAAAAGTTATTTTATCATATTAGATATATGGGAGTTCCTTGTGGATTGCATTTTTTCTCAGCATCTAAGTGATAGAGCCAATAATAGGGCTCATAGTGTTTATCGTCCTATTTAGGACAAATTGCTGACCAAGAAGTTATCGGGTTCATTCGTAAAATCCCGATATGAAAAAGGGATATATATATATAATCTGTCCAAAGTTGAAATACAGAAGTTGGGAGATCAGCATAGTCCTGACTTGCCTTAGGCAATGGACTCCAATTCTATCAATAATTCAAAAAATTAACATTGAAAGTAATAATGCTCATGACTTTAGTATCAGCATAAGAGTGCAAACATTGCAAATGTTACGTTATGTAATTGCATGTGGCTACAGATTACATTATCTTATATGTTTATGAATTTACCAAACATTACATTATCTTATATGTTTATGAATTTACCAAACAAAGCAGACCAAGAAGAGCTGGAACCAAGGTAAAATTTAAGCATATCCCGTCGGCCAAAAATTGTGTGTGGGTCAACATTGACTCAATATGTTAAAGTAGGTATGAGTCTCTGTGGTGGTGAGACAGCACTACTTATTACACACAAAAACCACATTAAGTATCAGTAAAAACTGATGGTTCTAGATAATTATCTAGATGGTTAAAACATGTTTAAAACTCAATGGAACTAGACATTGAGATATGGAAAATCACTCCATTAAGGAGGTAGATACATTCACAGGAATGGCACAGGATGGGCTGCTCGAGCAAAGATTCAAGGCCGCAGGAGGGTGTAAAATAAATATTAAAGTTACAAGGAACCAGTCATGATGTCAGGATTGGACACGGAGTGTTGGGTTCTCTGTAATTGTTGCTTTGTTTATACTATCAAATTATATTATCAATTGATCTTTTGGTGATAAATTTGCCTTTCAATGGAAAGGGCATTACTTTCATTCTTTTATAATGGGAAAAAATTTATCACATAAACTGAGGCAATGTTTGGGAAAAAAAATGTGTTATTTGCTCATTACTGTGTTGATTGAGCCAGATTGTCGTATGGAATGAGTCTACGACATAAAAAACACAGAAGCTACAAAATCTTCACGTAGTCACTCACGGGACTCCGAAGTAAAAATAGTAAGATTAAACGAGAACTTACCAGTTCGAAGTTTGATCGTTATTTTATGAGGAGTAACGATGAGGGATTACGAGCCCTCCACTCCCGACCCTCATAAAATAAATGATCATCTGGTAGTTCTAAATCTATGTTGAGCCTTACTATCTTACTCCGGCTATTATGTTCTGTGTTTTTCATGCCGCTGCTTTGAAATATGCCGATCAAGCGCCAGGCGGGGCTTCTTCACGTAATCCCTCAACGTTACTCCTCATAAAATAACGGTCAAACTTTGAACTGGTAAGTTTTCGTTTAATCTTACTATTAACCTACCAACCAGCATGTCACAAGTCACAAGTGGGAGGCACCTGGGGGAAACTCACATATTCTAAAAGAACATGCAAACTCTGCACAGATTGCACCTGATGCCAGGGTCGGACTCAGGTTACTGGAGCTAAGAGGCAGCAGCTCCACGAGCTGTTCAAAATATATTGCCAAAAAAATTGACATATAATTCTTAGTTGAAAATTTCTCAACGTGAGAAGTGTCAAGCTGAAATTATTGGTTGAATAGTTGGCAATTGTATCATGTTCTCCAAAGGGTAATGACTGGTACACTTAAAATTGAGTAATCTACCCTTTTCCGGCCAGTAACCATTCTATTTCACATTTCGCTGATTTCTACCAAGCTCTGAATTGTTTCATTTGGAACAAGCTGGCAGACGGTTTAGCCCATGTATCCCTCACTGTTGCTCGCTGTAACACAATAGTGGCTCCATGTCTTCAATGTTACCAGCAATCATTGATGACAGAACATAGATTGAATGCGGGCTTATGAACTGTTCAAGTAAAACCTTCCTTCTCAAAACATATGTGGAGCAAATTACTGTGAACAATGGCTTTGGTCTTGCTATCTTTCCAGGACAGTATTTTCTACCTCTAACTGTTGCCACATCGTAATCTCTGAAACGTCAATAATGTTGAAAAATCACAATCATTGGCAGAATCCCTTCTGAAGTTTGGAATTGAGATAATTTTCTTACTCTGGAAGATCATCACAATTTTGAACAGCTTCTTCTTCTTGCAAATGAAACATAAACAAAAGGAATATTTAGATCTCAAGCCGGGTGTTGAGCAGCCAGGTTGTTGTCTCTACGTCAATGTCTCGAAGGCCCTGAGCTCCATTTGGTGGGTGGTACAGCAGGCACCCAGAAATGACATGGGTTGGCTGAACAGCTGACTGTACCCTAACAGGAAAATATTGCTGCTACTTCAATAGAAATTTCATTTGTCCATTTGTGGCTTTATCCTTCTAAATCCAGTACGGAGAAAGTAGTGGAATATCCTATAGAGTAAATAAATTGAAGCTTCTTGCAAGAAGGTCAGCCTGAGGATACATACCAAATGGAAACCTGGTGGATGTAATGTGATGCACAAATGTAAGCAGAGGTGTTTTCATCTATCTTATTTGTAGACTCTTCCCTAATTTCCAGGTAGACTTCCAATAAATGAATTCCCTGCCAACCTGTTGAGGAAAGAACGGGAAGATGCTACAAATTGTGACTATGTCATTTTGCCTTGTTCTGCATTTTATAGCCCAAAATGTGAACTGCAGTAATTTTAAGACCATGATGGTCAATGTGCCCACAACAAAATCACCAACTAACACTGAGGTGATGAAAAATAGGTCATCTGTTTTGGTATCTTGGTGGCAGATGTCCCGCAAACTAAAGCATGCTCCCATATTCTTCTTCATACAATGTAGGAAGGAACTGCAGATGCTGGTGTGCACCGAAGTTAGGCACAAAATGCTGGAGTAACTCAGTGGGACAGGCAGTATCTCTGGAGAGAAGGAATGGGTGACCCTTCTCACTGAAGAATGGTCTTGACCTAAAACGTCATCCATTCCTTCTATCAAGAGATGCTGCCTATCCCGCTGAGTTACTCCAGCTTGTTGTTTCTATCTTCTTGTTCATAAAGTACTATAGTCGATGGTGGTTTAGTTTCATGTCTCGTTAAGTTTAGTTTAGTTTAGAGGTACAGCGCAGAAAAGGCCCTTCAGCCCACCGAGTCCACGCCAGCAATCCCCGCACATTAACACTATCCTACACACACTAGAGACAATTTACAATTTGACCAAACCAACTAACCTACAAACCTGCAAGTCTTTGGAGTGTGGGAGAAAACCAAATCTCCCGGAGAAAACAGTCACGGGGATAACGCACAGACTCCATACAGATAGCACTCATAGTCAGGATTGAACCCGGGTCTCTGGCAATATTTGGTAGCAACTCCAGCGCTGCAGCACTCTGGAAGATCACTCAATTTTGAGGAACAACTTTTTCACATAATCCCCTCTTCGTATAAGGAAGGCCTGTTCAAGTTTATATTTCTGAGGATTGGGGAAGTAAACACTGAGTAGACAGTTTGTTAATACAACAAATAGTCATCCAAATCATATTTGATGGCTTGAGATTTTATGAAGATTTACAAGGTGTAACCTGCAATCCTAAATGGAGGCACAAGAGAACATTAACATGGCTACTTCTCCATTGCAGTGTGAGGCCACATGCAAACCTATACAACAGAACCTCTTATTCCACTTGAGTAGTTTACAAACCAATGGTATGAACATTGTATTATCCAATTTCAGGTAATATCCCCTCCCTCCCAAAGCACACCCATTTATTTTCCCACCACATCTCCACCCCTATGTGCACACATTTCCCCCACTATCTCCCACTGCCTTCACATTCTGCTCCTTCCCCCACCTCTGTATACTCATCTTCCAACAGGGAGTTCCCTATTTCCCGATAGGGGGTTGCCTATTTCCCTTTTAACCCCTCTCTTTTCCTTCCCCCTCTCCCCATTTCACTAATAGCTCACCCACTGCTTCACATTTCACATGTCCTCTTCTTTTTCTGTCACTATTTTGTCTTATTTTCTCTTCTAGCGTTAGTCACTTACTGCACCCATCTGCCAATCCCTCCACCGTTCACCTCATCGTCTAACACTTTCCAAACTTTGCCCAACATACCCGCCTCACTTCTCCTGTTATCTCATCCTTTCTCCATGTCTGAACTCCAAACCCATTCCTCTCTCCATTTCTTCTATAGATGCTTCCTGACCTGTTGAGTTCCTTCAGCACTGTTTTTGCTGCAAACTTAAATGTTGAGCCCAAAACTTTAGCCAGGAGGTAAAATTGGTTTATTTCTTAGCTTATTTTGTAAATAGGATTCATAAAGTAATAAAGGGAGAAAAAAACGATTTACTATCTTCTATGTGCATTTCACTCAACTACTTATCTTCTCATACAAAAAGATAAGTAGCAGGTTGGAGATATTGTTGTTTTAAAGTAATCCGCTCTTTAATTCTTTCTCCTTTTAAATATGGTTGGTATTCTGAATGTGTGTGTATTCATGTGCACAAAGTTATGTTGCAACACCTCAGAGTGTGGCCATTATGAATGCAGTAAGAAATTACAATGGTTAATTAATTTTATCTTGGTTTTCTATGATCTGAGCATTTTTAATTGTGTCGTGCTCATACTCTAAAAGTACTTTTCCTCATTTTAGTCTGATGCAGAAAATGCTGCAGTTCAGGGCTAATATACTTCAATGCCAAAAAAAAGGAGTGTATGGTAATTGGATATTAACAGAAATCAGTTTTGTGTCAGGGACCATTTACACCCTACTCTTGTTTCCCACCAAAGGAAGGAGATATATATCTTATTCTATTACACATCAAACATTTGAGTTTTCTTTCAAGTGACACTTCTACCATTAATTAAACTTTTGCTTTGTACTAATCAAGACGAAAAGTGGATATGAGCAAATCATATCAAAAATATTATCTCGATAGATTTTTGCCTTTTATAAAAACATAAAAATGGGTGGCCATGAAATAAATTATATTTTGCCTCATTTGATTGGGTTATAATCTATTTTAGCTTCATCGACTGTACATACCTTTGTACTAATCAAGGGCTCTACCTTAAATAATCACACTTTTACACTTTAGTTTTCTAATGATGACTATTGATCCTTAATTTATGACTGAGATTGGAAACTGGTCAACAATATAAAACTCATAAGCGACTATGATTTCATGATTAAAACATTCTAAAGAGAACAAATGATTCATGACAGTTTGATTAAAACAATCATTAATAGCAGAAGACCAAAGGTATCCAGCAAGAAACCCCTCTGCATTGTACCGGCACTATTAACAATGGAAAATTAATGTTTGGAATGCCAATAGGAATCATGTAGAATTGGGCTGGCAAAAGGCTGTGCCTAAACTATGACCCATGTGGATAACTTGCTGTTAAAACCTCTCTTGGTGCCTACGGTAACAACAAGGACCACCAATCTTCTCTCAGTGGAAACCATTCTTTTCCAGATGACATAATTCCAATCATGTGCAAAAGCAACTTACTTGTGGATGGCAGCCGGCAAAGCATTGATGGGAGCAGGCTCATGTACTCAGTACAAAAGGACTACAAGTGGCCACCATCTGTGTTTCTGTAGAAGCAGAAATCTGATCCATTAGCAGCTGCAATGTGGAATTGTGCATTTCCAGTCCAGCACATGGCTCTGAATAAACTAAGATACACTTCTCCATGCTTTGTACGACCTTTACCTTCCCGTGTATGCATTCCCACTGTGATATCAATACGCATGAGAGATTCACCAGGGATGTCGCCCGGACTGTGGACTTTTGTTGTGGGGAGAGATTAGAAAAACTGGGTTTGTTTTTCCTAAGGAAGAGGATGTTTGACGATAGAAGTATATTACATTTAAGACTCATGGAAAGGATGGATAGTCACAAACATTTTCCCATGGTAGGGATATCATACATAATTGGATATAGGTTTAAGGTGAGAGAAAATGTTTTGAAGGAAACTTAATGGAAACATCTTTTACACAGCGTGGTTGCTGTCTGGAACTTGCTGCCAGAAGTAGTGGAGTCAAATGCAATTACTGTGTTTAGGTTTAAGGAGACACTTGTATAGGCACTCCCAATAGTCAAGGCTTATGAGCATATGGGAAAGTGCAGGGCAAAGAGGACAGTGTAGGTGGGCAAAAAGGTTGGCATGGATCTTGTTGGCCAAAGAGCCTGTTTCTGTGTTGTGCATCTCTATGACTAAACTCTCTGGGAATTGTGTATTCTGCCACTACAAATTGCAGCTTTCTACTGCTTGATGTTTCTCCTCATGACACAAAATTATCGTGCCTGGAAATACCTCTGCGTGGTGCAAACATTTTTAGAAATGGCAAATGAGTGTACAGGTGCTTCAGGTGCAAAGCTTTTCACTGTACCTTGGTACATGTGACAATAAACTAAACTCAACTTGTAGTGCCAGGCACAACAGAGCATTTTGTTCTTTCATCTCAAATTCAACCCTCTAATGCTGCTTCTACTCCCCCTTTGGTCTTACTTGCTACATTGCTTGACAGTCTGGAGATCCTGCAATGATAAAGACAAAGAGACTTCTGAGGTGATTTGAAGTGCAACTAAAGGCATCGCATGTGAAATGTACTTGAAATGTTACAATTCCTACCTTGCAATATCTGTTCAGGTGTGATGTTTTGTGCAACATCGCTGCAGATTTTTGGCTGTGCAATTCCATGAAGAAAATTGTTCCGTTGCCACCTTGCAGCTTCAGGAAGATCTCTTGATTTCCTTGGCACAAACCCCCTCCATACTGCTGTGTGCCTCATCTGCATGGATTTCAGTTATAATTTTAAAATGGATGTTTTCTCACTAACCACGGCTTCCTTTTTCTATGCTATAGAAGTACAAATATCATTACTAGCATGTCAGAGAGAAAGAGATCATTTGAGGGCTGGACTCACAAAGTGTGGCTGCATTGTTAGGTGCTGGCAGCCACACATTAGTTCAATCATGATCAATAGGGATTTGTGCAGTTTTGCTTGTGGACAGACTAAGCATTCAGAGCATTAAGATGACAGCCAAAAACAACATACTGCAACTTCATGCATCAACAGTAATCAGTTGTGCCGTACTTCTTCTTGCGTATGGCGTGCACAGCCTAAAGTTGTTGATCAAGTGGCATGAAAAACTACATCTATTTGTTTGTGCACGTCAGGTTGATTGCATTAGTCGAAACAGGGTGAAGGTTGCAAGCTCCCACCCTTGTGCAATACTGAATTAGTGCCTCAGTTTGGGAGAAAATGTATTCATTGGCATATTTTAATTATTTGCAAAGAAACATTCAAAATCATTCAGTTTCTTGATGTGGGGCATTTAAGGCAACAATACTGAGAGAATATAAGTAAAATGCAGAACTGTGGTTATGGGAAAAGCAGATTATTGCCTAGAAGTAGTTAATTTGCTCCAACACTGACTCTCAGCCAATGTGAGCAATTAAAAATGACATTTACCATGGTTTCCTGTCCCTAATGTTCTGTCAGACATGCAATCAGGACACAGTTTTGCTTCTTAAATTGAGTCTTGACCTCTCTTGCGGATATCTTTGCCATGCTGGAATTTAGCCATTAGCACAGTAGCACAGGATTGCAGTGTGAATGAAACCATCCTAACACCTGCTCCACCACCTTCACCACCTCAGCACCATCATTAAGTTGGTTGTTTTAATGCCAGGATTCCATTTTAACACAGAAATTAAAATCCTGTGATGTAACACTGCAGGACAGCAATTCCTTGCAGTGGATATTTTTTGTAATGAATTTGGACAGTTGGCAAATCTAAATTGGTTAAAATAGGCAAGTTACAAACTTACAAACTGATAAGGTATAGCAAGGAACTGCAGATGCTGGAGTAACTCAGCGGGACAGGCAGCATCTCTGAATAGAAGGAATGGGTGACGTTTCAGATCAAGAGATGCTGCCTGTCCCGTTGACTTACTCCAGCATTTTGTGTCTAACTGATAAGATATTGCAGATTCCTTTATTTGGCTATTCTGATTACATTCTTAATTGGTGGATGGACTTAAAATCTAGATCGATGTTAAAATGAAAATCGTCAGAAAAAATGTAACTTTGTTAATTGAAAAACTTTGTATTTTATTGATTAGAATAACCTGTCAATGGATGGAAGAGTGTATATAATGCATAAATACAAAAGCAGATGCAGATTACAAGGTTTGGATCGTCTGGATTTTAAAGAAAAGAAGTGGCAGCTACTCAATAGCAAGTTTAGGTATTTAATCATCCACAGAGTCATTTTACATAGCTGTCATATAATTTACCAAGCAACGGCCAGGGCTGTCAAAATCATTTTCTAATTACCAAATGTAATTGAAATTTATCTATACATACAAAGAGAAACATTGGCACGGTTTTTGCATTCAGAAGATTGACATAAGACATAAACTCTGTTTCTCTTTCCACCATTGCTACCTGGCCTGTACCTTAGTTACACAGCATTTATTTAAAAAATATTTTTACTGCAAAACTGGCATTTATGATGTTGATTATTTGGATCATGGATTATTTGTCAATTATATTTACAAAATCTACCACAGATTGTTGTGTGAATTTCTACATTTAAACAGTCTTGTGAGATAAATCTCCATCCAAGGCCGCAAGAAATTGCAGAGAATTGTGGACACATCCCAGACCATCACACAAACCAATGTGTAAGAAAGAACTGCAGATGCTGGTTTAAATCGAAGGTAGACACAAAATGCTGGAGTAACTCAGCAGGACAGGCAGCATCTCTGGAGAAAAGGAATGGGTGACGTTTCGGGTCTGAAGAAGGGTCTCAGCCTAAAATGTCACCCATTCCTTCTGTCCAGGGATGCCATCACACAAACCAACCTCCCTTTCATTTACACTTCACGCTGCCTCAGCAATATGACCAGCATAATCAAGGACGGGTCTGGGGTAGGAGATTGCAACTTTCACATGGTCCACTGTTTCGACTAATGCAATCAACCCGACAAACAAGATCAAATAGAACAAGTTGACCTACAACTTTAGGCTGTGCACGCCATACACAAGAAGAAGAAGACGAAGGACAGGTCTCACCCGGGTCACTCCCTCTTCCCCCCCCTCCATTAGGCAAGAAGTGTTAAAACGCACATCTCCAGATCCAGACAGTTTCTTCCCAGCTGTTATCAGGCAACTGAACCAACCTCTCAGCAACTAGAGAGTGGTCCTGAGCTACTATCTACCTTGCTGGAGAATCTCAGACTATCTTAATTGAACAACTGGACTTTATCTTGCAGTAAACATTATTCCCTTCATCATGTACATTGTGAATGGCTCAATTTGAATCATGTTTAGTCTTTCCGCTGACTGGTTAGCATGCAGCAAGTGTTTTTCACTGTACCTTGGAACACGTGATGTAAACAAAACCAAACTAAACTAAACTGAGCTGCTGCATGCTGCACACTGCATCTTTGCTGCCGTTCTCAAATAGAGCCTCTTTACAGTCTTCTGGAGCCTCACCCATGTCCAATGATGATTCATATATCTCAGCCAAGATTCCTGCATTTCCTTCTTTAGCTTCCCACAGTGTTCTTAGATATATCTGATCAGACCCAGGAGAATTCTTTATCTGCATATGTCTTCAGACATTCAGCAGCTCCTTGACCGTGATACAGACTGTCCTCAAGACACTTTAGACTCTAGGGATACAGTGTGGAAAGAGGTCCTACAGCCCACCAAGTCTGTGGCAACCAGCAAACACACCAAACGCTAAAACTATCCTACACACTAGGAACAATTTTACAACTTACCAAAGCCAATTAACCTTCAAGCTGTACATCTTTGGAATGTGGGAGGAAACCAGAGCACCTGTAGAAAACCCACTTTGTCACATGGAGAATGTACAAACTCCATATAGACAGCACCTGTCTTCATGTCTTTCTCCACTGTAAAAACAGCGGAGACATATTCATTGAGGACCTTACCCATCTCCTGTGTCCCATACATGATGACCACGTTGGTTTCTGAGGGGCCTCATTCTCTCTTCCTTTTCCCTTAATATGCTTATCAAATCTCTCTGCATTTTCATTTTGCCAGAGTAACCTCGTGCCTTATTTTTGCCTTCCTGATTTTCTTCACTGATGACAATAATGCAGGTAGTATCGTAGACATTGAAGATGGTTATTAAAAATGACAGCAGAATCTTGATCAGCTGGGCAAGTGTTTTGAAGAGTGGCTAATTGAGTTTAATGCAGGTAAGTGTGTGATGTTAAAAAAGGTGGTGCTATAGACTTCTCTCTGACAGTAATTTCCCAATCCCCATCCCTCTCCCCCAACAGTATCCAAAAGAGTGTATTTGTTTGTTAAGGGGAATGGTGCGAGAGATTGGCATGAGTCCAGGTTAATTTTGGTAACAAGAAAGGTCTCTGAAAATGGAGTTACGGTCAAGGTGGTAAAGAAGACATATGGCACACTTGCCTTAATTGGCTGAGACATTGAATACAAGAGTTGGAACTGTGCTCCATCTACAGAGGTGACCCTGAGCTTCCAGTTTTCTGTCGTTTTGATTCACCCATTTCCACTCTGACTTCTCTATCTCTGTCCTGCACAGTTAGAACAAGCAACAACTCTCATTTTTCATCTCGGCATGTTGTAACGGTGGGCGGTCACGGTGGCTCAGCGATAGAGTTGCTGCCTAACAGCGAATCTGGCGTCGGAGTCCCGGGTTCGATCCTGACGATGAGAACTGTCTGTACAGAGTTTGTACGTTCTCCCCGTGACCTGCTTGGGTTTTCTCAGAGTTCTTTGGTTTCCTCCAATACTCCCAGACATACAGGTTTGTATGTTAATTGGCTTGGTAAATGTAAAGATTGTCCCTAGTGGGTGTAGGATGGTGTTAATGTGCAGGGATGGCTGGTCGGCGCGGACCCGGTGTGCCAAAGGGCCTGTTTCTGCGCTGTATCTCTAAAACTAGACTAAACTAAACTAAACCTGCAGGACTGTAAAATGTAATTCTCTATCTTTAGATAATGTACTATTTCTTCCCGTTTGTATCAGGACTGGCCATTTTTGTTGCTGCTCATTTTTGTTTCTTTCATTTGTACATTTTGGTCTGCTGAGCATGTAATTGCCAGCAACACATTACATCCAGGAGATTAACTGCCCATGTAATGACTTTGTTATTTCACCCTGTGATAAACATTCTCTATGTTCCACGCGCTGCCAACCCCCACCTTCTCTACTCCTTGGACTAACATGTTGTCGCTTTTTCTCAGTTTACATGAAGGGGTTTCCTCCTGAAATGTTAATTCCTTCTCCTTCCTCAGGTACTGAAGGAGTTTTCCAGAATTGTTTGTTTTCTTTTCATGTGTTTTTAAAAATTTTCAATAAACATTGTTCGTTTGTTGGCTTTACCAGGTCTAAGAAATAATAATAATGTGAGAGAAATCTGCTGTGGAGCCTGAGCTGTCAATCCTATAGGAAAGTATCACTCAGTGACACATAGTGAATTATAGTGAAAGGTCTGAAGAAGGGTCTCGACCTGAAACATCACCTATTCCTTCTTTCCAGAGATGCTGCCTGCCCCGCTCAGTTACTCCAGCTTTTTGTGTCTATCTTTGGTTTAAACCAGCATCTGCAGTTCCAACTATAGAAAGTTGATTTGTTCAGTTGACGTCAAGCAGAAAATCACTCCCATGTACTGCATATACTGTATATAGTCATCAGTGTCACTTACACTGATGTTCTTTGTGAGTGTTGGAGGAAATGATGTGGTTTACCCTGAATCTGGATTTCACTTGGGTCACATTGACTTCTTAATTACGTCTCAGGTCAGAACAGATACCAAGAGTATGTACAGGGAAACACTCTGAGAGAACCCAAAGTGTTTCAATGATTCAAAGCACTCACACCATTTTAAATTATCACAATCAATGATTACACACTAATTTTACACTTTTGAAATAATTAATCATTGATCAATATCTGTCGCCTTTCATCTGTGTTTTTTTCCCCAGTTATCTTTAAACTTTTATTTTCCCACCACCGAGAAAAACCATACTCCCATTTGTCTAACAAATGGGTGTAATAAAAGACACCCTTATTTCTTGATCAGTTTTATTGCCCTCATCCTGGTTAACAACCTCAAATATTTGTTTTTACTTCATGCAATGCTTTATAATCTAAACACTTTTAAAATCTATTTATTGCCTCTTCTATCATGATCCTTAAGTTCTCTTTACTATGTTGGACTATTTTCCTATAATTTTTCCCTGGTATGTAAGGTCTTGGGTTAAACATATTTCAAATTTTTCTTACACTTTTCAGAACTTCTTACATCAGTGAGTGATACATTTTATTTTGCTTTAAAGCAGATTTTTGCAATGTTTTCCTGGGCATAAATTATCAAGAGTAGAAACGACTCTGCAAAAAAGTGATAGCCCTAGACTAAGTTGTAACAAGATCAAGATATGTGTCGCTGGAACTAATTTTAATTCACTGCTCTAGCCCTGAGCTTGCATCATTTTCTACTTTATCTATTGCTTCCCCTCATGCTATCTTCAAACTTGTTTCACCCATTCCACACAAGTCTTGCTCTCTCAACTATATTCCAACATCAGTCCCCTCTGGCTTTCACATTAGCTGAAATTGCTAATGTTTAAGAACATAGGAATTTGAAGTAAGAGAGGGCTATACTTGAGCCTGTTGTGCCATTGCATTAGATTATGGTAAATCCTATACATCAAGTCTACTTTTCCATCTGATCCCCACATCCCTTGACATCCTTCGATTTCAAATATCTCTAATTCTCAGCTTTGAATAAACCAAACAACTGAGAACTCGCTGATCCTTGGGATGGAGAATTCCAATGATTTACAATTCTCTGAATAAATGAATTGATCCTCATCTGAGTTGTCTGTCCCATGGCTATAATCATTGATTCAAGGTTCTGCAGCATTAGGAAGATGCCTTAACCTTGCCAATCCCATTAAGGATCTTCATCTGAAAGCAACATGTTAGTGAAATTAGTTTAGTTTAGAGATACAGTGGGGAAACAAGACTTTAGTGCAAAAATATACCATTAGAAAACAAGTCAATAGTAGATCAAGAGATTGCCTGTAGCATTCCATTGCCAGAGTAAGATTAACATCCTCCAGGGACCCAGCAGTACCTTCCAGACAAGACTCATGATTCATGCGCACCTCCTCTAGTTTAGTTTAGTTTAGAGATACAGAGCAGAAACAGGCCCTTCAGCACACCAAGGGTGCGTTGACCAGCGATCCATACACACTAACACAGCCCTGAATACACTAATTTTAAATTTTACCAAGCCAATTGGCCTACAAACCTGCAAGTCACCTGGGATGAAACCGGAGCACCCGGAGAAAAGCCATGCAGATCACAGTGAAGATGTACAAACTGTACAGACAGCACTCATAGTCAGGATTGAACCCGGGTCTCTGATGCTGTAAGTAGCAACTCTATCGCTGCGCCACCATGACGCCCGATATTTCCGGCACCAGAATTTCTAAAATTCAATGAGAATATGTCAACTGTCAACAATCTCTCCTTGGGGAGAATCCCCTCCCCCATATTCTCTCAGCCACTGAACCGTCTTTTAAGATCCATGCTTTCAAATGCCTTGCTGGCTTCAACCATCCCTACCTTGTTAATCCTCTCCAGTACATACCCTTCTGAGGTGTCTCTGCTTTCTCACTTTTCTATGTTTCGCTGCTGATGGTACCTTCAGCTACACGGGCATCGAGCCTTGAAATTCCTTCCCCAAGTTTCTTTCTCTGTCAACTTTCCTTTCTTTTTTTGAGACCTGAAAATCTTTTTTTATCAAAACTTTAATTGATCCCCCTTAATATATCATTGTCTGTCTCTTTACTGTTTTAATATTTTTTTATAATGCTCCTGTGAAGTATCTTGGAATATATTGGTATGTAAAAAAATGTCTGGAAATATAGGTTGTTGTTAGCTGGAGGGCCAGCCAGGCAAGTGCTTACTTAGTTAGTCTGTGGTCATTTTTAGTTTATTAAGATAGAACTAATCAATCTTTAGCTACTTTATGTATCTTTACATATGTGACAAAACACTCCTAACAAATTACCAACAGGGTCATAACATTTTAACGTAAAAAGTTTTATTAAGCACGAAGATTTAAATTTTAATTGTAAAGTTCGATCCTCCAAAAATGTGCTGTGGGACAAGCAGCCAACTTACGATAGTTTATTGTATTTTTTTGTACTGCCATACTTAAGTTATTCATTAGCTTGAATTGCACAATGCATGTACAGGAAGAAGATTTGTTTTTATATATCTGTTTCATTTCAAGGTGCCTATAAAATAATGAGATATGGTTGTCAGTAAGCACCTTCTCCCAAGGTGGAAATGTCAAATATTGGAGAGCATAGGTTTAAGATGAGAGGGGCAAAACTTAAACGTGATGTGCGGGACATGGTTTTTGCACAGAGAGTGGTGGGTGCCTTGAGTGTGCTGTCAGGGGATGTGATGGAGGCAGATACAATAGCGGCATTTAAGAAGATCAAGAAGACTCCCACATACACAAACACACAGACACATAGACCCGCACACCGACACACACACTCAAACACAGACAGACACACACACACACAGACTCACACATTCAGGCTCTTTCGCACTCTTATCTCTATCTCTCCCTCTCACACACACACATACACACGCACTGTGATCACCCCTCGGGCATATTAACAAAGACCCACACACATATAATGCTCACCTGTCGGCACACACACACAGAGCCGGCTACCACTCCACAGGGCTGGCGAGAGAGAACGAGAGAGAGAGAGATGGGGGGAGAGAGAGATGGGGGGAGAGAGAGAGGGGGAGAGAGAGAGAGAGAGAGAGAGAGGAGAGAGAGAGGGGGAGAGAGAGGGGGAGAGAGAGAGAGGAGAGAGAGAGAGGGCAGAGGGAGAGAGGGGGAGGGAGAGGGGGGGTGAGAGAGGGGGGGTGAGAGAGAGAGAGAACGAGAGAGAATTCCCCTGGCCATGCCGGAACACGTCGGCAGAGACCCGGTCAAAGGGCCCAGGCCAGTGTGGTGCCCCAGAGGGGGAGTTGTTCACGGGTCACTCTCACGGGGGGAGACCGCTACACACCGACCTTGGCCAACCCTGCCGCCAACAAGTTCCCCCCTCCACTCCCACCCCCCCTCCACTCCCACCCCATACTACCACCCTGCATAACTTGCCTTTGCAACACAGGAGCAGGGGCATGGTTGCACAGCAGTAGAGTCACTGCCTCACAGTGACAGAGACCCGGGTTCCATCCTGACTATGGGTGCTGGCTGTACCGAGTTTGTACCTGCGTGGGTTTTCTCCGGGTGCTCTGGTTTCCTCCCACACTCCCACGTTTGCAGGTTAATTAAATTTGTCCCGAGTGTGTTTGGGATAGTGCTAGTGTGTACGGGCATCACTTTGATGTGCCAAAGGGCCTATTTCCACGCTGTATCTCTAAAGCTGCACTACCACAGAACCCGCTAAATATCCCGCTACACGAAACGTGCTAAGAGCATGCTGTGGGCCGGATAAAATCTCGTGATGGGCTGGATGTGGTCCGCGGGCCACAGTTTGGAGAAAGCGATGCCTACTCATATTTAATATTTACATCCCAGATCTTCCCGTAACCTTTGGTGTTCCAGAGAAAATATTCAAAGTTTGTCCAACAATAGACAATAGACAATAGGGCAGGAGAAGGCCATTCGGCCCTTCGAGCCAGCACCGCCATTCAATGTGATCATGGCTGATCATCCACAATCCACGTTCCTGCCTTCTCTCCATAACCCGTGACTCCGTTATCTTTAAGAGTATCTAACTCTCTCTGGAGGCTTTCAATGGTGGCGCTGGCTCGAAGGACCTCCACTGCCTTCTGACGCAGAGAATTCCACAGATTCACAACTCTCTCTGTGGGTGAAAAACCTCTCCTTGTAGCTAATACCCTCTAATTCAGGCATCATTCTCACAAATTTTCATGAGAAGGGGAGGAGACAGCAAGGGCTACCGGAAATTGGAGAAGTCAATGTTCAAGCCACTGGGGTGCAGACTGCCCAAACGAAATATGAGGTGCTGCTCCTCCAATTGACGGTGGTGCTCACTCTGGCCATGGAGGAGGCCCAGGACAGAAAGGTCGGATTTGGAATGGGAGGGGGAGTTGAAGTGCTGAGCCACTAGGTGATCAGGTTGGTTAATGCGGACCGAGCGGAGGTGTTCAGCGAAACGATTGCCAAGCCTATGCTTGGTCTCACCTATGTAGATCAGCTGGCATCTAGAGCAGCGGCTGTAATAAATGAGGTTGGAGGAGGTGAAGGTGAACCTCTGTCACACCTGGAATGACAGCTTGGGTTCTTGAATGGCGTCGAGGGGGGAGGTAAAGTGACAAGTGTAGCATCTCCTGCAGCTGCAAGGGAAAGTGCCCGGGGAGGGGGTGGTGCGGGTGGGAAAGGAAGAATTGACCAGGGAGTTATGGAGGGAGCAGTCTTTGCGGAAAGCAGACGGGGGGGGGGGGGGGAGATGGGAGGATGTGGCGAGTGGTGAGGTCATGATGGAGGTGGCAAAAATGACGGAGGACTATTTGTTGTATGTGACGGCTAGTAGCATGAAACATGAGGACAAGGGGGACTCTGCCCTTGTTCCGAGTGGGGGGATGTGGAAAGAGAGCAATGTTGTGGGGTATTGAAGAGACCTTGGTGAGAGCCTCATCTACGGTATGGGAGGAGAATCTCCGTTCCCTGACGAATGAGGACATTTCCTGGTGTGGAACACCTCATCCTGGGAGCAGATGCAGCGTAGACGGAGGAATTGGGAGTAGGGGATGGAGCCCTTGCAGGAAGCAGGATGGGAAGAAGTGTAGTCTAGATAGCCATGGGAGTCAGTGGATTTATATTGGATGTCGGTCAAAAGTCTATCACATGCGATGGAGATAGTGAGGTCAAGAAATGGTAGAGAAGTGTCGGAAATGGTCCAGGTGTGTTTGAGTGCTGGATGGAAGTTATGTGGCGAAGTTGATGAAGCTAGTGAGTTGTGTGTGGGCGCAGGAGGTAGCACCAATTCAATCATCGATGTAGCGGAGGTAGAGGTCGGGGATGGGGCCCTGGTACGTCTCGAAAAAGGATTGTTTGACGTACCCTACAAAGAGGTAGGCATAGCTGGGGCCCATGTGCGTGCCTTTGCTACGCCATGTGTTTGGAGGAAATTGAGATATTTTGTTCAGTCTGAAGAAGGGTTTCGGCCTGAAACATTGCCTATTTCCTTCGCTCCACAGATGCTGAGTTTCTCCAGCACTTTTGTCTACCTTCGATTCTCCAGCATCTGCAGTTTCGTCTTGAACAAATCTTTCCCTTAAACCTTTCCCTTTGTTTCTTGATTCCCCTACTCTTCTATTCTTGGTAAAAGACTCTGTGTATTTACCTTATCTATTTCTTTCATGATCTTATACACCTTTTTAAGTTTACTCTCCACCCTTCTGTGCTCCAAGGAAAATTGTCCAGGCTTGCTAAACCTCTCCCAGAGTTTAAGCCCTCGAGACCTGGCAATATCCTTGTAAATCTTCTCTGCACCCTCTTCAGCTTGACAACATCTTTCACGGCACCCAAAACTGAACACAATACTCGAAATATGGCCTCACCAATGTCATATATAACTGCAACATGATCTCCTAACTTCTGCACTCAATACTCTAATTAATGGCCAATATGCCAAACGCTTTTTTGACCGGCCTATCTACATGTGACGCCACTTTCAAGGAACTATATACCTGCACTCCTAGATCCCACTGCTCTGCAACACTCCCCAGAGACCTGCCATTTGCTGTGCAAGTCTTGCCGCTGTTAGACTTCCCAAAGTGCAACGCCTTCACATTGTCTGTATTAAACCACATTAACTATTCCGTAGCCTACCTACCCAACGAATTAAGTTCCTGCTGTAATGTTTGTCAACCATCTTCGCTATCTACATTACCAGCTACTTTATGGTCATGTGCAACCTTTCTAATCGTGCCTTGTACGTTTTCATCCAAATTGTTGATATAGATGGCAAACAGCAATGGACCCAGCACCGAATCCTAAGGCACATCACTGGTCACACTCCTCCAGTCTGAAAAACAACCTTCCACCATCACCCTCTGTTTTCCTCCATGAAGCCAATTTTGTATCTGATATTATGGATCACATGGAGCTTCTTGGATCCCACATGATCTAACCTTCCAGAGCAGCCTATCATGCAGAACCTCGTAGCATGCCTTGCTGAAGTCCATATATACAATGTCTACAGCTCTGCCCTCATCAACCTTTTTAGTTACATCTTCAAAAAACTCATATACGTGAGGTACGATCTCCCATATATATAAAACTGTACTGATTTCCTTAATCTGCCCTGGAGGATCTAAATGCATGTATATCCTATCCCTCAGAATACTCTTCCGTTTTCACCATAATATGTGTTTGCTTCTAATGAAAATATATTTAAAAATAAAGAATACTCTTCCAGCCACAGATGTTAGATCCACCATTGTTAGATGTTAGATCCACTGGCCTGCAGTTCCTTGCAGCCCATCTTAATAGAGCCACAACATTTGTCTCTCTCCAGTCATCCGGCACCTCACCAGTATCCAATGGTGACTCATAAATCTCAGCGAGAGCTCCTGCAATTTCTTCTCTAGCTTCCCGCAGTGTCCTTGGATATATCTGATCCGGCCCAGGAGATTTGTCTAACCTAATACACATTGGGAGCTTCAGCACATCCTCGACCGTTATACGATCCTCAAGACACTTCCATTCCATTTGCCCCCAGTTCCCTTGTCCTCATGTCTTCCTCCATGTTAAAAATGGAGGAGAAAAACAAATTGATTACCTTGTCCATCTCCAGTGGCTCCACATAGAGTTGACCACGTTCATACCCAATGGGCCCTATTTTCTCTCTGGCTACCCTTTTTCCTTTGGTGTACATAAAATCTCTTGGGATTATCCTTCATGCTATTTGCTAGAGCTATTTCCTGCCACATTTTTGCCCTTCTGATTTCCTTCTTTGGCATATCCTTAGTTCACGAAACTTTCTAGGGATACACTTGATCCCAGCTGCCTATACATGGCCCATGCCACCTTCTAATTCTTGACCAGAGCCTCAATGTTTCTTGTCAACTGAACTTCCTTATGCCGGCCTGCTTTGCCTTTGACTCTAACAGGAACATGAATGCCCTGAACTCTTATCAACTTTTAAAACTTTCTATCTTTAAAAATATTTTACTTTCCAGACGTTCCTGCTCCTACAAACAACCTGCTCCAATCATCTTGAGCGAGATCCTGAGATACCTTCAAATTTGGCATTGTCCCAATTTATAATTATCTCATGGGCCCACCCTATTTTTATCCAAAACTATCTTAAATCTAGCTGATGTTGCCAACTTGAGGCAGTGGCTCAAGTAGGTGCTTTTGATGGCAGGATGGGCCAAGTCCATGATGGACCGGAATGAGTCTATCACTCACTGGACTCTCATGCAGTCCTGTGTGTTGAAATTACTGTACCATCCCATGATGAAACCAGTCAGAATACTCTATGCCCTGCATCTATAGATGATCTTCAGAAATAATATTGACATTGAAAAATACCTCTTGTATCTATGTTACTAAGGTGAATAACCATATATCACATTATCTAACACCACTATAGAGGCATTGGGGATTTGCAAGTTGAAATGCAGTCATCGATGTAGCGGAGGTAGAGGTCAGGGATGTGGCCCTGGTACGTTTTGAACAAGGATTGCAGGCACAAAGAGGCAGGCACAGCTGGGGCCCATGCGCATGCCCATTGCTACGCCTTGTATTTGGAGGAAATGGGAGGTGTCAAATGAAAAGTTATTAAGGGTAAGGACCAGCTCCGCTACGCGGAGGAGAGTATCTGTAGACGGGGATTGGTTGGTTCTCTGGTGGAGGAAGAAATGGAGGGCTTTTAGACCCTCCTGGTGGGGGACGAGTTGTAGAGTGACTGGACGCCCATGGTGAAGATGAGGGGATGGGGGCCCAGAGACGACAGGGAGTGTCTGAGGTGTCTTGAGGTGTCTAGGTAGGGAGGGATTTAACCAGGGAGGATAGGATGGAGTCGAGGTAGGTGGAAATAAGTTCAGTAGGGCACAAACAGGTAGAGACAATGGGTCTACCAGGACAGTCAGGTTTGAGGATTTTGGGGAGAAGGTAAAATCGGGCCCTGGGGGGCTGGGGAATGGTGAGGTTGGAGGCTTTGGGGGGGCAGGGAGCCGGAGTTGATGAAGTCAGTGATGGTTCTCGAGATAGTGGCCTGGTGCTCGTCTGTGGGGTCATGGTCCAGGGATAAGTAGGAGGAGATGTCTGAGAGTTGGCGCGTGGCCTCAGTCTTGTAGAGATCAATGCGCCAAACTACCACGGCACCTCCCTTGTTGGCGGGAGTTTGTTTATTATGAAAGAAAGAGGACAAAGTAACCCAGTGCAAATTGGAGGAACAGTACTCATATTTCGCATGGGCAGCTTACATCTGAGTGGCATGTATATTGATTTTTCTAACTTCAAGTAACCTTTGCTTTCCCTCTCTCTCCGTCCCTTCCCAATCCTAGTTCTGCGACTGGTTTCACTGTCCTCCTGATTACATTTTACTGATTGTATGCCTTGTTGTCACCTTCCCCTCAGCAAACAATGAACTATTTTACATTTTTCTTGGACATCGTCCCCTTTGATCTGCCATTTTCACATCTGACCCTGTCTCCCTCTTCCTTGACTCTCAGTTTGAAGTTTGACCCAAAACGTCACCCATTTCTTCTCTCCAAAGCTTCCTGTCCCTCTGAATTACTTTAGAATTTTGTGTCTATCTTCAGTATTAACCTAGTTGTAACCTAGTTGTAAACTAGTTGAGTGGTTTATCAGAAGTTATATTAATGTCGGAATAGTTGTGGAAAATGTACAAATATTCAAAAAAAGTTGAAGTTGGACACTAAACCTAATCAAGAGCAATGGATTAACTTTATCGGGGCTGGAGGAATTGCTAGGTGAATTATGGGCCTGTCCCAATTACGTGATTTTTTAGGCAACTACAGGCGACTAGTTTGTCACCACATGTTCGCCAGTGGTTGCGAGGAGTAATCTCCTCATCTTTCTGGTCGCCGCTAAATTGTCAACATATTGAAACATTTTTGGCGACAGTGGGTTGACACCAGTGAGCGTAGCTTGCCTTCTCCTGACGTGGGTGCTGTCGTAGGTTGTTGCCAGGATGATGCAGGTTGTTGCCGGTTTTTCAGCAACAACCTGCATCAATATGACAACCTACTACGATATGACAGTCGCCGGCAGTTGTCTAAAAAATCGGCAAGTGGGACAGGCCCATTAAGGCCCTCTCATTTGTCTAATGTAAAAGTAGTGACTACAGGAAGCAAAGATATTAGGAATTTGGGTACTGATTGTTAATGGTCTGTTATCAATTAGTCAACAACAAACCTGGCAAGAGGTCATGAAATCTTTAGTGGTGAAGAGCCTTGGCAAACACTGGTTCAAACATCAAAGGATCCTTTTATCTGACAAGTAAGCCACGCTTAAAATGTCAAGTTTCCAAATGTATACTTTATAAAGATTCCAGATGCTTGTTTTGAATGTTGAAACAGCCGTGAACCAGTCTTTTGTCAAGAATGATGCCAGAAAAAAGCTTGCATGTGGTGACATTGCTGTCACCAGCCACATTCAAGAAGGTTAAGCACTTTCAACATTAACACACATGCAAGCAACCAAGATTGACCAAGCATCTCACTGTCTTTCCTCGAGTAATGACGCTGCTTTTACTGGGTAAGTTGTTGTAAGTTATTTGTTTTGCTTTATAAGTAGTTTGATCACTGAGCAATTAGACTTTGTTTTTGCTCTGAGTCCTGTTCTACACCCCAGCCCATGACATCCTCAATTCATTGGGTGATCACCATTTTACCAGGATCTGACTATTAAGGCAGAGATTGGAAACTCCAGGATGTGCTACAGGAGATTATTCACAGCAGGAGACTGTTGAGATTGGATGAAAATGAAATCAAGATCTGGGATTGGAAAAGAGTTTTGCCTTCAAACTCCAGAAAAGAGAGGCATGGAGAGGCACAGCCAACATAGCTCTGAAGTGACAGGGTAGGAATTGTCAGGGGAAGTGGGCGTGGAGCCAAGCCAAGCTTGTGGCTGGAGATAATGTGCATGGCACAGTGGTGCAGCGGTAGAGTTGCTGACTTATAGAGCTTGCAGCACCAGAGACCTGGGTTCGATCCTGACCATGGGTACTGTATGTACGGAGTATGTGCATTCTTCCTGTGACCACGTGGGTTTATTCCAGGTGCTCCTGTTTCCTCCCACACTCCAAAGATGTACAGGTTTGTAGGTTAATTGGCTTTGGTTAAAAAATTGTAAATTGTCCCTGTGTACGGGGTGATCAGTGTGGTCAGTGTGGACTCGGTGGGCTGAAGGGCCTTTTTCGGCACTGTATCTCTAAAGTAAAGCACCACTGAAACAGGCAGGGAAGAAACCTCTCCATTGATTTTAATGGGGGGTGCAGGCTGCTTGGATTTAAGGCCAGAGTAAGTAATTATGTACTTTTAAATTATTTGAGTGTCACTGAATATTTTTTTTAAATGGCTATAAATGATTTTTGAGTCTTTAAATCCTACAGCAAAGAAACAAACCCCTCAATCAGCCTCGCAGGTATCCATTAATCCCAGGTATCCATTAATCCCAGTTATTCTCCCCACATTCCTCTCATTTCCCACCAGATTTTACCATTCACCCACACACCAGGGACAGTTTTCAGTAGCCAATTAACCAACCAACTCGCAACTTTTTAGGATGAAGGAGGAAACCAGAGGACTCAGGGGATCCACGCGTGGCGACGGGGAGAATGTGCAAATTTCACACAGCCAGCACCAGAGGTTAGGGTTGAACCCGTCATTGCAGCTGTAAGGCAGTGGCTCGACTTATGTGCGCTGCTGTTTCTTGCTTTCTTTCTTAAAATTTGTCAGTCACACAATAGTATTGGAATGCTTTTTAATGTTTCAGATGGTGTCAACAGCCAGTTCTGTTGGTAGGACACATTTGCCATTGTTATCCCTTCCCTGGTGTGATGGTGGTTACATGGTGAAGGCTGTATTTCAGTTTAGAACCTGTTGGGACCTTGGTGGATCTGGTCAGCTGTGTGATATGAAAAAATAAGCTTGCAATTTGTTTAAAGGCCAGTGGTGAGCACAGGGTAACCACAACCCAGCTTAATAGACCACTTAAGTAAAAAAGAAATAGAAGCAGGAGCTAGGCATTGGACTCCTTTTGTCTGCTCCGTCATTCAATAAAACTATGGCTGAACATTTACCACAGCATCACTTTCTTGCACTAACCCCACATCCCTTGTGTCCCCTAATATCTAAAAATCTATTAATCTCTGCTCTAAATACATTTAGTTGCTGAGCCTCCACAGTCTTTTTGGGTGGAGAACTGCAAAGTTTAACTGGCTTTAACTGGTAAATAAATTTCTTCCTATCTCAGTCTTAAATAGTTAACCCATTTTGATATTGTAACCCCAAGTTTAGAAAAGGGACAACATAAACTGTATCTACCCTTTCAGGACCTATAAATATTTCAAAGGTTTCCATGACAACTTCTCAATAAGTCTCAATCCCCCCTGACAAGGCAAACCTTCCTTCGCAGAAATCAGCCTAGAGAATATAACCATATAACCATATAACGATTACAGCACGGAAACAGGCCCTCTCGGCCCTTCCAGTCCGTGCCGATCATTTGTTTTCCCCTAGTCCCATCTACCTGCACTCAGACCATACCCCTCCATTCCCTTTGAATCTTTGCTGAGCTCCCTCCGTCACCAATATATTATTTTGACGTATCTGTAAAATTGAACATTATTTTTCACTTATAATAGATATTCATTTTTAATGTTACTTTTCTGTTATCTTCCTCAATCTGGTCATTTAGGTTAGTTTAGAGAAACAGCATGGAAACAAGTCCTGCGGCCCACCTGACCATTGATCATCCATTTACATTAGTTCCATGTTATCCCACTTTCACATCCACTCCCTTTACACTTGAGGCAATTTTCAGAGGCCAATTAACCTATAAACACACACGCCTTTGGTATGTGGGAGGAAACAGGAGTACCTGGAGGAAACCCACGTGGTCACAAGAAGAACATGCAATCTCCACACAGACAGCACCCAAGGTCAAGATTGAACCCAGGTCTTTGCCACTATGTGACAACCCCTGCATCATTGTGCCACAGTCAGTTAATTCGAAGATATAAAATGTTGTTAGATAAAAAGCATTTCCAAAATTACTATGGATGCAAAAAAAAGGGTAAAAATCTGTACAGTGTTATTATAAAAATAGTTTACTAAATCAAATAGAAAATAACTTCCCTCAGAGCTTCTTGTTTGTGTTACTTCATGCAGAGGATTTATTAGACTTGACGTTTATGTAGTTCAAAGTATGAGGAAGGATAAATGATTGAGAACCCAGAAATACAACTTTCCTGAACAATCATCAGGAAACCCAGCTGACATGAGTTAAAAACAAAATGTTTGGAAGTCTCAACCTACTTTAGAAACTTAAGATAATCAGCCTAGTGAGAGTTGAGCGTTCACCATCATTTCCAAGATCACAAATATCAGCTGTGGTCGGATTCAAGCAAATCCTGTCCATTTATGTTACTTAACCCAAAGGGCCACACAATTCTTACTCGTCCCAGATTAATGTCTGTTCTTATCATATAGAACATTGAATGCAGAAAGGTACAGCACAGGAACAGGGCCTTTAGTCCACAATGTCTGTGCTGAATATGATGCCAAAATAAACATATTTTATTTGCCTCCATTCCATCCATATCCATGTGCCAAAGCCTCTTGAATGACACTATTACGTCTGTCACCAGCACCACCACTGGCAGTGCATTCCAGGCACTCGCCACCCATTGTGTTAAAAAACCTGCCTGCGCATTTCCTTGCTCCCTACTCCTTAAACCCCTATAATCCTTTGACATTTCCACTGTAGGAAAAAGGTCTCCCTTCAAAGGTCTCCCTTTGTTTTCCAAAGAAAACAATCCAATTTGTCTTCCTTTCTCTGGATCTTGATTTGATCGAAATTCATCATTCCCTTGCATTACAATATTAGAAAGGTAGTAGCAAGAAAGGATTAGAAGAGTTATAGAGAGGGAAGGTAAGGCAGGATCAAAAGAAAGGAAATATGACAGAAAAATATGGTATTGGTGATGGAGCAGAATGGGATCAAAGGTTCATCTTGAAAACCAGCTTTAAATTAGAGAGAGGGAGTCTAGAGTATTTTATTTCATATGTCCCATATGGCAAACAATAATAGTCTATGTAGTTCTGAGCTTATTTGAGGTTGTAGTGTTTAATAACCAAATGGTTGTAGGGAAGAACATTTTCCTGAACCTGGACTTTACAATTCTCAAGCTTCTGTACCTTCTTCCCAATGGAAGGGGTGAAATGAGTGTGTGGCCAGAGTGGTGTGGGTCTCTGATTTTGGTGGCTGCCTTTTTGAGACAGCGATTCCAGTAAATCCCTTCAATGGTGGGAGGTCAGAGCCGGTGATGGACTGGTCAGTGTTCACAACTTTTTCCAGTCTTCTTCGCTCCTGGGAATTCAAGTTGCCGAACCAGGCCGTGATGCAATTAGTCAATATGCTCTATACTGTACACCTGTAGAAGTTCAAGAGAATCTTCTCTGATGTACCAAATTGGTGCGAGTCAATGGTTCGGGCTTAGATTTTGTTGTGGGGATTGAAGGCAAAAGCTTCATTCACCATTGGTTACAGTGCCTAGGGGGCCTTTCAGCCATGCAGGTCCACAGCAGCACTCTGCCAGAGCAACTCATTCATTCCACTGCTTGGCCACGTTTCAATAACCTTGCAACCTATTTTCACCACATATTTATCAATTTCCTTACAAAGGCCACGATGGAACCAGCCTCTGTGGCGTTTGCAAGGCAATGCATTTCAGATTCCAACTGCTCATTGAGTTAAATAAAAATAGACTCACTCTTAATTATCTTCATCTTCACTTTATAAGATCATAAGGCCATGAGTGATAGGAGTAGAATTAGGCAATTCGGCCCACCAAGTCTACTTCGTCATTCAATGATGGATGATCTATCTCTCTCTCTTTACTCCATTCTCCTGCTTTCTCCCCATAACCTTTGGCACCCGTTCTGATCAAAAATCGATCTATCTATCACTGCCTTAAAAAATTCCACTGACTTGGCCACCATAGCCTTCTGTGGCAAAGAATTCCACAATTTATATCTGTGATCTCTCTCTCCCCTTCCACTGAGGGTGCAGTCTCCCAATATCCACTGTTTCCAGAATCCTCATAATTTTAGATGCTACTAAATCTCCCTTCAACTTTCTCTTTAAAGAAAATAGCAACACGTTCAATAATTTGTCCTTGTATAGTTACTCATTGCAGGAATCAATGTTGTAAATCTGGGCTCTCTCAATATCTATCACATCTTCCACAATATGGCGACTGTAGTTGAACACAATACTTCAGTTGAGGCTGGACCAATGTTTTATAAAGGTTCAGTATAATCTCCCAGCTTTTATACTCAATGCCTCTCTGAAGGCAAAGATTACAGTACATTGTTATTATTTAATCTTTGCAACCAGCTCTGCTATTTTCAATGCCTCGTGTATCCATACCTCAGCTCTCCTTGTTCCCGCACCCCTTTTAGAACAGTATCCTTTATTCTAAAGACAGACACAAAATGATGGAATAACTCAGTGGGAACAGGTAGCATCTCTGGGGAGAAGGAATGGGTGACGTTTTGGGTCGAGACCCTTCTCCAGACTCTGAAGAAGACTCTAATCTGAAGAAAGGTCTTGACCCGAAATGTCATCTATTCCTTCTCTCCAGAGATGCTGCCTGTCCCACTGAGTTACTCCAGCATTTTGTGTCTATCATGGGTTTAAGGCATCATCTCCAGTTCCTTCCTACACATCCTTTATTCTATACTGTCTTTGCTCATTTTCCTACCTAAATGCATCCCCTCGCATTTTCTCTAAATTAAACCTCATCTGCCATGTGTTTGCCCATTCGATTAGTCTGCTTAAATCCTGTGGAAATGTATTATTTTCTTCATCACAGTTCACAATACTGCCTGCTCTTATTTCTGTTCCTCCACCACTGGATGTCACTCAAACAGCCTGATAAATCAAAAGTAGTGAAGGGGTCAAGAGAGGTGGGGAGAAAGAGATGGGTGTCTTCTGCTTGTGGAAACTGATGCGTTTCGAAATTACGTTGCTGAGGGGTATCTATTTTATCTTACATGTCCTATTACATTAGTTCCACATGAATGTTTGTTCAGAGAAAACAGAAAACAAAACTGGCTATTTATTTTGTTGTATATTTGAGTAATAGTAACAGTCCGTCATTGAATTACAGAATTTTGCTATGCCGAGCAGAATATTTAGTTCATTGCACCTGTGCCAGCTCTTGAAAGAGTTTTTCATCCACAACACAACAGCATTTTCCTTAGTATCCTGCAGATTATACTTTCTCATCCAAGTGAGCAGCTGTGTTTATAAACTTCCTATCAATTCTGATTTCAAACAATTCTGTATTCTTAATATGATCAGATCTTTGTGTGAAGCAATTTCTGCTCATTTCAGAGTTTTGAATCATTTGTGTTTGTTCATTTTTCACCAGCTTGTACTCCTGAATACTACTGCCATAATTTTCATTAATTTCTAAATCATAAATATTGCATTATTTGTAGACTTTGAAATTATACATTTATAACCCAGTTATTTATGCATAAGAAAGAAGGCAAAGTCTTCATTTTGACCCCCAGAAAACATCCAGCACTCACCAAATGCTGGAAATATGAAAGAGAAATAGAAAATGGTGGAAGGTCATCAGCTGGTCAGGAATGACCTGTGGAGAATGAAGTAGATTAAACTGAAATGGGGACAAAAAAGACACAAAATGCTGGAGGTCATGCAGTATCTCTGGAAACATGGATAGGTGATGTTTTAGGACGGAATACTTCATCAGGCTGATGCACCGTTGGGGAAGGGCGGAGGAAGTAAGCTGACAGTGAGGAGAAGCAGGACCAAGTATTACAATAGACAATGAGTGCAGGAGTAGGCCATTCGGCCCTTCGAGTCAGCACCCCCATTCAATGTGATCATGGCAGATCATCCACAATCAGCACCCTGTATCCCCTGACTCAGCTATCTTTAAGAGCTCTATCTAACTCTCTCTTGAAAGCATCCAGAGAATTGGCCTCTACTACTTCTGAAGTAGAGAATTCCACAGATTCACAACTCTCTGTGTGAAAAAGTGTTCACTCATCTCCATTCTGAATGGCTTACCCCTTATTCTTATACTGTGGCCCCTGGTTCTGGACTCCCCCAACATCAGGAACATGTTTCCTGCCTCTAGTGTGTCCAAACCCTTAATTTATATTACTAAAAGTCTGATCTTGACCGCTTTTGGCTCACTGTGCTGCGATTTCCGAGAGAACGCCACCACCTACGGCTTTCATTTTTGGCCAGCTCGCTCAGAGCCCCCCTCCGCCTTCCTGGACCAGAGGATTTTTCCCATCGATGAAAAATCAGAGAGATATTAATGTTTAAAAATAAATCCCCATTCTCTCTGCTGCCCCTGCTGGAGGGAGGGGGAGGGACTATAAAACCAGGAAGTGGTGTGTCTCACTCAGTCTCTGCAAGATGGAGGAAGCCAGTGGTGTGCCTCACTCAGTCGCGCTGAGCTCTGAATAGCACTGAACACGTGTCTACTCAACTGTGAGTGCCCTTAATGTGGTTTGAAAATGAAAATATGATTGGTTTTAAGTAAAAAGGCACTGCCTGCAAATGGTTGTTTGTGCGGTTTGGTTTGAAGTGAAAAGGCACCACTGCAAATGGTTGTTTGGGAGGTTTGGCTTGAAGTGAAAAGGCACTACTGCAAATGGTGGCTTGGGTGCTTTGGCTAACTTCCTGTTTGCACTGTATATTGATTTTAGATAAAACGCTATCACTTACGGCTGTGATTTTTGGCCATCTTACTCGGCCCCCCTCCGCTCTGCAGGTGCAGAGGATTCTTCCCATCAATTAAAAATAAAAGTGTTATTAGTGCTTAAACAATGTTGAGAATCTCCTGTCATGAAGGCCACACCTTTTCCGATGGGAGGGGCAGGGGCAGGGGTTATAAAACCCGGATGTGTGGGTTTGGCTCAGTCTCTGCATGATGGGGGAGGGAGAGGTCACGACTCTGTCTGAGCTGTGAATAAACTGAACACACTGAATGTCTACTGAACTGTGAATTTGGTGTTTTGTGTGGTTTTATGGTGGTTTCACCCTGCTTGAAATGGTATGAAACTGCATTTGAATGTGGTGGCGTTGCACCCTGCATGAAATGGTATGAAGCTGCATTTGAATTTGGTGGCCTTGCACCCTGCTTGAAGTTGTATGAAGCTGCACTGAATTTGGTGGCCTTGCACCCTGCTGAAAGTGGTATGAAACAGCACTTGAATTTGGTGGCCTTGGATCCAGCTTGAAGTGGTATGAAACTGCACTTGAATTTGGTGGCCTTGCACCCTGCTTGAAATGGTATGAAACTGCACTTGAATTCTTTGGCCTTGCACCCTGCTTGAAGTGGTAGAAAACTGTACTTGAATTTGGTGGCCTTTTGCACCCTGCTTGAAATGGAATTTCAAGGAATAGCCATGAGTCAACTGCCAGCCCACCAGCCATGAGTGAGCTGCCAGCACATCAGGCTTGAGGGACTGAGCTGCCACCCCAAGAACCCATACCAGCGCTCCAGAAAGCCCCCCCACTGGCCACCAATATTGGAATTGGTGGAGAGGTGGAATATTGTGTCGGGGGAACCAGCCCTCCTGTGTGAACATGGGACCCAACGGGTCCCACTTAGTCTAGTAATCTTATATATTTCAATATGATCCCCTCTCATCCTTCTAAATTCCCGAGTACCCTTCCCCACTGTGTCTCAAAGCTAGGCTGGGTGCCACAGACCTGACTACCACTGGCGCTCACCCCTAACGGTCATCCCTCTCAACAGTGTCCAAAAGAGTATACCTGTTTTGAAGGGGAATGGCCACAGGGGTCTCCTGCACTCGTTGTCTTTTCCCTTTCCTTGTGTTCACCCACCTATACCTTAGGAATGAGCACCTCACTATAACTATCCATAAAGCTCTCATTCTCCTGGATGATCCTGAGATTGTCCAGCTGCAGCTCCATTTTCCTAAAGAGCTCAGTGAGGAGTTGTTCATGGACATAACTTACAACTGTGAAATATGCCTCGGATATCAGTCAGCACCTCAGGTCAAATACCCGAGGCCAGCTGAATGCCTGCACTCTACTCCATCTTGCCAAATGGCTGTGAAGTGGAGGTTTCCTTTCAATGAATCTCCTGGATGTTGCAATAGATAGAGGCAGCCATGGGATTGATGTGGGGGCCAGAGGCGAAAGTGGGTCAATTTAGCCTTACAGCAAGTAAATGGCTGATGCAGGTTAAATCAGGATGTTAGTCACATAACAGTATCAATAAGAAACGCAAGTTACTTTCATCCCTGGCCAGGCCGAATGTGAACATTGGATTAAGCATGATCCAGTCAATTACCTTTGTTCAATACAGTCAATTCTTACAGTCCTTCAATTTCCCAATCCTATACCTCACCCTGTCTTTTTCTCTGCTTTTTAAGTCAATTGAACTGAATTTCAGGTGAAGGACAAAGCACAGCAGATATTCTACACTGTGAGATTAAAGCAAGTGGCAAAGTATGATTTTCTATCCTAGTTAATTTAATACATTTTCTATCTGAAAAAAAAAATGCTCATCAGAGATCTGAAAAAGAGTTTTTAGACCACGATTTATGCCATTTTCATAATATCTTTTCCAATTGCGATGCCAAAGTAACTGGCAATGTAACACATAATGCTTTAAGTGTTAAAACCTTTGTTCCTGTTCAAGGAATACTATCTTTCAATTGATTCACTTTGCACTTACATTTTTCTTTGTATAAGAGGTCCTCATTTTCTATTGGACCACATTATTACCACATGATAATTCTATTTGTAATGTTATTTCTTTCCTTGTTGGTCAGGTATGAGATTTCCAGTGACAGTAGTCTGGAAATCAGGAATTGAATCTTAAGCATGTCAAGACTCTGCCTGTCCCAATTGCTCTCATGGCAACGTGTTGAATCAGATTAGCCGGACAAGTGGAAAGCAGCAATTTGGAGTAATAGTTGAAATCTGCCATTGTTATGTGCTAAACTAGAAAGATTTTCACCAATACATAATCTTTATAAGATATTCTGCTGCTTTTGTGGATAATAAACTAACTAGTCTCTCATGTAGTATATAATAAAGTTATTTTGTTGAATTTACTATCAAATCTCAGTGACCATGCAAAATATACACCAATTGCATTAAATTAATAGGCATCCTTTCAGCCTCTGTGCTTCAGACCTGGTAAATAATTGATTACAAACTGTATAATGTACTCCTTAGAGCCATCCTGTTTTGTTTAATGTCGTTGTGTGAATTTTAATGGTCCTGGTATATGATTTTAGATAAAATGGACTATAGTGGGATTTAGTAGCATGCAGTCTGCATGTGAATGAAACCGTCAGTGGGCATTGTTACCACCTTTGAGACTATTCATTTCATTTCCTGACACGGCTATTAGCTGTCTGGAATAGTCAACAAAATTAGGTTTTGATCTGTTTCTCATTGCGTTAAGCCACAAACAAATATGGAGTAGGTAATTAGGAAATGGAAAGCTGCAGAGCTTCACAGAACAGTGCTTTGCAGAAAACAGACCTTCTTTTGGTTGTGGTTTTTGGCTGAGGTAGCATCAGCAGAAGCAAAATGATATGCATGCAGTAATTTTATATATGGCCTTATAATAGGTAGTCAGCATTCCTGTCCGAAGTGGGCTCCAGATTCATCATTGTATGAACATCTGACATCCAATTACATTCTTCTTTTTCTTTCGTGTGGCATGCACAGCCTAAAGTTGTTGGACAACTTGTTCTTTTGATCTTCCGTTTGTGCACGTCGAGTTGATTGCATTAGTCGAAACAGGGCGGACCATGTGAAGGTTGCAATCTTCCACCCCATCCAATGACATGGTTCAATGTAAGTCCATTTTTACCCAAAATATATGGGTATTCTCTGGATACTGGACTCATTCAATAAGTCCTGACTTGCATTGATTGCAATCCACCAGCCAAACGGATTATGTAAAATGTGAATCTGCTGAAGGTACACATAATATTGAAATCTATTAGAGTCATTGGGTGATACAGTATGGAAACAGGCCCTTCAGCCCAACTTGCCAACACCAGCCAACATGTCCCAGCTACACTAGCCCCACCTGAATGAAATTAATATTCTCAAAGGTGGTAACAATCCCACCTGCCTGCATTTGGTCCTATCCATGTACCTGTCTAACTGTTTCTCAAATGTTGGGATAGTCTCAGCCTCAACTACCTCCACTGGCAGCTTGTTCCATACACCCACCACCCTTTGCATGAAAAAGTTAACCCTCAGATTCCTGCTAAATATTTCCTCCTTCACCTTATTGGGAAATATTTCATTTCATTCGTATATATATATTTTTTTAATTGGGAACTGCAGAAATGTTGTTTGTGCCAGCTCTGAAATTAATAAACATTATAAGCAAAGGAGGGCTCCAGTCTTGTGCTGTGATGTGAACAGCACCTGTTGCGAGGATGGAATGTGCTCACAATGAGTATTGGGTGGTCACACTCTAACCAATGGCAAATAATATCTTTTCCCTCAGAATCCTCTCCAGTAATTTACGCACCACAGACATTAAACTCATTAGTCGATAGATCCCAATTTTCTTGTAGCCATTCTTGAATAACGGCACAACAAGAGCCACCCTCCTGTCATCCAGCACCTCACCCATGTCTAACAATGATTCATATATCTCAGCTAGGGCTCCTACAATTTCTTCCCTAGCTTCCCACAAGCCCATGAGATCTTTCTACTACATATGCCTTAGATGTGCAGCACCTCCTCGACCATAATACGGACTGCCCTCAACACATCTCTTTAAATGTACCAAGTTTCTTCATGTCTTTCTCCATGGTAAAAACACAGGGGAAATACTCATTGCCTGCAGCTCCACACATAGATGACCGCTTTTGTTTCTGAGGGACCTTGTTTTTTCTCTAGTTACCGTGTTTCAATATTAAATTTACATAAAATTAGTCAGATATTGTGGGAAATAATGGGAATTCTGCATGTAGCTTCAAGCATTTCACTCCATAAGTCCCTGAAAACTTATGAGTTTCCCCACATTCAGGAATGAGATAATGCCAGACTTGTTCTTGTTAAAGGTTTCGGTAAAATTGTCTCTGATAGTGTTAGTGCACGTGTATCACTGGTTGGCATGGACTCGGTGGGCCGAAGGGCATGTTTCCGCGCTGTATGTTTAAAATTTAAAGTAATGTCTAAAGGATAGATAAATGTTCCCCCCGCATTGTATAAAATTTGATATTGTCTAATGCAATGTCAGTTCCGAACACATTAAATATTTCTTTTCATTATGCATGAATTTGTCTCTAAGGCCTGCCTGAGGCCAATTAGTATTTGATGTGCCATTCGCTTTGCAAAAGCTCCTGAGTTTTGCTTTAAACCATTTGTTGCTTTGCTCCCTGCTGATTTTAGAGTTCTATCACATTTCTCTGAGCTTAACTCAGTCCATTGACACTGATTTTCAAAAGCCATTACAGCAGGTCATTTTCCATCAGACTTCACGGTTTTGCTTTTAGCAGTTTGTGCCTGACTAAACCACATCAGGGTTAAGCTGAGACACAGGCAAGGCAATTGCTGCCTCTGCAAGGAAAACAAGTAATAGGCAATTGTGACCGTAGGCATGGCACAAATTGGTCAATCTCTGTAGACATGACTCTGCTATATTTCATCTGCATTCATACAGCAAGGAATTTATCTACAGGTAGCTGCAGTAAGAACTTGATTTTCGGGTGGAGGGATTTGTCCAATTTTGACAATACTTCCCATTCTCACAATCTCAGCCTGAAAATTGTGGAAGCCCATTTAACCTTGCTCACTAACCACTCAACATGCAACTGGTCAAAATCTGATTTCAGGCATGCTAGCAACATTAACCTTACCAGCCTGCTTAAGTTCAAGGGCTGTTTATGTGAACATATGAGTTTTGTTCATTGACAACTCATTTGTCAGAAGAGGTTAGAACTCCACGTATGCGTGTTGCATTTTCTATGATTTCAATTAATTTAAAAAAAATTGGTGGTGCCGGTAATTAGATGATTCAGAAAGGCAATATCTTTCAGAAAATCCTACAATTGTTGGCAGCTGGGAACACATTTTGTATTTGTTACACATCTGATGTAAGGATATTCAGAAATAATTCAACAGTTTCAAAGTGGCTCTTCCCAGTGGAGAATGAGAGTGAGCAATGAGAAAAAAAACTTTCTCAGGGAAATGTTTTCTTTGTCAGCTGCTGTTATTTTATGCATTGCAAAGATTTTAAATAGGGCAACTCCATATGCTGCAATCTTTTGTTTTCGTTTTGAGTTATTTAGCAGATGTGACAGAGCATTATTTCTTTTGGCATCTTCTGCATGTTGTGTACATTGTTTCAAATGACTAAAAATGAATTTCTTTGTCTAATTCACTCTGCTTATTTCCGACAAACATACTCCAATTTCATGTGTGTACCAAACCAGAAGCTGAAGTCATGACATGTGACAGTTTATTTAAAATTTATAAATCTGAGGAGATATGAAGACATTTTAAACTACCTTGAAAAGACAAATGTTAGCACTATGTTTCTATTCATTCCTCGAACAAAACTCTTGTCCTTTTAAATTGTAAAAGTAACCTTTCTGTCTCTCTATCAATTTTACAGATTTTTTTTGCTGGTGTATTCACAATATGCTATTGTGTATTCACAATAATGCTATTATTATTGTGAATATTATCGTGCCTTAATTGGTTGTTATTTTCAAAATTAATATGGACACCCGTACATTTCGTGAGCTACCCATTACAGTAACTTTGATTTCAGTTGAACTAACCCATGCAAAACAGTTAAAGCCTTGAAGCTTGTTCACTGAAATTTGTGGCAAAGTACCAATATTGGCAGATACAGATTCTGTTTTTTTAGAAAATGCCCATTGTACTTAATTGTCAATGAATCAAAATTTAATTTGATTTGTCAATTCCAGGTTATTTTAGAGAGAGGATAAGAGAAGAGTGGAGATCTTTGCATCTTCTCTAGCCATTGGCGAGGTCCTGTAGGACTGGAGAGAGCCAATATTGTTCCTTTGTTTATGAAGGGAAGGGAAGTGATTCCAGGGAATTATAGGTCAGTGAGTCTCATGTCAATGGTGGGGTAGCTATTGCAGATGGTTCTTTGGGATATGATTTACTCTAATTTAGAAGAGAATGGGCTAATTAGGGACAGGCAGCATGACTTTAAATGTTGCTTGTCTTACTAACTTGATCAAGGATTTTGAGCAGGTGACAAAAGTGATCAATGAGTGTTGGGCAGTGGATGTTGTCTACATGGACTTTAGTAAGGCATTTGACAAAACCCCCATGGTAAGCTAACCTGCTGTTTATGATATTATATATGTATATATAGATAGATAAATATTAATGACTTGGACATAAATGTCAATTGATTGGTTGCTAGATTTGCACAAGACACTAAGATTGCTGGAGTTGCAGTCTGTGAGGAAGGCTGCTAAGTGTACATCAGGATATAGATCAGCTATAGAAATGGGTGGAGAAATGGCAGATTGAGTTTAATCTGAGCAAGTGTGAGGGGTTGCACTTTGGGAGTTTGAATGCAAGGGAAATATATAGTTAATAGCAAGACCTTTAACACTTTTAATGTACAGAGGGATCTTGGGGTCCAAGTCTGTAACTCCCTGAAAGGGGCAACACAAATAGACAGAGGTAAAGAAGGCATTAGGTATGCTTGTCTTCATTGGATGGGACATTGAATATATGAGCCAGGAAGTTAGCTTCATAGGACTTTGGTTGGGCCACATATGGAATATAGCATATTGTTCTGGTTTCCCCATTTACAGGAAGGATGTGGAGGCTTGGGAATGGGTGCAGAAGAGGATCACTACAATGCTACCTTGATTAGAGGGGATTAACTACAGGGAGAGGTTAGACAATCTTCCCACGCTGGCTGTGAAACTCCCGACCCGACTGAGGATCCCAGGTACGGTACCTGGGAACCCCGGGATGACCTCCAGAGCCGACGGGCTGGATCTCCCAGAAACAATGAAGCTGGAGCAGCCGACTGGGGGAACCCCTGTTCGTTATGGAGCTGGAGCTGCCGTATATGAGGGAATTACCAGTCCAGCGCAGGTCCGCAGAAACAGCAGGTATAGTAAGTACAGTGTTAAAGAAGGAACTGTGGATGCTGGAAAATCGAGGGTGCACAAAATGCTGGAGAAACTCAGCGGGTGCAGCATCATCTATGGAGCGAAGGAGATAGGCAACTTTTCGGGCCGAAACCCTTCTTCAGTGCCCCTTAGTAAGTACAGTATCTGGAAACAAAGGGAAAACGTGGCCAGCGGGCAGGACTTCAGGTCAGACTGAAGCGCAGGGGACTTCAGCCCCCTCTCCCTACTATCCTACTGACCAACGTACAGTCCCTTGAAAATAAAGTGGAGGACTTAAGGGCAAGGCTGCTTTATCAAAGGGAGCTGAGGGAATGCTCTGTGCTCTGTTTCACAAAGACATGGCCCACCCTCAGCTCCCCAGACTCAGTGGTCCAGACTGAAGGGTTCTCCATCCACCGTATGGACCGTACACTGGCATCTGGGAGAGGGAGAGGAGGGGGCATCTGCCTCATGGTCAACTCTGCGTGGTGCTCAGATGTGGCAGTCCTGTCCAACTCCTGCTCTCCGCACCTGGAACATCTGGCGGTGAAGTGCCGTCCCTTCTACCTCCCAAGGGAATTCACCTCCATCCTGACCACGGTCTACATACCACCCCAGGCAGATGTCCGTCTGGCACTGGAGGAGCTGCTCGCTGTGGTCAAGAAAGACCAGACGTCTTACCCTGAGGCATTTACCACCATTGCTGGGGACTTCAAAAAGGCAAACCTCAAGAAATCACTCCCCAACTTCCACCAACATGTCTCCTGCTGCACCAGAGGACCAAACACCCTTGACCACTGCTACACCACCATCAAGAATGCCTATCGTTCTATCCCTCGCCCTCACTTCGGTAAATCCGACCATACCGTGGTGCTGCTTCTTCCTGTCTACAGGCAGCAATTGAAGAGCACACCCCCAGAGGTGAGGACAGCACAGAGCTGGTCGGGGGGGGGGGGGGGGGGGGGGGGGGGGGGGGCAGAGGAACAACTCCAGGACTGTTTGGAGTCTGTAGACTGGGCAATGTTCAAGGACTCGGCAATGGACTTGAACGAATACGCCACAGTCGTTACAGACTTTATAAAGAAATGTGTGGAGGACTGCATCCCTACAAAAACCTTCCGAGTGTTTCCCAATCAGAAACCTTGGATGAACTTTGAGATCCGCACTCTTCTGAAGTCCAGACACCGAGCATTCACGTCTGATGATACAGCGGACTACAAGAAGTCCAGATGCGACCTTGGTAAGACCATCAAAAAGGCCAAAAGGGACTTCTGCTCCAGCTGTGGCAGGGCCTGAATGCAATCACTTCCTACAAGGCGAAACCAGGAGGCAGCTTGAATGTCGGTGAAACATCACTCCCTGACGAGCTCAATGCGTTTTACGCACGCTTTGATAGGGAGAATACTGATGTGCCTTCCCGAGCCCCCATTCGCTGTGATGGTATTTCAGTCTCAGTCACAGAGGCCGATGTCAGGAAATCCTTCAGAGGGGTGAACCCTCGAAAAGTGCCTGGACCTGATGGTATACCCGGTTGTGTTCTAAAAACCTGTGCAAACCAACTGGCTGGAGTTTTTACGGACATTTTCAACCACTCACTTCTGAGGTCTGAGGTCCCCACCTGCTTTAAAATGGCATCAATTATACCAGCGCCCAAGAAGAGTAAGGTGACGTGCCTCAATGACTATCGACCAGTGGCACGAACGCCTGTGGTGATGAAGTGCTTTGAGAGGTTGATCATGGAGCAAATCAACTCCTACCTCGACAAAACCCTGGACCCATTGCAGTTCGCTTACCACCACAACAGATCAACGGTGGATGCGATCTCGCTGGCCCTCCACTCCGCTCTGGACCACTTGGACAACAAAAACTCATATGTCAGGCTGTTATTCATTGATTACAGCTCGACATTTAACACAATCATCCCCTCCAAGCTGGGTACCAAACTCGCAGAACTGAATCTCTGTGCATCCCTCTGCAATTGGATCCTCAACTCCCTCATTCACAGACTACAGTCTGTTCGTATTGGTGGAAATGTGTCAGCCTTGATAACAGTCAGCACGGGAGCACCTCAAGGCTGTGTGCTCAGTCCCCTGCTGTACTCACTCTATACTCATGACTGCGTAGCCGGTCACAGTGCGAACTCATCATCAAGTTTGCTGCCGACACCACTGTTGTGGGACGTATCACTGATGGGGATGAGTCAGAGTATAGAAGAGAGATCGAGCAACTGTCCATATGGTGCCAGCACAATAACCTGGCTCTTAACACCAGCAAAACCAAGGAACTGATTGTGGACTTTGGAAGGAGTAGCATGGGGACCCTCAGTCCCATTTATATCAACGGGTCAATGTTTGAAAGGGTCAAGAGCTTCAAATTCCTGGGCGTGCACATCTCTGAAGATCTTTCCTGGTCCGAGAACACTAATGCAATTATCAAGAAAGCATATCAGCGCCTCTACTTACTGAGAAGATTACGGAGTCGGTTTGTCAAGGAGGACTCTCTCTAACCTCTACAGGTGCACAGCAGAGAGCTTGCTGACCGGTTGCATCGTGGCTTGGTTCGGCAGCTTGAGTGCCCTGGAGAGGAAAAGACTTCAAAAAGTAGTAAACACTGCCCAGTCAATCAACGGCTCTGACCTTCATTCCATCGAGGGGATTTATCGCAGTCGCTGCCTCAAAAAGGCTAGCAGCATCATCAAAGACCCACACACTCATCTCCCTGCTACCTTCAGGTAGAAGGTAAAGGAGCCTGAAGACTGCAATGACCAGGTTCAGGAATAGCTACTTCCCCACAGCACAATAACCTGGCTATTAAACTTGGCTCCGTCAAAACTCTGATCATTAATAACCCATTATCTGTTATTTGCACTTTATCAGTTTATTTATTCATGTGTACATGTATTTATATAATGGTATATGGACACACTGATCTGTTTTGTAGTAAATGCCTACTATGTTCTGTGTGTTAAAGCAAGAATTTCATTGTCCTATCAGGGACACATGACAATAAACTCACTTGAACTTGAACAAACTTGGATTGCTTTCTCTGGAGATGTCAAAGGCAAGAGGGCATAGCTTTATGGAGAAACGGGCAAAGTTTAAAGGAGATGTGTGGGGCAGGTTTTTTTTCACACAGAAGGTAGTAGATGCCTGGAACGTGGTGTTATGGGTAGTGATGAAGGCAGATACAATAGTGTACAATAGGCAGATGCAATTAAGATGTTGGCTGATGAGAGGACTGTCAGTTGCCTGATAACAGTCGGGAAGAAACTGTTCCCGAATCTGGAGGTATGCGTTTTTAAACTTCTGTACCTCTTGTCTGATGGGAGAAGGGAAAAGAGGGTGTGGCCAGGGTGAGACTGCTTCTTGATTATGTTGGTGGCCTTGCTGAGGCAGCATGAAGTGTAGATGGAGTCAATGGAAGGAAGATTGGTTTGCGTGATAGTCTGGGCTAAGTCCACAACCTTTTGTAGTTTCTTGGGGTCTTGGATGGAGCTGTTTCCAAACCGTGCCATGATGCATCCCAATAAAATGCTTTCTATAACACATCTGTAGAAGTTGATGAGGGTTGTTGGAAAATTTTAAACTTCCTGAGCCTTCTAAGGAAGTAGAGGCGTTGGTGTGCTTTCTCTTTCTTGGTCCCAGCTTCGATGTGGCAGTTCCAGGACAAATTGCAGGTGATATTAATTCTGAGGAACATGAAGCTATTGACCATCTCCACTTCGTCACCATCAATGTATACCATGGTGTGCCCACTCATTCCCTACCTAAAGTAAATCACAATTATGCAGGAAATGGAGGAATATGGATCATCTGCAGGCAGATGAGATTAGTTTATCTTGGCATCTTGTTCAGCACAGACATTGTGGGTCTTGGGACCCAGGCGGCATTTTTTAATGTTTCCATATTCTATGTAACCAAACAAATAAACACCAAACTAACTAAATAAACACCTCGTTCAATTCAAGATTTAGAATGTTATTTGAAAGTCATGATTTATAGTGATTTTTACTTGTTATGCATTTGTAAATGAAATTCAGGATCTATACATGCTGTAATGTATTACTATGTGGGTAAATAAGAGTAAAGTGACAAATTTAAAAATAAGTTGATAGATAAAATACTTTATTTGAGAAGAACAGATAACAGACTGGAAAGTAAGAAAAAAAAAGTACATTATTCATCCAGTGTGGCCATTGTGCTAACACAAGACAGCACAGTCAGAAATCCTGTAGATTTACTGGTGGGAGCTCTTAATTCTGTAACAATTGGTTCATTGTATTCTGAATGTCACCAGCGCACCTCTCGTAATACTGCCAAAGTGTGGAATAGTAGAATTTAAGTATTAAATAACAGTAACCATGTAGTGGGTATAGGTGTATTTTAATCAATAATTAGATTATACATTCAGTATTTCTGTATAAAATAGAGGATTCTAGATTTGTGAGTCATATAGTTGCACAGCCCAGAAGCAGTCTCTTCATTCCATCATGCTTATGCTGACCTTTTTGCCCATTTACACAGATCTCATTTGCCCACGTTGGATTTGTCCATCTATACCTTGCCTCATTTTAGTGTATTTTTAGTTTATTTTTAGTTTATTTCAATTTAGTTTAGCGTGGAAACAATTCATCATGGAAACAGGCCCTTTGGCACACTGAGTCTGCAGCGACCAACGGTCCCTGCACATTAACACTATCCTCCTTGCTGGGGACAATTTACAAGCCTACAAAGTTGTACGTCTTTGGAGTGTGGGAGGAAACCGGAGCGCCTGAAGAAAAGTCACGCTTAAATGCAAGAGTCCATCTCTTAAAAGTAGTAATTATATGTGACTTCCAGATATCAACTATTCTCTATGAAAAAAAATAATCAAATCCCTACTTCTCATTTTAAACCTACTTTTATTTTTGATATGCTGACTATTAGTTGAAGACCTTATATCTCATGCAGGTCACCTCAGCCTCCTTCACTCCAGTCCTATCCAATCTTTCCCCGTAATTAAAGCTTCCCCAATCCAGAGCAATGGCCCTGTGAATCTTCTCTGACCTCACTCCATTGCAACTCCATCCTTCCACTGTGCGATGACCCAAACCTTGCACAATACTCCAAGCGCTGTCCAATGTATGCTTTGTAAAGTTGCAACATTACATTCCAGCTTTATGTTTTATGTACTGACCTACAGAGGCAGATATGACGTATGCTTTTTTCACCTCCATGTCAACCCATGTTGCCTCTTTCAGGGAACAATGGACTCAAACCTTAAGTATCTTTTGTATAGCAACATTCCTTAGCTGAATTGCATCAGCTCACATGTGTCATTGTTAAATTCTATCTGCACTGCTCCACCCAAGATTTCAACTGAGTTGTAGCCTGCTGTAACTCCCAACAGCCTTCCTTGTTATCCACAGCACAATTAATTTTCATGTCTTCTATATTCACACCCAAATAATCATACCTTCTATATTGCATCCATGCGTATGGACTACGTATTTTATCACTTGGAGGAGGTTCAGTTTCTTCAAATAATAATTTCCAAAATGAGGTCCTGAAACTACTTGGGTAGTAACTAATTGGTTCTTCAGTGAAAGTCAACTTGGGAAGCTGTTGAAAACTGATATTCCAGCAGGAAAATATCTGGACCAGCATTTGGGATTTAAGTTGCAATTTCCAGTAAGTTTAGGAATATGGAATTGCCAGGGTGATTCCACCGTGGCCTGTGGTGTATGGGACCGAGGCCGAAGAAAGGGAATTTTCACAATAACACTTTCTGTGCTTGGCTATCCACTAATCCAGCAGTAAGAACATTAGGATGAAGACTATATTAGCAATACAGTGGCATAATGATTAATGCTGTGCAACAGTGATGCAGAGATCAACACTAATATTCCAAAGATTTTTTAACAATGTCCAAAACTATTTTTTTAGACCATGGTCTGCACAACAAGGGGACGTAATGAAAATGCAGTGCAGATAAATAACAATCAAGTAACCATGGAATTATGGCACAATGCAGCGCAGAGAAAGGTCACGAATAATCGTGCAGGTGCCTGCTTCTCTGCTTTTTCTCCTAATAGCCCTGCAAATATGGATCTTTCCAACATTCATAACTCCCCCAAGAAAGTTATTACTGATCTTGCTTTCAGCATCCTTTCAGAAGAATGCTTTGAATAATAAAAACGCAGTGTGCAAAAGTTTGCCCCATGTCACCTCTGGTTCTTTAAACTGTAACCTTAAATCTGTGTCCTCTGATCATCAACCTTTCTGCCACTGGAAACAGCTTCTCCTTATTTATTCCTCATGATTTTGAACAAAAATGTGAAATCTCCTCTTAATCTCGCTCCTCTAATGAAAATCAATCCCAGTTTCATGAGTATCACCATGTAATGGACCAATTTTATTCCTCATACTGTTCCAGTAAATCATACATTTTGACATCTTTGAGAACCAAATGCAATGATTCAGCTAGGATCTAACCAACATCTAATAAAGAATAAAGCTACGACAAAAAAGAACAGGAAACAAAAGAAGTAAAAGGGGAACATAAGGATTATAAATGTTTTTTTTAAAATATTGATTGTCCAAATGGAAAGAAGGGGAGTTAAAACTTAAAAGCTACAAGTTACCAAACACAGGTCTATCCACTATTGCCACCCAGTTGCCAACGATTTTAACCCCCCTTCCCACACTGACCCATCTTGCCTCAACCTCCTCGACAGCCAATGCAAATTAAATGAACAACATCTCATGTTCTGTGTGCTTGCCCGACAATTCAATGTTATTAACAATGAATTTTCCTATAGTGGGTTTCCTACTCCCCCATGTCCTTTCTCTCTGCCTCTGGTCTACGTAGGTTCTCTCACACACACCTTTCTTTCCAAACCCTCCCCAGCCCCTGATGACCCATTTTTCCCCCCTTCCCATCTCCATGTGCCCATCATCCACACATTCCTCCCACTAGGTCCCTTATACTCTCCCCCTCGATTTGCCCACCTTTCTTCCTTTATTTGCTTATACCACACTTCCCTTTCTTTCTTATTAGTAGAGCCAGGACTTTGCCATAAATGCCATGCGCCTTTTCATGACTTTTTTGATGATTTCACCAGGATAATGCCTTTTTTATGATCGAGTGCCTAAATCAGCCTTTTTTTACCCTTTTGCTAATAGGTCGTGCTATTTTCTCTAGTTGTACCGTGATTACAATGACGTTTTCTATGATAACACGTTAATATTAATGTTATTATTAACGTGTTAACATAGTATAACTTACAAGAAAAACTTCCATCACCGGGGCGAAACCGGGTGCGCCACCATTGGTCATTCATTCTTTCGTGCCGCTGCCTGCTGGTTCAGTCTTCTCCAAGATCTATTTAAGAAAGAACTGCAGATGCCAGAAAAAAATCAAAGGCAGACAAAAAATCCTGGAGAATCTCAGCGGGTGAGGCAGCATCTATGGAGAGAAGGAGTAGGCGACGTTTCGGGTCGAGACCCTTCTTCAGACTGATGTGTTGGGGGGTGGGAAAAAGAAAGGAAGAGGCGGAGACAGTAGGACTAGAAAGAGAGCTGGGAAGGGGGAGAAGGAAGACGACAAGGGCTATCTAAAATTAGAGAAATCAATGTTGATACCACTGGGATGTAGACTACCCAAGCAAAATACCCAAGCTTGGCTCCTCACTACATTTACTGCTAGCTCTGGACCAAATCTGAGTTTGAGTGATCTATACAAGGCATTCATTGATGCTGGAATTCCACTGTAGAAATTGGAAAACAAAACTCTCAGAAGTTTTTTATAGAAATACACAGAGGAACATAGACCAAGCAAGACATCATTACGGAAATGTGTTTGCTAGAATTTAGAAGATTGAGGGGGGATCTTATAGAAACTTACAAAATTCTTAAGGGGTTGGACAGGCTAGATGCAGGAAGATTGTTCCCGATGTTGGGGAAGTCCAGAACAAGGGGTCACAGTTTAAGGATAAGGGGGAAGTCTTTTAGGACCGAAGCGAGAACAACATTTTTCACACAGAGTGGTGAATCTGTGGAATTCTCTGCCACAGAAGGTAGTTGAGGCCAGATAATTGGCTATATTTAAGAGGGAGTTAGATGTGGTCCTTGTGGCTAAAGGGATCAGGGGGTATGGAGAGAAGGCAGGTACGGGATACTGAGTTGGATGATCAGCCATGATCATATTGAATGGTAGTGCAGGCTCGAAGGGCCAAATGGCTTACTCTTGCACGTATTTTCTATGAAACATTATATTGTCAGCAACTTCAACATTGTTGTGCAGAAAATTAGAGATGAAGTTGCATGCAACAAAATATGGATCTCAATAGATGAGACAACCGATGCTGTGGGGAATTATGTTGCCAAAGTGGTCATCGGTACACTGGAGGAAGGTCAACTATCAAAGGAGTATTTGTTGACATCGGAAGTATTGTAGAAGTAAAACAGCTCAGCTATTGCTCAGTTGTTTACATCTTCACTTGCTGTACTTTGACCAAAAGGTATAAAACACGAGAATGTTCTTTCGTTTGTGACAAAGTTTTGCACCCCAAAATGTTGCATTGGACATGCTTAATTCAAGGACTTCATAGAATTGCCAAGCACATACGTAGCTTGTTTCCAAATGTCAATCGCCTAGTTTCCATTGTCGAGAAAATCTTCCTCAGTGCAGTTGTTCAAGGAAATGGCACCCGAGATTCCGCTACCTCCTCAGCCCCTTTGGACTAGGTGGGGTACATGACTCTGTGCTGTACTCTACTATGCTTCAAATTTTGAAAAGATAAAATAAATTGTCAACTGTTTTGATGAAGAAGAAGAATCTGCTGCAGTCAGGATCGTCAGTGAAATCATGCAGAAAACATCCCTCCACCACAATCTTGTGTTTATTGCATCCAATTTTGCAAACTTCCCACAAGCCATCAATTCCCTTGAGAAACATGGCAAAACATTAGTGAATAACTTGCAGGTTTTCAATAAAGTAACTGAAAATATTTGTACAATTCCTGGTGATGTAGGTACAGACATACATGGAAAATGTGAGAGAGTGATTTTAGCAAGCAAAGATCTTGAAGAAATAGAAAACATAGCTAAAGTTCTCAAAGGTAGTTGCAATGCACAAGATATCGACATGAATATAGAGTCTGTAGCTTATTTCCGGTATGCACCCCTGACCTCAATTGAGGTAGAAAGAAGTTTTTTACAACTGAAGCATATTCTGGCAGACAGACAGCATAGTTTAACAACAGATAATTTGAAAAAAATGCTAGTAATTATGTGCAACCGGACAACTTTAGTCATTTAATGTAGTATACCTTTATATTATCATTTTTGACCATATTTTGATGGTGGAAATAAATGCCTTTTTTTGTCAATAAATGCCCTTTTCGTTCCTTTTTTGTAATTTTATTATGTCCTTATGCCTGCCTATTTCAGAGTTTTTTTGGTGCCTAAACATCCTGGCTCTACTTATTAGATTTGATAATGTAAGGGGCCTTTGTTGTCTTTATTTATCACCTCCCATCCTCTGCACCCCCCTCTCCACCTCCTGACTCCATCTGTCACTCAACCTCTCCTTACCTGTATTTACCCATCGCTTGCTATTTACAATATATATTCATGATCTGGATGAGGGAATTGAAGGCAATATCTCCAAGTTTGCGGATGACACTAAGCTGGGGGGCAGTGTTAGCTGTGACCAGGATGCTAGGAGACTGCAAGGTGACTTGGATAGGCTGGGTGAGTGGGCAAATGTTTGGCAGATGCAGTATAATGTGGATAAATGTGAGGTTATCCACTTTGGTGGCAAAAACAGGAAAGCAGACTATTATCTAAATTGTGGCCGATTAGGAAAAGGGGAGAGGCAGCGAGACCTGGGTGTCATGGTACACCAGTCATTGAAAGTAGGCATGCAGGTGCAGCAGGCAGTGAAAAAAGCGAATGGTATGTTAGCTTTCATAGCAAAAGGATTTGAGTATAGGAGCAGGGAGGTTCTACTTCAGTTGTACAGGGTCTTGGTGAGACCACACCTGGAGTATTGCTTACAGTTTTGGTCTCCAAATCAGAGGAAGGACATTATTGCCATAGAGGGAGTGCAGAGAAGGTTCACCAGACTGATTCCTGGGATGTCAGGACTGTCTTATGAAGAAAGACTGGATAGACTCGATTTATACTCTCTAGAATTTAGGAGATTGAGAGGGGATCTTATAGAAACTTACAAAATTCTTAAGGGGTTGGACAGGCTAGATGCAGGAAGATTGTTCCCGATTTTGGGGAGGTCCAGGACAAGGGGTCACAGCATAAGGATAAGGGGGAAATCCTTTAAGACCGAGATGAGAAAGACTTTTTTCACACACAGAGTGGTGAGTCTCTGGAACTCTCTGCCACAGAGGTTAGTTGAGGCCAGTTCATTGGCTATATTTAAGAGGGAGTTAGATGTGGCCCTTGTGGCAAAGGGGATCAGAGGTTATGGAGAGAAGGCAGGTACGGAATACTGAGTTGGATTATCAGCCATGATCATATTGAATGGCGATGCAGGCTCGAAGGGCCGAATGGCCTACTCCTAATTTCTATGCTTCTATGTTTCTATGTTTGCCAGCTCTTGCCCCACACTCATCCATTCAGGTCTTTATACTGACTATCTCCCCTCTACTCATTTAGTCCAGATGAAGGGTCTCGACAGGTGAAGCCTGACCTGCTGAGTTCCTCCAGAAACTTGTTTTATTTTGTTCCAGATTCCAGCGTATTTCTTACCGAACTGTTAGCACCCTTATCTCGGATTTTCAGTACCTGTTGTATTTTACTTTAGGAAATTGTGTGCCCCTGTATTCTGTGCTGCATCAAAAGCATTAACTTATTCCTTTATATTACACGGAACAAATCAAGAAACAGGTAGCAGGGATCTCAGAAGACTATTTAAGATGATAGCAATAAATTTCTCCTAGTTATTTTGTGTTCATTTTAATTAAAATGAAGATGTTTGTGATGCTTTCCAATCCTAAAATATTTAATTATCCACTATATTAAAAACCGGCCAAAATGTTGATCTAATTCACGTCTAGTGTGATTGCTTCACTATTACGAATATCACACACATATTGGCATTAAACCTGGAGCCAAACCAATTAGTTTATTTTAGTTTAGCTCAGCTTATGCCCCTGTCCCACTTAGGAAACCTGAACGGAAACCTCTGGAGACTTTGCGCCCCACCCAAGGTTTCCATGCGGTTCCCGGAGGTTTTTCTTTGGTGGAATAAAACTGGGCGAAAAAAAGGTCTTACCTTCCACTACTTGCAACCTCCGGCAACCACCTTCAAATAGCATCGCAACCAGCTTCGACTAAAAAATTACCGATTTTTAAAACAGCAACCTATTTTCAGTCGTGGCCGGTTTTGAATTTTTTGAAATAATCGTGGGAACATAGAAGAAGCGGAAACCGCTTTCGATCACTAGGGAGACTGACAAAAACCTCTGGGAACCGCATGGAAACCTTTGGTGGGGCACAAAGTCTCCAGATGTTTCTGTTCAGGTTTCCTAAGTGGTACAGGGGCATTAGCTTCTATGTTATCCTATTTTGCGCAACCAGTCCCTACACACTGGGAATAATTTACAGACGCCAATTATCCTATACGCCCACAGGTCTTTGGGATGTGGGAGGAAACCAGAGCACCCAGAGAGAACCCACACAGTCACAGGGAGAAAATGCAAACTCCACAAAGATAGCACCCGAGGTCAGAATCGAATCCAGGTCTCTGGCGCTGTGAGGCACCGGCTCTGCCAGTGCGCCACTGCAAATTTCAAATTCTCAATCTGTGCCTTTCTTTTCAAAAGCCAAGTAGAAGAGCTAGTCAAAATCAGAATGTGAATAAGTCAGAATTCATGAGATACTCCAACCTTGGTTGTACCCATGTTGGCAAAACAAGCAGATGAGCCAAAAGCTACAAAGTGGCTCTCAGTCAGGCATGGAGAGGAACAGCTGTCACATCACTTCAGCATCTGCATAGATAACTGGTGGAGTGAGATTTGTTGCATGCATGCCCTCAAATAAACATGTAAAATGAGACTTGACCATATCTGACCATAAATACAAGCCTGCATTCTTAAAATAATTTGCTGCATAGAGTCCAATCCAAACACAAAAAAATATTTCATTCTATATTGGCCAAAGGCCAAAATAGACCATTGACTATTCAATCAAAATGTTCTTTTCATCACTAAGCCAACTTTCCAATTGTGGAAGAAATTCTTCAATATATCTATTTTGGCAATCTAAAGCATAAATGATCCAAATACACAATGGTATAGCAGGAGATTATTTAACCATATAACCATATAACCATATAACAATTACAGCACGGAAACAGGCCCTCTCGGCCCTTCCAGTCCGTGCCGACCATTTGTTTCCCCCTAGTACCATCTACCTGCACTCAGACCATACCCCTCCATTCCCTTCACGTCCATATACCTATCCACTTTACTCTTAAATGTTAAAATCGATCCTGCCTCCACCACTGCTGCTGGAAGCTCATTCCACACAGCCACCACCCTCTGAGTAAAGAAGTTCCCCCTCACGTTACCCCGAAACCTCTGTCCCTTAATTCTCATGTCATGCCCTCTTGTTTGAATCTTCCCTACCCTCAATGGGAAAAACGTATCCACGTCAACTCTGTCTATCCCTTTCATCATTTTAAAGACCTCAATCAACTCCCCCCTTAACCTTCTGCTCTCCAAAGAATAAAGACCTAAGTTGTTCAACCTTTCTCTGTAACATAGTTGCTGGAACCCTGGCAACATTCTAGTAAATCTCCTCTGTACTCTCTCTATTTTGTTGACATCCTTCCTATAACTAGGCGACCAAAATTGTACACCATACTCCAGAATTGGTCTTACCAATGCCTTGTACAATTTTAACATTACTTCCCTACTCCTATATTCAATGCTCTGATTTATAAAGGCCACCACACCAAAGGCTTTCTTTACCACCCTATCTACATGCGATTCCACCTTCAGGGAACTATGCACAGTTATTCCTAGATCCCTCTGTTCCACAGCATTCCTCAATTCCCTACCATTTACCATGTACGTCCTACTTTGATTTGTCCTGCCAAGATGTAGCACTTCACACTTATCAGCATTAAACTCCATCTGCCATCTTTCAGCCCACTTTTCCAAATGGCCCAAATCTCTCTGTAGACTTTGAAAATCTACTTCATTATCCACAACACCACCTATCTTAGTATCATCTGCATACTTACTTATCCAATTTTCCACCCCATCATCCAGATCATTGATGTACATGACAAACAACAGTGGACCCAACACAGATCCCTGAGGCACCCCACTGGTCACCGGCTTCCAACCTGACAAACAGCCATCCACCGTTACTCTCTGACATCTCCCATTCAGCCACTGTTGAATCCATCTTGCTACTCCGCCATTAACACCCAAAGATTGAACCTTCTTAACCAACCTTCCATGGGGAGCCTTGTCTAAGGCCTTACTGAAATCCATATAGACAACATCCACTGCTTTACCCTCATCAATTTCCCTAGTTACCGCTTCAAAAAATTCAAGAAGGTTTGTCAAACATGACCTTCCAGGCACAAATCCGTGTTGACTGTTCCTGATCAGACCCTGTTTATCCAGATGCTTATATATATTATCTCTAAGTATCCTTTCCATTAATTTGCCCACCACTGACGTCAAACTAATAGGTCTATAATTGCTAGGTTTATTCTTTTTAGGTTTATTTCTTTTGAGGTTTATTTACCTCAAACTGACGATAGATAGGCAATTGGAAAAGGAATTTAACAATATTATAAAGGTTTCAAGGTTAGTTTATTGTCACGTGTACCAATTAAGGTACCGTGAAATTCGAATTACCATACAGCCATACTTAAAAATAGCAACAACTACATAAAAATTAATACAAACATCCACCACAGTGGATTCCCCACGTTCCTCGCTGTGATAAAGGTCATGAAGCAGAGAATGCATGAGAACTCAAATATTTTCAGGCAATGATTCAAAATTACTCCAGATTCCTGAGAACCAGGGAACTTGGCTTTAAGGTGAGAGGGGACAGATTTAATAGGTACCTGATGGGAAACTTTTTCACACAGAGGTGTGTGTATGGAACGAGCAGCCAGAGGAGGTAGATGAGCCAGGTACTATGACTTCATTTATAAGAAATTAGGACAGGAATATGGATAGGAAAGGTTTAGAGGGATATGGGCCAAATGCAGCCAAGTGCAGATGAGCATCATGGCCGGCATGGGCAAGTTGGTCTGAAGGGCATGCTCCCCTGTTGTATGATTCTATGAATCTAAGAACATTAAATCTCAGCCATGGTGTCTCAAATTGCAAAGTAGACATAGTTTCAGCCACATCATGGGAGATGTCAAAGTGGTCAACAAACTTGTGTCTTGCACCCAAAAACACATAAGCAAAAATATACTAATTGAGAAGGAAGTGCTTGCTGGGAGATCGTTTATGTCAGTTATGAAAAACAAACCATTATTAGCCATCCTGGATCCAAAGCTTGTGATTGCAACCATGGTAGCATCCAGGGCACAGAAATGGGCAGTGTTGTGGCCCTGAAGTGTTTAGATGATTCAATATTGGTCTTCCAAAAACAGGAAATTGCTAATAGCTCTTACACTACCAACCAACCCAATCTCCCGCCATAACTCAAAAACTTAAGTTCAGGTAACATCCTGGTTAATCTCTTTTGCACCCTTTCAAACTTAAAAACATCATTCCTCTTGCTTGTTGACCAGAATGCCACACTATAGTCCAACAACAGGGCAGCACGATGACGAATCGGTAGAGTTGCTGCCCTACAGTGCCAGAGACCCCAGTTTGATCCGGACTACAGGTGCTGTTTGTATGAAGATTGTATGTTCTCCCTGTGACCTGCATGGGTTTTCTTCCCACACTCCAAAAAACATACAGGTTTGCATGCTAATTGGCTTGGTATAATTGTCCCTGTGTGTAAGCCGATGTTAATGTGCGAGGATTGCTGCATCGGCATGGACATGGTGGGCTGTTTCTGCATTGCATCTCAAAACTGATCTAAACTAAACTTGTACAGCTACATCATGATGTCCCAACATTTTGTACTCCGAACCTTTCCCAATAATGGCAAGTGCGGCACACGACTTTTTTACTAAACTGACCGCCTGACTCACCGCTTTCAGTGAACCAAGCACTTGTGCTCCCAGATCTCTCTATGCTGCAACACTCTCGATGGTTCAGGATTTCGGCCCGAAACGTTACCTATCTCCTTCGCTCCATAGATGCTGCTGCACCCGCTGAGTTTCTCCAGCATTTTGTGTACCCTCGATTTTCCAGCATCTGCAGTTCCTTCTTTAACACTCTCTATGGCTCTACCATTTACTGCACATGTCCTGCTCTGGTTTGATATCCAAAGGTGCAACACCTCACACTTGTCAGAGATAAATCTAATTTGCTATTCCTTGTCCCACCATCCCAACCGATCTAGATCCTGCTGCTTACTTCGATATTGTTCCTTTTTATTCATTATATCACCAATGTTGGTGTTACCTACAAATTTACAAATCATTAATGTAGATAACACCGCTGTGAGTGGTGGAGGGGGGGGGGGGGGGGAAGAACAAAGGAGGACCTGACGTGGGATATTTTGTAACTTTGTCGGTGCCTTTTATGTGACGACTGAATAACTGAATGTAATATCACATTTACATAAGTATTCAGGCCCTTTACTCAGTTCTTTGTTGAGGCACCTTTGGCAGCGATTACATCCTCAAGTCTTCTTGGGTATGATGCTACAAGCTTGGCACACCTGTATTTGGGTAATTTCTCCCATTCTTCTCTGCAGATCCTCTCAAGCTCTGTCAGGTTGGATGGGGAGCGTTGATGCACTGTTCCAGAGATCCAGCTCCAGCTCGAGTCCCTCCAGAGATGTTTGATCAGGTTCAAGTCTGGGCTCTGGCTGGGCCACTCAAGGACGTTCACAGACTTGTCACGAAGCCACTCTTGCATTGTCTTGGCTGTGTGCTTGGGGTAGTTGTCCTGTTGGAAGGTGAACCTCTGCCCCAGTCTGAGGTCTAGAACGTCCTGGAGCAGGTTTTCATGAAGGATCTCTCTGTACTTTACTCCATTCACATTTCTCTCGATCCTGCTGCTGAAAAACATCCCCACAGCATGATGCTGCCACCACCATGCTTCACCGTAGGTACGGTATTAGCCTGGTGCCTGGTTTCCTCCAGAAGTGACGCTTGGCATTCAGGCCAAAGAGTTCAATCTTCATTTCATCAGACCAGATAATCTTGTTTCTCATGGTCTGAGAGTTCTTTAGGTGGCTTTTGGCAAACTCCAAGCTTTTACTGAGAAGTGGCTTCCATCTTGCCACTCTACCATAAAGGCCTGATTGGTGGAGTGCTGCAGATATAGTTCTCCTTCTGGAAGGTTCTCCCATCTCCACAAAGAACTCTGGAGCTCTGTCAGAGTGACCATCGGGTTCTTCGTCACCTCCCTGACCAAGACCCTTCTCCCCCGATTGCTCAGTTTGGCCAGGTGGCCAGCTCTATGAAGACTCCTGGTGGTTCCAAATTTCTTCCTTTAAGAAAGGCAGGGGCCACTGTGCTCTTCGGGGCATGAAATGCTGCAGAAATCGTTTTATACCCATCCCCAGATCTGTGTCTTGACACAATCCTGTCTCAGAGGTCTACAGACAAGTCCTTCATCTTCATGGCTTGGTTTTTGCTCTGATATGCACTGTCAACTGTGGGATCTTATATAGACAGATGTGCGCCTTTCCAAATCATGTCCATTTAATTTACCACTGGTGGACTCCAATCAAGTTGTGGAAACATCTCAAGGATAATCAATGGAAACAGGATGAGCCTAATGTCAATTTTGGGTGTCATAGCAAAAGGTCTGAATATATATGTAAATGTGATATTTCAGTTATTTATTTTTAATTACTTTGCAAAAATTTCTGAACACCTGTTTTCGCTTTTCAATCTGGGGTATTGCGTGTAGATTGATGATAAAAAAATAATTTTAAAATAAGGCTGTAACGTAACAAAATGTGGAAAAAGTGAAGGGGTCTGGATACTTTCTGAATGCACTGTATACTAATATCTCTACCACTGAAGAGTTTCAGCACATATTCTGAGGTTGGACTCACTTAGATAAGTGAATGCTGTTGTGCACCTTTCAAACATTAAAAGATTTGAATTATCCAGTGACCACTGTTGTTTCAAATGGAGATACAGAACAATTATCCGGGAAGTTCTAGTAAAATGCTATTTGGCCAAGTGATATGCAGAACTTACAATTGCCTGAACGTTCATTTATTGCTGGTTTTGAGAGGCCACAATGTCTCTGTGTAGAGTTTGCCATAAATACAGTACTATGACACTGTTATTAATCTGCAGGCAGCCAATATGATAATTTAAGAGAAGCCATGTTAATTTCAGTTTGAAAAGCAATGATTTTTTTTTTAAATAAAATGGAATGAAGCCAGATATGTGTGCAAAATGCACAGGTATGAATGTGAGATGGATTTCAATAGCCATTATGTCTGACAAAGGATTTGTATTTATGTCTCAACTGTTTGAATGCTATTGAACATTCATTGCGTCTTCCATATCATCCTTCCTCTGATCGTGCAGTCAAGTGATTTGTTTATGTTTTGAAAGATGCCCTAGGAAGAGCAGGTCCCCCTCACTGTTCCAGTGTGATACAACACATTCTATCACAAGCCTTGCACCCACATCACTCTGACTCTGTTTGAATCCACTATGGCCTTTCTTGGAGAAGAGAGTGGACAGGGGCAGTTAGAGCCAAAGGAAAAGAGAAGCAATTCAGACAGTGAGAAAGTGAGAAACATTGAGCTGGTACAACATTTAGAAATGGTGAAATTTCACCAATAGAACTTTGTGCAAATTGATAAGATAAGGAGTATCCATGTTGACCAAATAATTGCAGAGATGGACATACTGTGAAGATAGTAAGAAAATAGGCATTCACATAATTTTTTCCTGCACTGGATATAGCACCAGGTACTGATGAAGTGACAGTGAGTTGTGTCAGGATGTCACATATTGTGCAGAAAAATAACCAGCTACAGTGTCAAAACCCAACACAATTAAGAAGTTCTAAACATCTAGAAAGCCAGTTTTCATTAACTCTAGCACTTTTGTGTATATGAATAAATGCTTTATTATTTTTATCCTAAAAGGGATATATTTGAATATGAATATGTGAACAAGTCTTGTGAGTACATAATAAGCACAATTCCTTGTGTGTGTGATGTAAGTACATGTGTTTATTGTTGTAAATATGACTATGAAACTAAATCTGTAATAAATTACACAGCTTTATTTGGAATCTCTGAGGATCTTTTTGAAATTATTTGAGTTAGAGCTTACCCGACCAATCACAGACCACCTCACATACACTGCAGATAGACACAGAATGCTGTAGTAACTCAGCAGGACAGGCAGCAGTTACTCCAGCGTTTGGTGTCTATCTTCGGTTTAAACCAGCATCTGCAGTTCCTTCCTGTAAATGAAAACTTTACAAGCTCTTAAGTGTGCAACATCTTTTAATGATAGCACTGGGTATTACATACACCTTCAAGCACCGCTACATTTTCCTACTGAGGGGAAGGCGTTATGATTGATGTTAACTGGGCGGGGTTAATGGGAGTGAGGTAACTATATTATTGGTTGCATCTACATCCTTCCCCTTAGAAATCAAAAAACAGATTGTTGTCACGACAACCGAATTAAACAGCAGAATTAAACGAAATCGCCGTAGCGAACAGGCGGCTTACTGATCCTGCCCGAGCGCGTACGGACGTCTCCCCCTCCCCCCGAAAGAGCAGAAGAAGCAGGAGGACGCAGGCAGCCGGGGAACCAGGGAAGGGCATTGGGGTGGAGAAACAGGAGAGGGAGAACCGCGATCGGCAACAGGGGACCCGCGCAGAGGGGAACCAGGCGCCCGCGACGGGGGACCGAGGCATGCAGGGAACACCAGCCGGGGCGGCAGCCGGCTGCTGATAGGAGAGTGGAGGGGCATAGGGCCCCGGGGGCTGCGGCTGTGGCTCATTAACCGCAAGCAGGTGTTGTCGGCTTCTTCGGTAGATGGAACCCTCACAGTCGACCAGATACGAACGAGGTGAGGTCGGCCACCCCAACCACGGTGGCCAGACGGTAGTGACCACTGGCGGTCTGCAATCGAACAACCTGTCCGGGCAACAGAGGATCGAGTGGTCTGCACGACCGATCGTGGGAACGCCGCTGGCTGTCATGTTTCTCTTGAATTCGCCTCTGCACGGAGGCGGGCTCCAGCACCCGAGGTTTCAGCTGGCGTTGGGCAATCGGGACCGTGGATCTGGTAGTTCTGGACATCAGACGCTGAGCAGGTGACCCCATGGCCGGATCCCTGGAAACATTCCTGAGGTTCAGGAGATCCAAATACAAATCAGAATTGGATAGTCGCGCCTGTTCCATCAGAAGCTTGGCGCTGCGGACGGCCCGTTCTGCTAGGCCGTTGCTCTGTGGGTACTCTGGGCTGCTGGTGAAATGCACGAAGTTCCACTTGTCGGTAAAACTTTTGAATTCTCGGCTTGTAAACTGCCTGCCATTGTCAGTCTGCAGCCTGACCGGGGTCCCAAAAGTGGAGAAGTGTTTCCGCAGCTTGCGGATCACCATCTCCGACGTGAGGGATGTCAGCAAATCCACTTCGAACCAGTTGGAGTACGAGTCGACCAGGACAAGGTAGTGGTTACACGCCACTCGAATATGTCGGCAGCCAGCGAGGACCAGGCCAAAGCAGGGGCGGGCTGTTGCAGCAGGGGCTGTCGCTGCTGGTGTGGCGCAAGACTGTTGCACGTGGAGCAGGCAGAAACTCGGTCTCGGATATATTTGGCCATTCCAGGCCAATAGAATTGGCACTGAGCGTGGGCGAGTGTTGCATCGACCCCAGGGTGTCCGCTGTGGGCTGCACAAAAGTAAAAGTCAAACAGGGAGGACGGGACCACAACTTTATGTCCCTTGACGATAACGCCATCCTGGAGCACCAGTTCGTCGCGGACCAGGAAGAAAGGCTGAGTTTCAGATGGCGCGGCGGAGCGCTTTGTTGGCCACCCTGCTTTAATCACCGAGGCAAGCTGCTGCAAAACCGGATCGGCAGCGGTGCGCTCGGCCAAAACCTGTAGCTGCTTGGTGGGAATAAAGTTAACGCCCAGTACGAGCAAGTCCTCTGTTTCGTAGGGGTGGCGAGCGCAGGAGGTACGCGGGGCTCGCGACAGGGTGTCCGCAATGTGGCATCTCGGTGCCCTTCTTGTAGATTATGTCAAAGTCGAAACGCTGGAGCTGCAGCATCATACGCTGCAGCCTGGCAGGGGCGCGTGAATCGGCTTGTTCAGGATTGTCACCAGTGGCTGGTGGTCGGTTTCAACCGTAAATCTGCTGCCGAACAGGAAGTCTTGAACTTGGAGCAGGCGAACACCACCGCGAGCAGCTCTTTCTCGATCTGAGCGTACCGCTGCTCGGTGTCCGTCATGGTGCGGGAGGCATAGGAGACAGGATGCAGCGATCCATCGACAGACTGAAGGCAGGCAGCACCCAGGCCGAACTTGGAAGCGTCACAGGTGACGGTGATGGGGCGACCCACGTCGAAGAACCGCAACGTCGGAGTGCTAATCAGTTTCGACTTGAGGCGGTCAAAGGCCTGCTGGTGATATGGGAGCCAGGCCCAGGCGATATCCTTTTTTGTCAGCTGCCGCAGGGGAGCACTCAGCTCACTGAGGTTTGGTATAAACTTGCCAAGGTAGTTCACCATGCCCAAGAATCGTTGCAGAACTGGCACGTCGGTGGGGGCTGCCATTTCGGAGATGGCAGCTGCCTTCAAGGGGTCGGGCTTTAGTCCGTTAGGGTGAAAACATGTCCAACATACGTGACCTCTGAGACACGAAACCGGCACTTCTTGGGATTCAGCTTCTGGTTCGCCTGTCGCGCGCGATCCAGGACGCGGCGGAGGTTTAGGTCGTGCTCGGCAATGTCCTTCCCATTAAACCAGGATATCATCCACGATGATGGCACATGGCAGGTCCGCAAATAATTGCTCCATCGTCCGCTGGAACACCTCGCTAGCAGAATTGATGCCGAATGGCATTCGCAGGAACTTGAATCTGCCGAACGGTGTGGCGAAGGTCGTCAGGTCAGAAGACGCTTTGTCCAACGGGACCTGCCAAAACGAGTTCTTAGCGTCTAGGACCGAAAAGATGGTGGCTTGCCCGACCTTTGCCGCCACATCCTCAACAGACCGCATGGGGTAATGTGGTCGCCTGATGGCAAGGTTTAAGTCCTTCGGGTTGATACACACACGCGTATCTCGTTCTTGTCTTTCTTAATCGTGGCAACCATGGTGGAGACCCAATCGGTGGGCTCGCTAACTGCTACTAGCACCCCCTTTTCGACCATCTCGTTGAGCATCGCCTCGACCTTGTCCTTCATGGCGTGAGACACCCTGTGAGGTGCGCGGACCACGGGTTGTATATTTGGGTCAATGGAAATATGGTATGACACTGGTAACTTCCCCAGGTCATCGTCGAACAGGTCCTGGTATTCAGCAACCGGGTCAAACGACAGTTGCACTTTGTGGACCGTGCGGTCAAAGGAGACCAGGCCAAGATCCTGGCACGCACGGTTGCCCAACAGGGTTACACAGTCAGAGTTCAAAACATAGAAAACCAGGTTTCTTGTGGCCTTTTTGCAGCACGCAAGTTAAAGTGGCCCTCACCGCAGGCCTTAGAATCTCTCCACCATAGGCGTGCAGGGTAGCATCGTCAACAACCAGAGGCTCATTATTCCTTATCTTGTTGAAAAGATTCATGGACAAAACATTGACTTTCGCGCCAGTATCTAATTTGGCAGAGAAGGTTACCCCATTGACAGTCACAGGTACGGAGGGATCATTGCGGTGGGCGGGTGTCTGTAGGAGGGTAAACACATGAGAGTCCTCGGCAGAATTAATTGGCTCTGCACCATTGCATTCAACTAAATTGGGCTGTGAGTCGAAACAGAGATCAGATTGCGCCAGCATGTTTAGACTGGACTGGAAGCTTGTGCCTGGCAACTGCACATGCACTGCAATCCATCTTGTTGTATTTTTGCTGATTGATCCTCCTTACTGTATTGGATCTTTTAACAACAGAATCTTACACAGGAAATATATATTCTCCAGGAAGTTTATATTCTCCAGGACATTTCCATTTGTACAAGCATAGTATGTTTCTTTGAAATAAGATTGCTAAAGCTGTCATTATGTGTAGAGGAGGGTTGGTGGGACGGGGCCACTGCACGGAATCTGTCCCCCACAGATCTTTTGCAGAGGTAGTACCTCATTTAAATACATTAAAGGGCGGCACGGTGGCGCAGTAATTGAGTTACTGCCTTAGAGCAGCAGAGACCTGGGTTCGATCCTGACTATGGGTGCTGTCTGCACAGAGTTTGTAGGTTCTCTCCGTGATCTGCATGGGCTTTCTCCGGTTTCCTCCAGCATTCCAAAGATGTACAGATTTGTAGGGTTATTTCTATAACCATATTATTGGAAAGACGTTGTCAAGCAAGAAAGGGTACAGAGAAGATTTATGAGGATGTTGGGACTCTATTCCTTGGAATGCAGGAGGATGAGGGGTGATCTTATAGAGGTGTATACAATCATGAGAAGAATAGATCGGGTAGATGCACAGAGTCTCTTGCCCAGAGTAGGTGACTCGAGGACCAGAGGACATAGATTTAAGGTGAAGGGGAAAAGATTCAATAGGAATCTGAGGGGCAGCTTTTTCACACAGGGTTGTAGCTGCATGGAACAAGCTGCCCGAGGAGGTAGTTGAGGCAGGGACTATCCTAACATTTAAGACACAATTAGACAGGATAAGACAGGTTTGGCCAAACACGGGCAGGTGGGATTAGTGTAACTGGGACATGTGGGCAAGTTGGGCCGAAGCACCTGTTTTCACACTGTATCACTCTATGAGTCTAATTGGCTTGGTAAAATTGTAAATTTTCTCTTGTGTGTGTAGGATAGTGTTAGTGTGCAGGGACTGTTGGTCAGCTCGGACTCAGTGGGCCAAAGGGCCTGTTTCCACGCTGTATCCCTAAAACTAAAAGCACTACCCAAGGCATGCTTCTGTGCACCATGAAATTATGCTAATTGTTTGAAACATGGTCAAAGAAACTAAAACTCCTTATGTTGGAACATTGACACATTTTCTGTGCACCATAGGGCCTAATCTATCAAATTAATGCTTTACCAGTAGCAATTGACATCTGTTATGGCACAGTATGTCTCCCTAGAAGCAACCTACAGGATGCAGAGCCAAGTACTGGACATGCAATGTACGACAATGATCGTGGGTGTCTTTAGTCTACCTTCAGACTGGTCAAATCAGATTAGTAATAATGTTGTGCATTGCAGAAGCTTTTACAGCTTTATGTTCTTTTCAACTTCACTTTTATGTTCTGCTTTTTACTATCTATTTCTTGGGACATTTTTGCTGAATTCTCAGCAAAACCATTCCAAGACTTTTACCTTTTCTGGCAACATTTTCTAACTTGCTTTGCATATATTTGTACGGTTGACCTATTTTAAAAGCCACAAAAAGGAAGGTATTGCTGTTGCAGGTCCTCTATTGATTGTTCAATGTTAGTCACTTGCTTGTTACATGCATCTCTAATTTCCTCTTCCATTCTATCGTCTGCGTTACCATTGTTGTTTGAAGGCTGACAGGCATTTCCACAAATGTTATCATCCCCTTGCAATGGACAAGAATCAACCATTGAGCATTACAGATGTTGCATAGATTGGATTGTTTTAGTTATAGGGAGGAACTAGATAGATTTATTTACCCAAGAATGGATGTGGTTGAAGGATGATCTGATAAAAACTATATATAAAAGGGGGGTTGGGTAGGGAAGATAGTAATATTTTTTTCCCATGGTGAGGATGTATAAGACAACAGGGCAAGGCTAGATGGTGTAGAAGAGATCAGAGGGTGAGGTTTACTCACATAAAGAGTGATGGAGTCTGGAATCTGTGCGAGAAGAAATGGAAACAGGTATTCTCACAACATTAGAAACGTCTGAAGAAGGGTTTTGGCCCGAAACCTTGCCTATTTCCTTCGCTCCATAGATGCTGCTGCACCTGCTGAGTTTCTCCAGCACTTCTGTCTACCTTCTCACAACATTAAATGAGTATTTAGACAAGTATTTCAATCACTCAGGTATAGATAACTGCCGACCTAATGTGGGTAAATGGTAAGAATATGGATAAGCACAATGGGTGGCCTGGACAATGCGGGCCCTGTGGTCTGTTTCTGTGCTGTATACCTCAATGAGTCAAATATTGTTACTCTCTTTGCTTTAAAGATGTTGGGGCCATTTGATTACTCCAGCTACTGAATATTTTCATTCATCTAGATTCACAATGGAAATTATATGTTTCCACGTATTCTTCTGAAACATAATTGAGATTAGCAGCATTAAAAGACTGAAAATGCTGCATTAATTTTCTAACAGTATGAAATGTTAAAAATATGTTAGGAAATTGTAGTTTTGAATTATTTAGTGTGATTATGGAATTTAACAACTATAAGTATATCAGCTACAAACATAGGTGACACTTGCTACTCAAAATGCATATATATCGACTATGGGTGTTGCAGCAAATCGATCCAGCTGTTCCCTCTCTCACTTCTCCGCCACTGTGATTTAGTTTTGTTTTGTTTAGTTCAGTTTATTGTCACATGTACCGAGGTACAGTGAAAAGCTTTTGTTGTGTGCTAACCAGCCAGCGGAGAAAGACCATACATGGTTACAATCGTGGCCTTTCGCAGTGCTCGGATTTCCACTGTTCTCCGCCTCTTTGACCGTTTTCTCATCCTGACATGCTACGCTGTGCCATGTGTTCTTCATCCGTCTTTGTGGCCATCTCTGTTTCCCAGCATCCCAGTTTGGTGCCAGCCAGCATCACGGGCATCTACATGATATTCATCTCTCATCCTAATGTGTTCTGTGCTCTATCCTCTCTGCCAGGCAGTGGTACCTTCTGGCCTGCGCTCTTTCTCTCCTGCAGGCCCATTCCTCAGTCTCCCAACCGTGCCGTGGACCGGAATTCATCTTCGTCCTCCATCGGATCTATTTTACCAACAGGTGGTCCCACGTGTTTCTGATATCTATCAATGATGTTAAGGTCACTGACCGACAAGTTCCCCAAAGCCATGTGGAGGTCCGGGCAATCACTCCCTGCTGATGATCATTACATGTCACGTCCCTTGCCCATGTCCCACCCACAATCCCTCTTCATCTCTTCTCTCCTCTAACCTCCCTTTCCCCTGCCCCACTACTCCCTCTCTCCCTTTACCCACCTCTAAGTCTGTGCCAGGCCTCAGCTTCAAACCCCCCCACCTCAACCACCACCCCCCACCTCATGTCTTCACCGTCGCCCCTGACCTCCCGCCTCTGTCTGACGCAGAGGCCTCACTTTTGTTCCCCTGCGCAACAAGTCAATGTGTTCGCAGTTGACCGTGATCTGTAGTTCTTCTTCCATCACGTCCTTCTCCAGACCTATTTATTTGGCAAGAAGTCCTTGCTCACCTCTTCAGGTGATCTCTTCTGCAAAGCATCTAACCTGATAGTCCCCAACCCCATGCGGCCCTTTCTGTCCCTTCCTGGGATTCATAAAAGGACCGTCCGTTGAGCCGATTCTATTCACGTGTTCCTTCTTCATTCAACTTACCTGCTTATATCTTGACTAATTGATAGAGCCCTGGATAATGTTGTCGAACAGATAGATCTGGAGGTACAGGAACATGCTTCCCTGAAAGTGGTGAGTCAGGTGGGCAGGATGGTGAAGAAGATGTTTCTTGCCTTCATTAGGAGGAGCATTAAGCACAAATGATCAGACATCATTATGTAGCTATCTGAAACTAGAGGGCTACAATTAAGGTGAGAGGGGAGAGGTTTAAGAGCGACCTTGAGGACAGCTCTTTTCACTCAAGGAATGGTACATGTCTGCAATGAGATGCCAGGGGAACCTATAAAAGTGGATACAATTACAACATTCAAAAGATGTTTTGACATATACATAGAGAGGACAGATTTAGAGGGATGTGGGGCAAATACAGGTAAATGAGACTTGCCCAGAATAGACAAATTGGACTGAAGAACCTGTATCCATGCTGCTTAGCTCTATAACAGGAGAACTCCATCTTGTCCTCCTGGTCCAATTCGTCCCCATCCATATCCAGGGCACCTTACCTGCTCTCCATAATTTCAACAACATCTTTCAAATTTCTGGACCCCACCACCTCATCATTGATGAGGAAAAACTTTTTCACCCAGAGAGTTGTGTATTTGTGGAATTCTCTGTCTCAGAAGGCAGTGGAGGCCGATTCACTGGATGCATTCAAAAGAGAGCGAGATAGAGCTCTTTATATAGGCTAGCGGAATCGAGGGATATGGGAAGAAGGCAGGAAGGGGGTAATGATTGTGGATGATCAGCCATATTCACATTGAATGGCAGTGCTGGCTCGAAGGGTCGAATGGCGTCCTCCTACACCTATTGTCTGTTTATCTATGCACCTCCATTCCCCAATCAGGAATGCCTTAGAGCCCCAGGGTTCTTTCTGGAATGCAGATCCATGTAGTTCCTATCTACTACCAATCTCCTCCACCTGGACAAACTTGTTCTCACCCGTAACAATTTATCTTTTGATTCCCCCCACTTCCTGCAAAGTAGAGGTGTAGCCGCGGACACTCACGTGGGTCCTAGGCAGCACACGTCTCCCTCTCTCTGCCTCCGTCCACGGCGCTGATCATGACTCAGCCCGTCGGTGAACTCCACTCGTACATAAACCTGAACTGACTCCTGGCTTACTGGCGCCTGCCTTTATACAGGTAAGAAATCAGGTGTTGCAATAACTGCCGGCAAATCCTGGCCAATAGCGCTGCTCACAAATTCAAACTATAACCAATGGCAGGGGACTGCATCCCAGCACGCCCCACCCCTCCTTTGGGAACAAAGCGCTTTCAGCCGCAGACTTGGCGCGTAAAGCGATACACACGGCGCTGCCTGTTTGGCACGCAAAGGTTTAAACAGAGCGCTGTCGCTTTAACGTGTGGGAATTTAAACAAAGAGCTGTCGGCTGCAATGCTATGGGCTTTACACATAAGGCTATAGCAACAGTGCTATTGGCCACAGACTGTTCGGGAAAATTCTCGAATAACAGGGGCTGTTTCCGCGCTGAATTTCTAAACTAAACTGAAGAAGCAGGCTCTTTCATCCAACGCCCATGCTGACCATCAAGTGTCATCTATGTTAATCCTGCATTCATTCTATTGTTTAATCTCCTGAGAACAAGCCGCGCATCCCACTCCTTAAAGATTTTACTGCGGATCTACTCTCTAGGTGCAGTGGCTGTCTTATCTACTGGCATCCACACCTGTGGAAACTCACAGTCCTTTTTTTTTTGCCCTTAGGATCTTATGCAGAAGTACTTGCATTGTGATATCAGTGACCAAGCTAAAATGTAGCAGGAAAATTTAAACCCTTGCCCATATCATCCAGTGGGATCATGCATCCTACCCACCCAGAGGTGTTTTATCCCTACTGACAATTAAGTTAGCTTGGAACTATTGCTGCATCTGGGGGCAAAACCTAAATCTAAAGGTCACAGCCTGTTGGCATCATTGACATCCCAATTCTGAATCCAGCATAAAATATGGATAAAATTGTCACATTATTACACAATTACATTATTACACAGATTTCTCCACTCTAGGACTAGAAGTTCATTGTGACCAGTGATTTGAAAAATTAATCTACAATTCAGGACAACATGAATAGATGCCCCAAACCGAAGACGTCAAAGCATTGTAAAATCAGCCAAAGGACATGTTTCTGTGCTGTATGGCTCTGTTGAACTATTAAATATTCATCTCTATGGCAGAATTGTATTCATATTAGGTTTGGCTTGTTCTTCCTGTAAATTTCTAGGTCTTGCAAATTTCCATACTTATTACTGCATCCCTATCACCTTGGTCATTAAATGCATAAAACTTGTTCATAGTCAGATCACGGGATTGTAACATCTGACTATTCTTGCTCATGATGTGTAGCAGAGGTGCAAATTAACCTTGAGATGAGTCCTGGAGGCAAGGGATTCAATGCATGAGAAAGCACATCCAGACATTTGGTGTGCACAGTTGGAAAATTGTACCTTTCGAAAGTGCTGGAGTGATTTGCAATTCATAGTAATGAAGCCATGTAAAATCAGTCAAGGCAAGTAAGACACTAGCCACAGTACTTAGAGATTGTCAGTAAGATTTTATAGTTATTTCATGTCTGAAATTGCTACAATGTCTTCCCAGCCCGTCATTAAAAATTAGCAGGACAGACCCATGCTAGGACTGATTTAAATCATGTAAATAGCCAAAATTATTTTGGCAATTATTAGAACACTTTCTTTCCTTTGAGCATTCAGATTTCTCCTGATGTCAATCACAGTCCTTTACTTCATTATACAGTAGATTTTGAAGTAACAGAGGTTCACTTTCAGTATTTATCGTGTGAGTATGTCTTCTCTTCTTTTTGAAATGTTTAAGTTATCAATTTTTACAACTTGTTTGTCACTTTCTATACAATTGCTCAGAACAAACAATGAGAAAGCAAATATTTTGTATAGCTAATTCTTTTGAGATTTGAACCGCAATCTCTGCTCAAATATTTCAACTATATCAACAGAAAATATTTCTCCACTTCTAAGACAAAAAATGCTGGAGTAACTCTTCGGGACAGGCAGCATCTCTGGAGAGAACTTTTCGCCTAATGTAGTATAAATTATTTGAAATTATCAGTGTGACTGAAAATGTATGAAGAAAGATTGGTATGAAATTAAATGTGTGCTGCTTTGATAATGGGCGAGGAAAGGAAGAAATTGCAACCATTTTCACCTTCATAATGCACTCTTAATTTCTAGATGATTTAAAAAAAAATAGCATTAAGTTTATTTTTAATTGCTTGTGCTATTAAATCACCTTAAAATATGCTGCTGTTTAAATGTGCATGGTTCCAGAGATCTCAGCAGGCGTTTTCAAATGAATGATAATGGCAGTAATTAAATGCACCTGGTCATGACCTTCTCAGTCCAACAACTGTGTCACTTCTGTTTCTTCCATTAACTTAGCACAGTTTTCAGATGTTCCTATGTCCTGTAGATCCAGCTGACAATTAAATGCTTTCATGATGAAATCGAATTGCTTGGAAAGGTTTGTTCATATGCTATAAGCATTTAATATGCATGTGCTATAAGCATTCTATGGGGAAATTGTAACCTCATTATAGTCAGCATCAAAATACTAAACAAAAGTTTAGTAAATGTTTTTTTTTAAATCGAGGAATTTGACATAAGTAGCTGTCTGCCTCTCTATCACCATACTTATTATTAATTGCAGATAGCTGATAAACTTGCAAGTTTTTTATATTTATCTATATTTTGCCGTGATCTGCTTATTGAACAATCAAAAATGTTAGCAAATCAGAAATCAAAACTTAAACAAGACCAAGGAATATACAGTTATTTGAACTGGAGGACATGGAAGACTGATAGTAATTCAAGGTTGTGCTTTGCATATTGTTTATTGCATAAAATACAGATTAATCTTCTTATTTTTTTCATTCAGGATGGTCATAATAAATAAAAAAGATAGACCCAATTCATATTAAAACTCATGTTGATAAATTAAACTGACAATTTGGAAATTGTGGAATCAGTTCAGAAGAACATTTCCAATGAGCATTGCTTGGTTACTTTATTTCCCTGGCAAGGGAAGCATTTAAGATGAGAATCTAATTTTACTTCGGAGTCGCGTGAGTGACTTCGTGAAGACCCCGCCAGCATGCATGCGCGGCATATCGTCGCGCGCATTTGCATCGGCAGGCTGGGGGGGGGGGAGTGCGCTCTCTCCTCGGGCTCCTTCATAAAGACCGGCAGGTAAGTACTTACCTTTACTCCACAGGATGGACAAGGGCAAGAGGAAGGCGACGCTGTCGAGGAGCCGAGCTTCGACCAGCCAACGGCCCTTGTCCCCGGAGCTGCAAGCAACACCGGCAGCTTCGAGGCATGTGGGGGCAGGAATGAGGAAGTCGGGCGTCCCGCTACTTTAGGGGCCGACTCACCAGAGTGCCGAGTGGTTTACCGCCCCGGAGCTGGATGCAATGGATCCAGACTTCGAGCCCCCTTCCCCAAGAAAAGAGGGGGCAAAAACAAGTACGTGGCAAGGGGCCTCGCTTTTCACAAGCGACCTCTCCCCGAGTTCCAGAAGACCCGAAGGGGCTGGGCCGGGAGACAGCTGCACGACAGGGGAGCCCTGCAAAAGTGCTATACGTACCACTGCCAGGGAGATCTGCCGTAGTGCAGTCTGGCAACTCCACTGCTGCGTCGAGTAGGCCTGCTGGAGCAGATACCGCCGACAAAACACCCCGTCAGGCTGCGGTCAAGGGCGGAGGTGGCAGCAGTAGACCGGAGGTCGGTCAGCTCAGCTCTGGGAGCGGCCGACCATGCACCTCCACACCAAAAGATGGGCAAGTGTGGAGGTAAGCCTGCACAGACTCTGGGGAGCCAGGTTCCGGGGGCCGGCGCCGATTCAACTCACCTGCCTTCATATCAGACAGGTGGGCCGCCACAGTCTGGGAGAAGACAGACTAGCAGAGAGTCTGTGCGGGAGTCGTATGATCCTACTTGGGCTGTAGGTCACAACAACCTGCCATTGGACCCTAGACAGCACCTTACGGAGGTGTGGTCCGATGGTGGAACCCCATAGTGAGTTCGCAGGGCCTGGGGAAGTCGGCTTGTCCGCTGCACATAGCAGGGTCGGTCGCATAGAGCGGTTGGAGCTCTTAGTGGAGCAACTCCTCCAGCGGGACCGGGAAAGAGAAGAGCGGGACTCGCGGGCATCCACTAGCCGTGCGAGGACCCCACTCAGCATCTCATCGTCTCCAGCCAGAAGCGTTAGCGATTGCCCAGCTGCTGTGTTTGAAGACGACCCGGGACAGCCTGTGACCGCTGAGCCAGAGCATGAGGAGGATATGCTGGATGTGGTGGGTAAGTTTGCCGCTACCACCCAGACAGGTGAACCTCTGCACCACAAATTGGCGGGCACCATTGATTACCTGACTACGCACCAACTTCAGAGTCAGGTTCTCAATGATACCTTGGAGAAAATAAAACTGCCTGAGAACTGCATCAAGCTCAGTGTGCCCTTGGTTAATGCCCAGATCTGGGGACACTTGAGTACGGCCACCAGGATGCAGGATGTCCGCCTCCAGCGTATCTTAAAGGTTCTCTCCACGGGCATAACGGCGTTTGCTAGGACCCTGGACGGGGATAATGTGTCCAGTGAACAGCAAGATGCACTGGCACTCCTTTGCAAAGCCCAGTATGAGATAAACTGCCTGCGTAAGAGCTCCATAAAGCCCACACTCAACCCCAAATTCGCGGGGTTGTGCCGACCATCAACCGCTCCACCGCCGTATCAGTTGTTTGGAGACCTGTCCAAACAGGTGAAGGAACTGGACGAGGAGGCCAAAACAGCTGGCCTCATGAAACCTCCGTCGGCCAGACTTCACCCATACCACCGGCAACAGCCAAACACAACCTGGAAACCACGGCTGCTGGACAGGGCACAAAGGTCCTACCTAACTCCACTTCAACAAACACAACAACCTTTTTGAGGGCAAGGCCAACAGCGGCCTGCATGGAAGATGCGGCCGCCGCCCCGTCAACCTCCACAACGTCCACCCAAAACACCGTACGTACGGAACCGCCGTTAACCATGGAGGTAAGGGAGTCTGGTTCCTCTCACGCCGTAGCATCCCCTCCTGCACGAATAGGTGGGCGATTGCGGGCTTTCTTGGACATATGGAAAACTGTCACCACAGATGAGTTTATTTTACAAAGTGTTCAAGGGTATGTTATAGAATTTATTGGAGGTATAAATCCCCCTATCCAGCATTCGCCTCATAGGAATTTTACTCTATCTCAAAAAGAGGTGGAGGCAGGACATGCTGAAATTATACGGCTAGTAGCAAAAGGGGTAATTGGCAAAACCAAGCATGAACCTATTGAGTTTGTGTCCAACATCTTCACCAGAATTAAAAAAGATGGGGGATGTCGGATTATAATAGACTTAACTGAGCTGAACACCTTTGTACAATATACCCATTTCAAAATGGATACTTTTGAAACAACTAAGCAGATGCTTTACCCAGGGTACTTTATGGCATGCATCGATTTGAAAGATGCATACTATACGGTGCCCATCGCTGAGGCTCACAGGAAATTCCTAGGTCAATTGTGGGAATACAAGGCATTGCCCAATGGAATAATCACAGCCCCTAGGCTGTTTACCAAATTGGTAAAACCTATATTGGCTCTTCTCCAACAACAAAATTATATAGTAATGGCATATTTGGATGATATCCTTATAGTGGGTCAGACCCTCCAATTGGCAATTCAAGGAGTGGCTGCAACTAAGGCTCTGTTCGAGAAGCTGGGGTTTGTAATCCATCCAGACAAATCAAAACTGCACCCGGTACGGGTTATGGATTATTTGGGGTTCACCCTAGACACCAATATAATGAAGATTACCATCCCAACCAATAAAGCTACTGCTATAATAGAAGAGTGCCACAATCTTACTTGCGCCAGGGTACCGACCATTCGGCAAACAGCAAAAGTTATAGGGAAATTGGTAGCTACATTCCCAGCTGCACAATTCGGACCGCTGCACTACCAAAATTTACAAAGAACAAAGATCACAGCGTTAAAAACAAATGCTGGGCACTTTGATCGGCCAATTCGGTTACCACCGGAAGCTAGAAACGAGCTACAATGGTGGGTTGACAATATTAGAGAGTGTCATAGACCCATCATAGTGAGTAACCCTGACGTTGTGCTACAAACTGACGCAAGCGCACAAGGCTGGGGAGCAACTGATACGATGTCCAGTTGTGGTGGCAGATGGAACTCTCATAAGTCTACATTCCTGGAGTCACACGGGATAAACTATATAGAAATGCTGGGGGCATTTCATGGACTGCGGGCTTACTGTACTAATTCACGGGATTTACATGTCCGCCTTCAAATAGATAATACTACAGTGGTGGCTTACATCAATCATATGGGTGGTATCAGGTCGCTATCTTGTGAATACAATTTGGCACTGGTGCATTGAAAGAAATATTTGGATTACTGCGACCTATTTGCCTGGGAAGCTTAATAGAGTGGCGGACACCAGGTCACGAGTCTTCAATGACAACATCGAGTGGATGTTGAACCCCCAAATGTTTGGAGATATTATAGCTCACTTTGGGACACCAGATATTGACCTATTTGCATCCAGGCTGAACCATCAGATACCAACGTATGTGTCGTGGGAACCAGACCCTGGGGCAATAGCAATGGATGCGTTTTCTATCCATTGGGGGAAATGTTTTTGCTATGCTTTTCCCCCATTCTGCCTCATCAGTCGGGTATTGCAGAAAATTAAACTAGTCTCTGCAACTGGCATATTGATCATTCCCGACTGGCCTACACAACCATGGTACCCGATGGTCGTTAAAATTTTAAAGCAACCATGGATGGCGATTGGGAAACATCCCAAATTGATTACTCACCCCATTACGGGGGTTAGTCATCCTTGCCATGGTCACTTAAACTTGTTGGCCTGCAGGTTCTGAAAAGACCACTCATCCGGGCGGGCATCTCATCACGAGCCATAGAACTTATTGCCGCATCATGCCGAGAGTCAACTCGGAAACAATACCTCACCCAAATCAGGAAGTGGGAGGCATTCTGTGCCCGGACCAACAAGTCTTCCAACTCGGCAACGATACCTGATGTCCTGGAGTTTCTAGCTGGCCTCCATTTCGATGCTGGCCTCAGCTACAGTGCCATCAACAGCGCCAGGAATGCGCTGTCCTCATACCTGTATATAGGTATCAGCTCCAACCACCTGGTGTCTAAACTAATGAGGGGAGTGTTCAACACCAACCCTCCGCGACCCAGATATACAGTAACGTGGGATGTGGGGATCGTGCTGACCCTACTAAGGAGCTGGGCTCCAATGAATGAGCTACCACTGAAACAGCTCACCCTCAAGGTGGTGATGCTGATGGCACTGACTACAGCCCAACGAGTCCGGACGTTACAAAAACTGCGACTGGACAGCATGGTGGCCACCCCTGGTCAAATAAATTTTTTTGTCAAAGAATTATTAAAACAGCACAGGCCAGGGGCGCATGGGCTGCAGTTGGAATTTCGGGCGTACCCTATAGATGCCACTCTCTGCATAGTTACCCATCTCCACCACTACATCCGAGTTACAGGAGTTATCAGGATGAAGGAACAGGGGCTCCTCATCAGTCACAAACCTCCGCATCATCAAGTGACTACACAGACTATCGCCAGGTGGCTCAGGGTGGTGTTGGATGCAGCAGGAGTTGCTACTGACATTTTTAAGTCTCATTCCACCAGGGCTGCATCCACATCAGCGGCGAGGGCCATGGAAGTGCCCATGGACCACATCCTCGCCACCGCGGGCTGGGCCAGTGAAGAAACCTTTCAACGGTTCTACAACAAGCCACTGGTCGCCCCTGCGACATTCGCAGAAGCTATCCTGGGAACCGCTCAGTGAATGTCTGTCCCCGAATTAGGGGTTATTTGTTGTTTATTTGATTAATAAATTGTGTTGATTTTTCAGCCAGTTTCGACTGAACTGCATTAACAGCCTTCCTCCATCAGACTGGCGGCAGTGTGATAAGCATGGACGTTGTCCAGGGCGTGAAATCACAGAGCTTTGAAATCTTCACGAAGTCACTCACGTGACTCCGAAGTAAAATAGTAAGATTAAACGAGAACTTACCAAGTTTGAAGGTTGATCTGTATTTTACGAGGAGTTGCAGTGAGGGATTTCGTGCCCACCGCTCCCACCCTCTATCATAAGGTCAACTAGGAAGTTCTACATTTTTCATCTTACTATTTTTAGTCATGATTTGTTTCTGTGATTCCACACCGCTGCTTTGAAGGATGCCGCGCATGTGTGCTGGCGGGGTCTTCACGAAATCCCTCACTGCGACTCCTCGTAAAATACAGATCAACCTTCAAACTTGGTAAGTTCTCGTTTAATCTTACTATTAACTGTTATCAAATATATTTGGAAATCATGACTACAAATACTTTTAGAAAGTGGAAATTCTGGAGAGGATGCAAAAGACATTCAATAACACATTGCCTAGATTAGACAATATTATCAATAAGGAGAGGTTGGCCAAACTGTTTTCTCTGGAGTGTTGGAAGTTGAAGGAAAACCTTACAGAAGTTTATACATTTTGAGAGACATAGTGAGGGTAAATAGTCAGAGTCTTTTTCCCCAATGTGAATGAAATTGTCAAATACTAAACTCCTGGAGGGTACCAGAAGGTTGGAAAACAGCCAAGGTGGCTCATTTGTTCAAAAAATGAGGATGGCTGAAGACAGGGAACCGCAGGCCTGTTAATTTGCCTTTTGCTATAATTGAGGTTGCTGGAATTAATAAGCAATGAGGTAACAGCTAATCATTTTGAAAAGCTAAACATAATTAAACCTGGTCAACAAGGTTTTGTGAAAGATAAATCCTGTTTGAGACATTTGCTTGAATTATTCGGTGTAGCATGGAGAGTTAATTGATGGGAACCTGTAGATGTTGAGTATTTAGATTTGCACAAGACATTTGACTGGGTACCACATACATTAAAACCCCATGGTACTGGAGGAAGTGTGTTAGAATAGATTAAAGGCAGGTTGTCTCATGGAAAACAGAGTTGCAATAAATAGGTCATTTTCAGAGTGGAAGGAGATAGTTAGTGGATTACTGCAGAGATCAGTTCTTGGCCTGCAACTAGGATGGGTTAGTAAGTTTGTAGACAACACAAAAATGTAAAATCAGTTTCAAAGTTTAAGTGCAATTTAATTGCAATGGCAGTGCCATTGACATACAGAAGACATAAAGGACCTTGTGATTGTACTTCATTTCTATGTTGATGAATTTCCCATATTTTACATTCAACCCTATTCCTATTAACTTCCATAATACAGGAAAGCTTTGTGGAATTCTCAATAAAAACTTTGGTTTGTTTATTTTTCTAGCAAACAGATTATAAATTGAATTTGCTTAGTAGAGGGTCTCAGGGGTAATGGGGAGAAGGCAGGAGGAATGAGTTGAGGGGGAGAGATAGATCAGCCATGATTGAATGGTGTAGTAGACTTGATGGGCCGAATGGCCTAATTCTGCTTCTAGAACATATGAACAATATGAACATAAGACAGGTGCATGATATCACCAGTTGGAAGTTCTGGAGATATTGAGAAACAAAGTTATTTACTTCTGCGTTAATCTGTATGGAAAACGGGTAGTCCAGGGGAAAATATCCAATGAACATTAATTTACATTTGATCCCATTTTTAAAAAACATACCCAAATCTAAGCACATTTTCTTGTCGGCTTTCAGTGAAAAGCAAATTTTTGCAATATTTAAACTGTCGAAGGAATAAAAAGGGCACAGTGTGAAGGGTTTGTGCAGAAATCAATCTTATTCATCAGCATGATGAACATGCTGAATTCTAAAAGACACTTCAACTTCCATACATTACCATATCCCATAAAAAATATTGCACTTACCAACACATCTTGAATTACCATTAAGTCAAGTAACTGTGGTTAAATAAGCAAATACTGCAGTCACATCCTGCAAAGAGCAACGCTATGAATATTACGTTGGTTTGGAGAAAAATGTTGAACAACCCAATGTTACGACTCCCGATTGCAGGTACTTCAGAGCCACGTAACATAGTCAAAAACCAGGCTCAAGTTCAAGAAAATAGTATTTAATTTAGTTAAAACCTAAACCTGATTCAAACAACCCAGTCAAGGACAAGAATAAACTAATAAACAAAGATAACAGTGCTCCAGCCAGCCTCACAATGGGCTGTCGAACTAGAGTCTCTAACCTGCCTAAATGGAAATAACCCTTAAACAAAATACACAAAAACCCTCAGGTCAGCCCTTATCCATCCCAATTCAATATTAATTGACAAATGTAGCTAATAATACACAAAGTTCTATGCCATGTGGCCAGGCCTCCTGCAGTTCAAACCACCGTCTGTTCATGAGTCAGGGTCAACGAAGAGTGAGGGAATTCTGGGAGTTTCTGGTATTTAATGAGTCACCCGTCACCTGACGCAGCTTGGCCAAATGGGTACAGGAGCCCTTAACCCCTTGATTCCTGACTCCCAGCCACAGGGCCTGCACTCAGGAGAGAAACAAAAGAATTAAGTACATAGCATTCACCAGAGGGGGGGGGGGGGGAAGCACCTAACACCCATATAGATCCTATATTTCTTCAAGTCCAATTTAAACTGAATTAATCTGTTTTGAGCTTTGATGCATTTTATACACCTCCAATAAAAAAGGCTATAGGCTATAAAGTACTTCACTATCATTAGACAACAAATGTGCTATCACCTTATGATGATTTTAAGATCCAGATCAGCCTTGAATGATTTAAAACCCATGGGTTTTGTTGTGGCTTCCACAAGCCAGCAATGTTACTGCTCATATCTACATGTAGATACATACTAAGAAATACATATTTTCATGAGATGTTCAGCAGAAAGAGAGAGCTAGATAGGGCTCTTAAAAATAGTGGAGTCAGGGGATATGGGGAGAAGGCAGGAACAGGGTACTGATTGGGGATGATCAGCCATGATCACATTGAATGGCGGTGCTGGCTCGAAGGGCCAAATGGCCTACTCTTGCACCTATTGTCTATTGTCAATTGAAAGAGTGTACACAAAGAGCTGGCAAAAATGTCCAGCAGAAATTGTGTACACACAGAGCCGACCTGGGCTCCTAACATGCAGCTAAAAGAGACTTCTTGCTTGTTTTAGATGGGCATCAAGAACATCTCTGGGAATACTATTATAACAATACCCATAGAATAGGTACAGATAAAGTGACTTATCGCACATTGGAAAGGGTCAAGCCCAGAAGAGGTTTAAGACTAATTAAGAGCACCAATTTTGAGCACTCCAATTGATTTATTTGCTTCTATAATTAATGGATTTAATTAATGGTTATTTGTTTCTATAATTAATGGATTTAATTTCACCTTCAGATCCTATCTAGGTATTTCAGTACCCTTTGGAAAACATTTGAGACAATGAAATCTCACTGCATTGCTCCTGGACAGTTTGAAGTCAATTTGTTCCATTTAAAAGGTGTTCACATCTGGTAATGAAGTATATGAAGCGAACTCTCATAGAAAATGTCTGGTTCCCATGGTATCTCCTATTCATTATGCTCTGAGCTATCCTATAAATATAGCAGTGTTTGGAAGTAGTTAACAGTGCTTTAGAAATGGTTTCACTTCAACACTTACTCCACTCCAAGTATCCAGTAGGTTTGTAACACAAATGAGATTACCACAAAGGATGCCGCAATGTGAAGAAAAATGGCTCTGTTTTATCCTAAATGATGGAAAATAGATATCCTTGCTCTCTTGTGATCAGGCAAATAAGTGGATCATTTGTTTGAAGCAATGTTTTTGTTTTTTTCAATGATTTTAATGTTAGCTGAATGAGAACTGTATTTTTCCCTACACTGCAGGAAATTGGCCACTGCTGATTGAATACAGCTTTCTCGGGCAATAAAATGCAAAACCAGCAATATTGATTTAGCTATTTTACATCTCTCTTGATATTCTGTTCAATTGAAGTCAATGAAAATTAAAGTGGAGTATTGTGTTACAGGTAGCTGAATCAATATCACCTACTTTACACTAACATCCAAGAATAAAGAAAAGTCACTTCTATGACCATTCCTTATATATTTTGCTCTTTGTCTGTCATCCAAATATCTTAGCAAAGCGCAAAGCCCACAGGAGCACAGCGTGGCAAAGTGAGGGCATGAACATTTTCAGTACATTAATTTTCTCATGACATGACGTCTTTATACTTCCAGCAATTTTCTAAGTAAGTAAGTAAGTAAATTTATTGGCCAAGTATTCACATATAAGGAATTTGCCCTGGTGCTCTGCCCACAAGTAACAACATGACATACAGTGACAGTTACGAATGACTCAGAAAACACTAAACATTAATAATAATAAAACATTAATGATAAAACACCATTAATTTTACTTCTGAGTCACGTGAGTGACTATGTGAAGAAGCCCCGCCCGGCGCATGCGCTTCATTACATCGACGCATGTCGCACCGACCGGCTGGAGAGCGCAGCTCCACCAGCAGTTAACTAGTAACCCGCAGGTAAGCCAATATTAAGCCTTTCATGTGAGTGTTTTTCAAACTCTGTAAGTCTGGCTCGCAGGGCCAGCCAGAGTTGCTAAATATATATTGTTAAATAGCGGTAATGGACTGGAATGCGGGGGAACGCTACCGTTTTTAGATCGGGTTGGCAGATAACGGCTGCTTTAAAGCCGGCTCCCGCTATTACCGCTATTTAGATCGGGTTTGGAGTTAACGGCTGCGCTAAATGCCGGCTCCAAGACCCGCTACTGTTTTACTGCAGCTGAAATGAAATAAAATAAAATAAAAATAAAATGAAATAAAATGAAATGTTAACTTTATTTCTCAACTATCTCCATCAATTTCCAGTGCTTCAAGGCACTCAGAAATATCAAACTAAAGTACTCTCAGGCTCATTTGTCTCATGAGTCTGATGATATGCAAGACTCCCTCCTTTGAATTTAAAGGTTTGGGGAAAATGCTCCAAATTTAAAGGGCCATGGAAAATTTAAATTGGGGTTGAATGCCCTACGATTCCCACACAGCCTCTCGCAGAGGTCCATACAGCAAAGAAGAAAACATTGCTTATGGATAACAGTGGGAATCATCCTCTCCAGCTCCTTGTTTAGGGCTGGATGAGACCTCCCTAGAGCATGACTCAGGAGAAGCAGGGCAGAAGGCGTCTGACCCTGAAGCTGGTGTCACTGCTTATGTGCACACACCGGCGCACACTAGCCATGCTCCAGGTGTCCCGGACATAGTGTTAAACTTCGCTAAACCCGGAAGGGACTGGTGAGGCTATCGAGAAAACTATAGCCGCCAATGTAAATTACATGGGTTCTCACCAGCTCCAGGATACGTTCATGGAAGACTGCCATACGTTATAAAACACCTGTAAAGTGTGCTTCACTCAAAATGCCCACCGTGAACTCGGAAAGGGAACAAATGAGTGCAACGATGCGGGGACAAGAAGTGAGATTTCAACGCGTCCTTAAGTCGTTGGCAACAGGCATTCGGAGAAGGTCCAGGGGGCACCAATGCCTGATACTCAACAAGATATGCTGGCCTATTCTGCAACGCCTACGTTGAACCCGAAGTTGCAGCTCTATGTAGGTCCACCAATACCCAAGCCCAGATTATTTATTTGGGGTGGACCTCCTCGAACAAGTCAAGGACCTGGAGGAACATGCCAAAACAATCCGTCTCGCGACAACATACGTCCATTCTGCCAGGATGCCACCTCGCAGGTCGTTTCAGTGCAAACGTTGACGGATCCGGGGCAGGGCCAAGCAGAGGGGGGCCAGTGGGACGACGGTATTACTCACCTGTGTATCCCAGCTACAACCCCAATATGGGAAGAAGGTAAAAGCCGACTGTAGAGGTACAGGTGATTCATTCTGTCCAGGATAAGATTCTGGGACCTCCAGTTCGGGTAGGTTGCAATTAGTTATGATGAATGGCACTGCATAACATCTCATCAGTTTTTACTACACACTGTCTCAAGCTCGAATACAATTTATGTCAGGAATTGATCCATACAGAATATGTCTAATAGAGTATTAAGGGTTTCTGCACAAATTCAGCAGGTAAAAGAAGAAATTATGATTTTGTCCCAAAAAAGGGATAATTGAGAGGACGATAAACCATCCTCAACAATTTGTGTCGAATATATTCCCCAGACAGAGAAAAAATGGGGTTGTAGAGGCATTCTGGACCTAAACCAGTTAAATTCCTATGTTCACTATAAGCATTTTTTAAATTCACACCTTCAATACTGTGAAACGGCTGTTATCACAAGGCTGTTATATGGCAACTATAGATCTGAAAGATGCATATTATTCAGTACCAATTCATCATCAGTATCGGAGATACTTGAAATTTAGTTGGATGGTGCAGCTGTGGCAATTTAAAGCATTACCCAATGATTTAAACCTCAGTTCCTAGGCTATTGAAGAAAATAGTGGAAACCAGTGCTGGCGCTACTTTGGGCCCAGAATCATATGGTAATGGATTATCTAGATAATATTTAATCATAAGCAACACTCAGCAGATAGCTGAGGAATTGTAGGTTAGGGTTCCTGGTCCATCCAACCAAATCCAAGTTAGAGCCATCCTAAAAAATTGTTCATTTGGGATTTGTCATGATTCAGTTGATATGTCAGTGACTTTGCCAACAGGCAAGGCTGTGGAGATCAGAGAGCTCTCTACTAGTCTCACTGAAAAACAATATCCCTCCATCCGGGAAGTAGCTACTGTTATTGGTAAATTGGTGGCAGCTTTCCCTGCAGTGCAGTTTGTACCACTGCACTATCGAAGTCTGCAACGAGTTAGAGAACTAGCACTTAAAGAACATGCAGGTCATTTTGATAGACCTATGCAGTTACCAACCAGAGCCATAGCTCAATTACAAACTACCAAAAACATTTTGGTTCAGCAACCTTCATAGCTTTTACAGACATATGTGAGTGCTACTGGATGGGGAGCTACGGACAGCGAGTCTAGCTGTGGTGATAGATGGTGTGTGCAAGAGGATTTGATCCTGCACAGGCATGGTATAAATTACTTAGAATTGCTGGGTGCATTCGATGGATTAAAAGTTTATTGTTTAACGATGAATAATTTAAATGTTCAACTCCAGATTGATAATACCACGGCTGTGCCATATATCAATCCCATGGCAGTAATAAGGTCATTATCATGTGATAATATGGCTAATCTCATGTGGCACTGGTGTATTTCCAGAAACATCTGGGTCTCGGCTATCTACCTACCAGGTAGACACAATGAGGTGGCAGACAACAGGTCACGAAAATTCAATGACAACATAAAATGGATGATTAAATCCTGAAGTTTTAAAATGATTGTCAGCCGCTACGGGTTGCCAGATATTGATCTGTTGCATCCAGGCTAAATCACAAAATGCCTAAATATGTTTAATGGGAACCTGGTCCAGGAGCAGTAGCGGTGGATGCATTCTTGCTACATTGGGGACGTACTTCTTTTGTGCTTTCCCCATTCTGCCTGATTAGGCAGTGTCTCACCAGAATAGAGCAGGACTCTGCCTCAGGCGTTTAGGTGGTTCCGGACTGGACTACAGAGCCATGGTTCCCATTGGTGTTCAGAATGATGACTCAGCCATCCATGACTGTCCCCAACTGCAGTAATTTGTTGGTGCATCCAGTAACAGAAGAAAGTCATCCGTTACATGATCACATTAATTTGTTGATCTGCAGGTTCTGACCAGACCATTCCAAGGCTTTGGACTGTCGAATAGGACCATGGATGTCATAACTGCAGCTTGGAGAGATAGCACTAAGAAACTATATGTGTCTCATATTAAGAAATGGGAGATGTTTTGTTTATAGTCAGATATATTTGCTCATACTGCAAGCATACCGGATGTATTGGAGTTCCTTGCTATGTTGCATTTTTGATGAACACTTAAGTTATAGTGCCATTAATAGTACTCGGAGTGTTTTGTCCTCCTATTTAGGGCAGTTTCAGAACAACAACCTATTGGGTCTCATCCATTAGTGTCCCGATTCATGAGAGGAATTTTGTAACTAAATCCTCTTAAACCTAGATATACAGAAATCTGGGATGTCAGTATAGTTCTCACACTGCTTCGGCAATGGGCTCCAATTACGTCATTGTCTTTTCAGAAGTTAACACTTAAATTTGTTAAGCTCATGGCGCAAGTATCAGCGCAAAGAGTGCAAACATTGCAAAGTTACGACTAGATAGCATATTCTTCTGCAGATAAAATTACGTTTTATGTGTATGATTTAATCTAACAAAGCAGGCCAGGAATGGCCGGAACCAAAGTAAGTTTAAAGCATACCCTGTTGACCAAAGGTTATGTGTAGTTAAGCACCTGAGCCAATATATCGAGGTAACTTAGAGTCTCAGAGGCTCTGAGACAGCAATGCTCATCAGCCAGAAAAAATCTCATAAGAGGCGTCAGTATAAACTATTTCTAGATGGTAAACCAGGTTTTGGATTCCGCTGGAGTATACACTCATGTGTTTAAATCTCACTCTACCAGGGCAGCATCAACATCCGCAGCAAGGCCGCAGGATGGTCTAAGGAATCAACTTTTCTAAAATTATGATAAACCTGTCCTGGCAGTGCCAGGGTTTGGGCATGCTGTTTTGGGTTCTGGTTGATTTGATTTGCTTTGTCTTCATAAATTTCATTTGTAATTTCCCCTGGGATTGAGGGGTTATTACTGTATTGTTGCTTAAAAAATGATTATTGGATAATTCAAAGCAATGTTCAATATATTATTTATTCACTACTGTGTCAACTGAAGCAGTGTATCATATGGAGTGTATCTACGGCATGAAATCACAGAGCTTTGAAATCTTCACGTAGTCACTCACGTGACTCCAAAGTAAAATAGTAAGATTAAACGAGAACTTATCAGTTCAAAGTTTGATCCTTATTTTATGAGGAGTTACGATGAGGGATTACGTGCCCTCCGCTCCCGGCCCTCATAATCTAAAGGATCATCTGGTAGTTCGAGTCTTCTAAAGCCTTACGATGTTACTTCGGCTATCGGTTTCTGTGTTTTCACGCCACTGCTTTGAAGTATGACGTGCATGCGCCTGCCGGGGCTTCTTCACGTAATCCCTCATCATAATTCCTCATAAAATAAGGATCTCCAAACCCACTATATTAGAAATATTCACCATGCATTCATTTTTGCCTTCATTCCTGTGTTCATGTGTAAAGCTGCATTAGTGTTCTTCTGACCCCCTCCTGTGGGAGAAAAGTAATCACTAGAAGGGACATCCCGCCCCCTTGCCCGAAACACACATGAGGAGGGGTCAACCTGAAACGTCATCTATCCATGTTCTGCAAAGATACCGCGGAGTTACTCCAGCACTTTGTGTCTTTTTTTTGTAAAGCAGATCTGTAGTTCCTGTTTTTCAGGTAAATTATCACAATTCCAAAACAGTTCTTGAAAGCAATGCTAGGTAGTAAGATTGCACTAATCTTTAGAATGATTTTGCAAATTTCATCATTATTCTTCATTGTACACATGAGGTCTGCCAATTAATTTATCAATATGTGTCCATAATTTCTATTTATAACATGCTTATTACTGCCTAATTTAAACACTACAAGTTCATCAAATCATAAGCCATTTATGTTCCAGTACTCTAATTGCTTTTGGTAGTTAATGAAACGTAGGGGTTATACTGGCCTGGAGGTTACTGAGGGGGTACATTTTCACTGATTACTGAAAGTAATTTGCTATTTAATAAAATTAACAGACATAAAATCATAGATCTACAATTCACACATGGTTGTAACATTAATTGGTGCTTGAGGCACTAATCACTGAGAATGCTAAAAATGATATTTACCGCCACAAATAAAATCACTGTACCAATGCTTAATGCATTCTTAACAAAGTTGTCTCTGCTATTTTAACAGGTGTTAACACATGCCTATGTAATTGGTTAATGTTGCATCAAAATAATGAAGGAATAAATTTGAAACAAACATCATAATTTTCAGGATTTAACTTTCATTATTGTTATGTATTACAACACAAATGACAGATTTATGATTAAGCAGTTCCCTCTTGCAGATGGGGAAGTGAAAAGCAGCTCAAAGGTGCATGTTTTGTATTAAGGAAAACAAGAATTAAATCATTACCAGGCTTATTTGAGCCTATTCTGTCTCCAAATTATTTTCTTAAATTTGTGATGAAGTGTTTGGGCAGTTAAGTTGAAAGCATTAATTAATTGTGGTGAACACAGTACAACTGTGATCATGTCACAAGTGCATTCTTCAGGCTTACTTTGTTATGAGCCTTGATTAAAACATGCACCATCCTGGACCTATTTAATGTCAGCCCTTGGGAATAGACTACTTGTACTCCTGTTTGTAGTTACTTTCTTTCAAGTAAAAGTATATTTTATAAAACAAAAATAGAGAATAGAACATCACATAGGAACAAGACCTTCAGCGCATAATGTCTGTACTAACCATGATGCCAATTAAAAACTGCACACCTGCCTACACATGGTCTACATCCGTCCATTTACTGACTGTTCACGTGTGTGTTGAAATACCTCCTAAATTATTGCTATCAAATCTGCTTCCACCATCTTCAGTGCCAGTGTGTTCCAGACACTTATCACACTCTGTACAAAAAACAATTGCTCGGAAATCTCCTTTAAACATTCTCCCTCTCAAATGAAACCCAGTCCTCTGGTATTTATCATTTCCATCCTGGGCAAAAGACTCGACCACTTATCCTATCCAGGCCTCATAATTTTAAATGATCCTATTAAATCACCCCTCAGCCTCCAGTGCTCCAAAGAAAATAATCCAAATTGTCCAATCTCTCTTTACAGTTAATACTCTCTATTCCGGGTAACATCCTGATGCACATCTTCTCCTCCAACTCCAGAACCTCTACATCCTTCCTGTAAGACAGCGACCAGAACTGCACACAATTCTGTAAGTGTGGCCTAAACAAAATGTTATACAGCTGCATCATGAGTTCCTGACTCATACTAAATACCCCGATCGATGAAGACAAGCATCATATTTACCTTATTACACCCTCTTACACCTCTCTATCCACTGTTGTTGTCACTTTCAAGGAACCATGAACTTGCATTCCAAAATCCTTCTGCACATCAATGGGTTCTTGTCATTGAACATAATTCCCACTTATTTGATTTCTGAGCCTCAGAATTTTATAATACACCTGTGAGACATTTTAAACCACTTACTGAGCTAACTCCAAGACGTTTAATAAAGACATTTGAAATAATTGTAGCCGTTTCTCATGGTTTTCAAGCAATTGTGGAGTTTGGGAAATGTTTCGCTTGGGATATGAGTGATGTTTGTCACATCCTTAGCTGTCCTGGGAAGTTGGAGGTGAGCCATTTCTTTGATTTGTTGTAATCCTTATGGATCCACAATTATTAGCCAGGGTCCCAGTCATAATGAAGGGTGTTATATGTACACATTGGATAATGTGTACAATACTATAAAACTTTATATATCCCAGGAGGGAAATTAATCTGCCAACTGTTATAAAGCACAAGATGCATGAAACAAGAAATCAGAGTGATGAGTGGAAAAGATTGGGGATGTGCAAAGATTGGTGGGGGGGGGGGGGTAAAGGAGAGTCATTCTCAGTCTACCCCATAACAGAAGGGGGAGGACCTATACAGTTTGATAGCTACAAGGAAAAAAAGATCTCTTGTGGCATTCTGTACTACATCTTGGTGGAACCAGTCTGTTGCAGAAGGTACTCCTCAGGTTGGCCAGTGTGTCATGGAGGGGGTGAGCTGTATTGTCCAAGATGCTCCGCAGTTTGAGGAGCATACTCCCCTCCAAGACAACCTCCCATGGATCCAATTCCACCCCCAGGACAGAGACAGCTTTCCTGATGAGCTTGTTAATCCTGTTGGCATCTGCGGCCTTCGATCTGATAGTGAAGAATAATAGATCTGGATCCCATGATCTATTATTCTTCACTTTTTCATGGTGGGTTTTGAGGGGATGGTTGTATAAGTACTGTATGTTGGTTGGATTGGGGCAACCACTTGCACTGACACCACAGTAATCCCGATGGACCACATTAGCACACCAGTGGTCAGATGGTGATGTGGAGCTCAGTGATAAAATGGCTGATTTTGATTGTTGCTTCAGGAGCAGGAGCACCTATCTTGTCTGTTGCTGTGTATCTTACTGATTTTTTCTTACTATATTTACAAGTATAAGGGTGAACCAGAGGGCTGGGTCTCTGCTCTGCTTTTTAATGGACATTGTTGATTTAGCTGGTCTCATCAAGCTCTTGTGCAATGGTGATTACAGAATGTTGATTGTGGGATACCTGATTATTGTAACCCCTTCAAATTGAGCTGTTGGGGCTTCTCAGTGTTGGAAACTACTGTGCAATTACCAACAGTACTGATGTTTTGAGCAAATGAAAAAAAAACTGCTGGAGGAACTCCGTGTGCCAGGCACCATTCGTGGAGGGTAATAGATAACATTTTGAGCTGGTATTCTTTTTCAGACTGGAATAAAATGTAAAAAGCTGAAAAAAGAGTGAAACAGGGAAAGGATGTTTTGCAATGGAAACTGATGTTCTTTCAGTTTCTGTTCTAACCCAACGAGCATGAATTCACTGGTCCAACCCCCCCCCCCCCCCCCCCCCCCCCCCCGCACCCCATCCCTCCTTTTTCACTACATTGTCTGAAAAAGGGTCCTGACCTGAAACATCACCTTATCCATTTTCTCCAGAGATGCTGCCCGAACCGCTGAGTTACTCCAGCGTTTTGTGTCTATCTTAAGCACTAATTCACTGTTGGAGGATGAATGAATGGAGCCAAACACTGCACTGTCATTTATAGACAAACTAGTAAAATAACTAAAGGGCCTGCCCCACTTTGCTGGTGACAGTCATAGTCGTAGCAGGTTGCCGAAAACCCCCCCTACGACAATGTCTACGACAAGCTACAACAACCTACCACCTAGTCGATATCAAGCTACGGCAAGCTACCGACAACCCGCGTCCACCTATGACCACACCTACGACAACCTACGACCACACAGGCGACAACCTATGACAGCTGAAGTCAACCTACGTCCACCCGCGACAAGCTATGACAAGCAACGACCCTGTCGGCGACAACTAAAGACAATTCAGTCGCGGGTACCTGTCGCCAATTGACATAGGTTGAAATAGGTAGTCGCCAATGGAATTCACTGAAGTCAGCACAGGCGACAACCTACGTCACCTGGCGACAACCTACCACAGTACCTACGTCAGGAGAGGTCAAGCTATGCTCATTGGCGTCAACCCACTGTCGCCAAAATTTTTTTGAACATGTTGAAAATCCAGGGGTGATCAGAAAGATGCTACGACTCTTTGGGCGACTGAGGAGACTACTCACGACCAAACAGGCGACACCCCGGCGACCATGTGGCAACAGCCTAGTCGCCTGTAGTTGCCTAAAAATAGCCTAAGTGGGACAGGCACTTAAGCAACAATAGCAACTGAGCTATAACAACCGTCCTTTTCTGTTCATGTTATATGTGACTGCGTGCAGTCACCGAGAATTCTTCTGATGATCCGTCCAATTATCTAGGATTTACAAGACTGCTTCTGCACTGCTCTCAACAAAATGCTGCCTTGATGTTAAATGGAGCTCCTTTGATCTCTCATTCTGAATGCTGCTATCATGTTCTGGCTGGGATCAAAGCTGTGATGGTCTGGAGTGGAATGAATAAGATAGAACCCAGATTTAATTCCTAAAGTAATTTTCTATGTTATTCATTTAATAGTTCTGTTCTCTTTGAGTTAAAGGTTGGGGGTTCATGCCCCCTCCCCCCCACGCACACACACACAACACAGCCCCAAACCTTGTGCAGTAAGGCTTTATTTATGGAATGCTGCCCTCAATGCCAATAGGGACCTTCCATCCGCAATCATCCAACCCACAGTGACCACTGCTCCAAGTCAGACCTGTTGACAGCCTCCACAACTTTACTCTTCCATCAGTGGTCTGGATTTATCTCTCAAAACACATCTTATTTCAAAGAGGGCAATGCCAATAGGGACATTGCCTTCTGGTCCTTTGGGTTTGTACAAATTGCCCTCCTGAGGGAGGAGCAGGTGTTCTACCCAGTGTCTGGACTACAGCCCCTGTCCCACGATGCGAGTTTACCCAAGAGCTCTCCCGAGTTTAAAAATAAATCAAACTCGTGGTACTTCATCACAAGTATTTTTTTACTCTTGGAAATATTTCACGTCATGAGTTTCCGCGTTTCGCAAGTACCTGCTGTTAGCATTACGAGCCGCTACGATACATCCCAAAGCTCCGATGTACCCGCTACGTACATTCTATGTACTTAACACGAGTTTGAATTTTTTTTAAACTCGGGAGAGCTCTTAGGTAAACTCGCATCGTGGAACAGGGCCTTAACCGTTACACCTCAACCAACATCAGTAAATGTAGGTTATTCAGTAATTAGTTTAGCTTAGTTTATAGTTTAGTTTAGTTTAGTTTAGAGATGCAGCAGGCCACTCGTCCCACCGAGTCAGCACCGACCAGCGATCACCCATATTCTAGTTCCACCCTACACACTAAGGACAATGTTTACACAAGCCAATGAACCTGCAAACCTGCACATCTTTGGGAGTGTGGGAGGAAACCGGAGCAGCCTGAGAAAATCCATGCAGACCACGGGGAGAATGTACAAACTCCGTACAGACAGCACCCATAATCAGGATTGAACCCATGTCTCTGTTGCTTTAAGGCACCACTTTATCTCAGTGCTGTTTGTGGGAACTTGCTGCATGCAAATGGCAACAATTTTCATCAGAATTGCACTTGAAGAGCACATCTATATCAACAGATGTTAACTGCTTATGGATATTATTGCCAGAATGATGTCTTTCAATCTTGTTGTTGAGCAAATGTCTTTACATTGCACTATTGTTGGCTTATCCATCAGTTACATAGAAACATAGAAAATAGGTGCAGGAGGAGGCCATTCGGCCCTTTGAGCCAGCACCGCCATTCAATATGATCATGGCTGATCATCCGCTATCAATAACCCGTGCCTGCCTTTCCCCCATATCCCTTGACTCCACTAGCCCCTAGAGCTCTATCCAACTCTCTCTTAAATCCATCCAGTGATTTGGCCTCCACGGCCCTCTGTGGCAGGGAATTCCATAAATTCACAACTCTCTGGGTAAAAATGTTTTTCTCAGCTCAGTCTTAAATGATCTCCCCTTTAATCTAAGACAGTGGCCCCTGGTTCTGGACTCATTGATAATTAAAAGATGGTTAGTTGTTTTATAATTCACCATGTTATTTTGTTTTAATTTTTGTTTAGAAGCTGTGTGTTGCTTGGGCAGTTTAGAGTCAAGACAATTCATGAATCTGCAGTCAAATATAGGCCAGTCCAGTTAAGGATGGCAGATTTTCTTCCCTGAAGAGTATTGGTGAACCAGATGGATTTTTACAACAATCAAACTGTTTCACTGCCATCAGTACTAATTTTTATGTGTAAAGGTCAATGATGAACCAGCAGGAGTTGCTGCCAGGGACAATCAGATGAGATTGTGTCATGGTGTCTCACACATCAGGGTGCCATAGAGGAACCGTTAATTGAAATTCAACAAGAGAGGCTGCAGTTTAGTTTAGAGATACAGCATGGAAACAGGCTCTTTGGTCCACCGAGTCCACGCTGATCATTGATCACTCATGTACACTAGTTCTATATTATCGCACTTCCTCATCTACTCCCTATGCACTAAGGGCAATTTATAGAAGCAAATTAACCCTCAAACCCACACACCTTTGTGAAGTGGGAGAAAACCGTAGCACCTTGAGGAAACCCTCGCAGGCACAGGGAGAATATGCAACCATTAAGTCCTGGTCTCTGATGCTGTGCCACTGTGCCACCCTGTCCCACCCAGTTGCTCAATGAAGGATGGTTATAATTTGGATCACTGCAAGGGAACTAAGCATACAAGGATATTTAACGTTTAGGAAAAGATGGGGGGAAATTAGAGGTAGGGAAGTATTGCTGCTTCAAGAAGATTAGCAAATTATTGTGGAGGGATGTGGGTGAGTAATCGGGAATTGTTGAAAATGCCAGTGGGAGTTATGTGTAGGAGAATGGGGTTGAGAAGGAAAGATAGAAAAGGCATGATTGAATGGCAACGTAGACTTGATGGGCTGAATGGCCTAATAAGTGGCCTATGACATGAATTTATGAACTTACAAACATTTAGGCAGAAAATTTGGAACAGGAAGTATTACATATGCAATAAGGATGCAATTGTAATCGTGGGAAGCCATATTAGTAATCATGCTGTGGAGAGGAATTGTTTCAGGATTATTTTCTAGAATAATATATCAAGGAGCCAAATTAGGGGTAGACCAAACTAGACTGGTATTTGTGTAATGAGAAAGAATCAATTAGCAATATTGGGTGAGACCACTTTAGGGAGGAGTCACGGTAATATATGTAGAATTTTTCATTAAGGTAGAGAGAAATGTAGTTGATTCTGAGACAAGGCATCTGAATTTCAGCAGAGGAGATTACATAGGTTATAAAGTGAGAGTGGGCAATGGTAGAGTGGGCGATGTTACTTATCGGGTTGATTGTTTATTGGCAAACATTTATAGATTGCCTGCGTGAACTGCAACAATTGTTTATTCCTGCATGGTACAAAAGTTAAACAGAAATGGAGGCTCAGTTGTGTCTAACAGTAGGAATTAGGGATTAGTCTGAAGAAGGGTCTTGCCCCGAAACATCACCTGTTCCTTTTCTCCATGGATAGGACAGGTTTGGAAGGATATGGGCCAGGCAGAGGCACGTGGGACTAGTGTAGCTGGGACATTGTTGGCCGGTATGGGCAAGTTGGGCCGAAGGGCCTGTTTCCACACTGTATCACTCTATGACTCTATGACTCCAGAAATGCTGTCTGTCCTGCGGTGTCTATCTTCAATTGAAACCAGCATCTGCAGTTCCTTCCTACAGTACACGGGGATATTTTTAGTTCCAAGGAGGAGACATATAAATTGGCCTGAAAAACATTAGAACTTGGAACAGTTTAGAATTTAACAAACAAGAATGAAGGTGGGAGTAATAGTGTTTGCTTACAGGAAACTTAAAAATGTAAACGGCATTGGGTAAGTAAAACTATAAAAACTAGTAAAGACATGTGTAGGTAGCGGGGCATTTATTATACGAAACAAAAGATGGGAAAACAAAGAAATGGTAGACCAATTGAACAAATATTTTGGATCACGATTTACAAAAGGAAGAAATAAATAACAATTTAAAATAATCGGATACCTGGAATCTTGTGTGCGGAATCAGTATTAATAGGGAAATAGTGTAAGGGAAATTGATGGGATTGAAAACCAATAAATCATCAAAGCCCAATCATCTGCATCTCCGAACAGGAAATGACTGGAAAAGGAGATCATTTTCCAAGTATCTTCGAACTCTGGATCAATCCTCACTGACTGGACCATAGCCAAACCAATGTAACCGTGCATTTAAAAAGATGGAGAGAGAAAATCAGGAATTATGCTCTGGGTGGTCAAACAATGGAAGCAAAGAAAATGGTGGATTCTGTTGTTAAAAGATGTATCAACAGAATATTAGTAAATCAGTGTATGGAAAGATTCACAAGAATATTGCCAAAAATCAAGGACCTGGGGTATAGGGAGAGACTGGTCAGGTTTGGACTTATTTCTTGGAATACAGAAAATCATGTGGGGATTAGATAGGGTTACTCCACAGACTCGTTTAACCAGGGGAGGGGAATCAAGAGCCAATGATTTAATAGGAATCTCATAGATACATAGAAAGTAGGTGCAGGAGTAGGCCATTTGGCCCTTCAAGCCAGCACCACCAATCAATGTGATCATGGCTGATCATCCCCAATCAGTACCCTGTTCCTGCTTTCTCCCCATACCCCTTGAATATGCTAGCCTTGAGAGCCCTATCTAACTCTTTTGAATGCGTCCAGTATCAGCCTCCACTGCCTTGAGGCAATAAATTCCACAAATTCACAAATGTCTGCGTGAAAAGGTTTTTTCTCATCTCAGTTCTAAATGGCATAACCCTTATTCTTAAATTGTGGCCCCTGGTTCTGGACTCCCCCAACATCGGGAACATGTTTCCTGCATCTAGCATGTCCAATCCATTAATAATTGTATATGTTTCTATAAGATCTCCTCTCATCTGTCTAAACTCCAGTGTATACAAGCCCAGTCGCTCCATTCTTTCATCATATGACAGTCCCGCCATCCTGGGAATTAACCTCATGAACCTACGCTGCACTCCCTCAATAGCAAGAATGTCATTCCTCAAATTAGGAGACCAAACCTGCACACAATACTCCAGATGTGGTCTCACCAGGGCCCTGTACAACTGCAGAAGGACATCTTTGCTCCTATACTAAAATCCTCTCATTATGAAGGCCAACATGCCATTAACCTTCTTTACTGCCTGCTGTACCTGCATGCCTACTTCCAGTGACTTATGTACACGGCCACCAAGGTCTCGTTGGACTTACCCTTTTCCTAGTCTGACACAATTCAGATAATAATCTAGCCACCTAAGTGGATAACCTCACTTTTATCCACATTATACTGCATCTGCCATGCATCTGCCCACTCACCCAACCTATCCAAGTCACCCTGCATCCTGATTGCATCCTCTTCACAGTTCACACTGCCACCCAGCTTTGTGTCATCTGCAAAATTGATAATGTTACTTTCAATTCCTTCATCTAAATCATTAATATATATTGTAAATAGCTGCGGTCCCAGCACTGAACCTTGCGGCACCCCACTAGTCACTATTTGCCATTCAGAAACTGACCCGTTTATTCCTACCCTTTGTTTCCTGTCTGCCAACCAATTCTCTATCCATGTCAATACGCTACCTCCAATACCATGTGCTCATTTTGCCCACTAATCTCCTGTGAGGGACCTTATAAAAGGCTTTCTGAAAGTCCAGATTCACTACATCCACTGCCTCGCCTTTATCCATTTTATTTGTTGCATCCTGAAAAGGTTCCAGAAGATTAGTCAAGCAAGATCCATGATGACTGACTGATCCTGTTACTGCTATTCAGATGCGCCACTATTACATCTTTAATACTGTAATTGACTCCAGCATCTTCTCCACCACCGATGTCAGGCTAACTGGTCTACTATTCCATGCTTTCTCTCTCCCTCCTTTCTTAAAAAGTGGGATAACATTAGCTACCCTCTAATCCACACAAACTGATCCAGAATCTATAGAACATTGGAAAATGATCACCAATGCGTCCACGGTTTCGAGAGCCACTTCCCTGCCTCTGTGATGCAGACCACCAAGCCCTGGGGATTTATCAGCCTTCAGTCCCATCAGTCTACCCAAACACCATTTCCTGACTAATGTGAATTTCCTTCAGTTCCTCCATCCCCCTAGATCCTCTGTCCCCTAGTATATCTGGGAGATTGTTTGTGCCTTCCTTCGTGAAGACAGAACCAAAGTACCTGTTCAACTCCTCTGCCATTTCCTGGTTCCCCATAATAATTCCACCTGTTTCTGTCTTCAAGGGACCCACATTTTTTCTTAAGTAATCTTTTCCTTTTCACATACCTAAAGAAGCTTTTACTATCCTCCTTTATATTCTTGGCTAGCTTACCTTCAAACCTCATCTTTTCTCCTTTTATTGCCTTTTTAGTTACCTTCTGTTGTTCTTTAAAATTTTCCCAATCCTCTGGCTTCCTGCTCATCTTTGCTATGTTATACGTCTTCTCTTTTATTTTTATACTGTCCTTGACTTCCCTTGTCAGCCATGGTCGCCTCTTGCTCCCCTTGGAATCTTTCCTCCTCTTTGGAATGAAATAATCCTGCATCTTCTGGATTATTCCCAGGAATTCCCGCCATTGTTCCACTGTCATCCTGCTAGGGTCCCTTTCCAGTCAACTTTGGCATCTCCTCCATCATGCCTCCATAGTCCCCTTTGTTCAACTGCAATACTGACACTTCTGATTTTACCTTCTCCCTCTCAAATTGCAGATTGAAACTTATGGTTACTACCTCTTAATGGTTCCTTTACCTTGAGCTCCCTTGTCAAACCTGGTTAATTATAGGGACAACTTTTTCACTCAGAAGTGGGGGTATGTGGAACAATCTGTCAGATGAGGTAGTTAAGGCAGGTACTATAACAGCATTTAAAATACACTTGGACAGGTATGTGCTTCGGAAAGATTTCGAGGAATATGGGCCAAATGCAGACAGGTGTGACTAGCCTATTTGGATGCATCATGGAAGGCCTGTTTCCGTGTTAAATGACTCTGACTCCGTGACAGGATATGTTAAGTTCAACATTGATTTATGAAAGAGAAATCATGTTTTTTTAAATTTACTGCAAACGTTTGAGGATGTAACAAGCAGAGAGGATGTGATGGAAGGAGTGGAGATGGTATATTGGACTTTCAGAAGGCTTTCAACATAATGATTAGTGGACCGAGTAAGCTGCCGTCATGACTAGAAAACTGGTTGACTGATTGAATATAAAGAATAAAAAATAATGTGTAGGAAGGAACTGCAGGTGCAGGTTTAAACCTAAGATAGACACAAAATGCTGGAATAACTCAACACGACAGGCAGCATCTCAGGAGAGAAGGAATGGATGACATTTTTAGGTTGAGACCTTTCTTCCGACTCTGAAGAAGGGTCTCGACCCGAAACATCACCCAATAAAAATAAATGTATCCTTTTTTAAGTGGCAGGCAATCGCCAGTGGGGTACCAGAAAGTTGGCTGCTTGGACCACTGCTATTCAATAAACATATATAAATGTTTTAAATTAGTATATTAAATGCACTCTCTTCAAATTTCCAGTTGAAACAAAGCTGAGTGGAGCTCAACCTGCAAGGAGAATGCATGGAAGCTTCAGGCTGCAGACTTTGTCTAATGCCCTGCACCCTCAATCCTTTTGATCACTTATTCAAGTACATGTCTCAAATTCATGAGACATGATTTTCCATGCACAATGCCATGCTGAATATCACTAATCAATTGTTGCCTCTCTGAATTCAGATAAATCCTGTCTCTCAGAATTCCTTCCACTTTCCCACTACTGACGTTAAGCTCCCCAGTCTGTAGTTTCCTGGCTAATCTTTGCAACCTTTCTTAAATAAAGGTACAACATGAGCCATGCTCCACTCTGCAGGTACCTCACCCATTGCTAACATTGATCCAATTATTACTGCCACGGTACCAACAATTTGGGGAAAACAAATGGTCGGCACGGACTGGAAGGGCCGAGAGGGCCTGTTTCCGTGCTGTAATTGTTATATGGTTATATGGTTAATTTATTCATTATTTTCCACAATATCCAAGGATGGATTTCATCAGACCCTAGGGATTTATACAAATTCATGAGCTTTAAAACAACAAGTACCTCCTCTTTTGTAATGTGGATATGTTTCAAGACATCACTATTATCTTCGTGCTGCAGTAACTCAGCATGTAGGCAGCATCTCTGGAGGGCATGGGTAGGTGCCGTTTTGGGTCAGGTACCTTCTTCAGAATAATCTCTTCCCTGAAATTCCTAGCTTCCATGTTCTTCTCCACAGTAAATACAGGCAAGCAATATTAATTTATAACTTTGTACTTTTCCTTGGCTCTACATATATTTAAAATCATTGATACTTAAGGGGGCCTATTTTCTCCCTCATTACCCTATTACTCACAATATGCTTGTAGAAAATGTGCAGATTCTCCTTTACCTTATCTACCAAAGTTATCTCATGTCCACATTTTGCCCTCTTGATTTCCCTGATGTAATCTATTCCAGGTTAGTGAGAGAGGCAAGACAAGAGGTTGCAGGGGCCTGTGATAAAAGTCTTTGTATTCTCTCTAGCCACAGGCGAGATCCTGCAGGACTGGATGTTGTTTCTTTGTTAAAGAAGGGGAGTACAGGTAATTCAGGAAATTATAGGTCAGTCTCACGTCTGTGGTAGGGAAGCTATTGGAGAGGATTCTTCAGGAAAGGATTCATGTATCTTTGGAAGAGAATGGGATAATCAAGGCCCCCAAACAAGGGTGAACAAAATGAGGATGACTGACTGAACTTTATTGCCTTCCATCACAGTGATCACTTTGGATGAGAATGGGGTAATTAGGAACAGTTTGCAGGGATCTGTCGGTGGCAAGTCATGAATTACTAATTTGATTGTCTTTTAAGGATCTGACAATGGTGATTGATGAGGGTAGGGCAGATAATGCTGTCTGTAAGGCATTTAATAAAGTCCATCATGATAGGCTGATCCAAAAAAAATTAAGAAGCATGGGCACCACAGTGACTTGCTAGTTTGGATTTAGAGCTGGCTTACCCATAGAAGACAGATGGTAGTTGTGGAAGAGTATTAGTCTGGCTGGAGATCTAAGTGTTCTGCGGGGATCTTTGCTAGGGCATCCATTGTTTGTTATATTGATATATATACCGTAAACAAATTGAACATAAATAGCATTTCAACATTTCGCCAGTAGGAGCAGCTAATTGCATTATCATGTGATGTGAACATTAGAAATTATCTTCATAGAATGCCAGCAAAAGGGAAAGTCAAAACTTTATTTTCAAAGATTATATATACCTGGTTTAGCACCAGTCCTGCATTTACCCTAGTCTCAGATTTCCCCCCTTCAGGTTAAGCAGCTTTTAAATACACAGCACAATCTCTAATCAATAATGAAAAAGAAAAGCAGAGATTTGAAAAACAGATGACCTTAATGCTGACATTTACCTCAAGGAATCTGAAACATTTTCCTGTTTTTAAGTATTGACTCTATTGCTGAGTAAATCAGTCAATTCTGAGTTAAGAGCGCACAGTGTGAAGAAATCCTTATCTAAGATCTCAAATATACTGCATGATTCACTCTATTAATTCTCTAACATTCCTGTATATTGATCGAATCTGGTTGAAAACTTTAATGGACTGATTTCATGTGTAAACAACTGTAGAAAAAAAACATTTCCACCTTCCAGTTCAGTTTTTCAGTGTTGACCTTAACTATCACACCATGCTAGGGAGTGATTCCACATAAAAGGATGCATAACACTGGTATGAATTTCAACTTAATGCAGATGTTTCATAGACTTGCAAATAATCCTGGAAGAGAAAAGGTTTCAGTTCTCTGGGAAATAATGCAACTCTAATAATAGTTTATACCCAGCAACTAAATTCTGCGAGCTGGCAGTAAGCTGACAAGTTCAAGACATTTGTGCGCATGTGCAGAAATCATGAAATTTCAGAGATTTATGTTGAAACCTGCTAACAGCATTGGATGAAGTTATTGCACTTCCCTACAAAATCTACCCCAGTGAGACATAGTCTTTCCCAACAGCAAATGCAGGTAAACCATTTCAAACCACTACCTAGGCTGCACTATAAAGGGCCTGTCCCACTGTACGAGGTAATTTAAGAGCTCCTGAGTTTAAAAAAAAACTCGTGGTAAGCACGTAGAATGTACGTAGTGGGCACGTCGGAGCTCGGGACGTCTCTTGGTGGTTCGTAACGCTAACGGGAAACGCGGTAAGCTCGTGAAGACTCGTGAAGATTTTTCAACATGTTGAAAAATGTCCACGAGAGCCCTGAGTAGCTACGAGTGGCTATTACCGTAATTCTCCAAGTTCGAATCAGGGGAAACTCGGGAGAGGTTTCTTGAATTAGCTCGTACAGTGGGACTGCCCCATTACAAGTACTTGTTGCAGAGCATCTTCATAGGTTCAATCTATTCCTATTTTTTAACTGGCAATCAAGTCAAGTCAACTTTATTTGTCACATACACATACAAAATGTACAGTGAAATGAAAGTGGCAATGCTTGTGGGATTGTGCAAAACAACAGAACAGAACATAACTAGTATTTATATTAAAAAAAGAAGACGCATCAGAAATTTATGCCTTGGTGAGATCAGAGTTTGCAGTCCTGATGGCCTGTGCGAAGAAACTCTGTCTCAGCCTCTCTGTTTTTGCAGCGTGACAGTGGAGGCGCTTGCCTGACCGCAGCAGCTGGGACAATCCGTTGCTGAGGTGGTAGGGGTCCTTCATGATCTTGCTGGCTCTGGATCTGCACCTCCAGGTGTATAGGTCCTGCAGGGGGAGGGAGTGTGGTTCCCGTGGTGCGTTCAGCCGAACGCACTACTCTCTGCAGAGCCTTCCTGCCCTGGGCAGAGCAGTTCCCAAACCAGATAGAGATGTTTCCGGTCAGGATGCTTTCCACAGCACCAGAGTAGAAGGATTGAAGGATCCTCAGAGAGACTCTGAATTTCCCCAGCTGAGCTCAGTAATATCATTTGTTGGTGTTTCAAGCAACATGCAACATTGTGTCTAGTGTGCATGAGTTATGGTTGCAGGACAGTGTGGGATTTCATGTGCCCCAAAAATAATTGCTCACATAAATTCTGAACTTGTTCCCTTTAACTCCCTCTATTTGCCCAATCTTTCTCATCTGCATCACCTCTGCTTTGGGTTCTGGCGGCGCCGTGGCGGTGGCGGTGGCCCGACTTTGGAGGCTCGGCCGTGGGCCCAGTGGATGACTACATTGGAGGCCTGGATCGCCTCAGCGCAGAGGGAAAACAAGGGGGGAAGAGACAAAGACTTTAAGACTTTTGCCTTCCATCACAGTGAGGAGGTGCCTGGTGAACTCACTGTGGTGGATGTTCAATTTGTGTTTATTGTGTGTTTTGTTTTTTATTATATGTATGACTGCAAGGCAACGACATTTCGTTCAGACCGAAAGGTCTGAATGACAATAAAGGATACTTTGACTACTTTGACTTTGATCGTTCTTTTAATTGTGTTGTGTTCTTTTAATTGTAAGACTACATGGTAACTCAAATATCACTGTACCTTAATTGGTGCATGTGACAATAAATGTGAATTTGAATTTGAATTTGAATTTAATCATGAGTGTAAAAGAGACCTCAGGCTTCCTTGGAAGCATGGTAGGGAGCAAGGGAAGACTGATGGATTAAACTGCATTTATTTCTGCATAAGAGGCCTGACAGGTATGTTAAGGTTTGTTTCACTCCAATAGCCAAAATCGCAATAAAATTCGTAATCAAAAATATAGTGCACTCATTTGTATTTTGTACAAAAATACAAACATTTTGGACTGAAATATAAAAATATTTAAAATAAAACTGACTCCAAAAGCAGACTGGATTATCTTCGGGATATTGGAAAATAGCCCTGAATTAAATGTGTTTCAAAAGACTCTATTTGAATATGGCTAAATAACTGGAAAAAAGCTAATCTTAAAATTCTGGAAAAATTCTCCTATACCAACAGTTAATATGTGGATTTCAACTACACTTGGAAGATATGAGACTCCGACTAGCAGGAAAATCAGACTGTTTCTATAAGACGTGGTCTGCATTTATAAATCTATTACAATGATAACGTGCAAGAATACCTCAAAAAAGTACCGGTGTCGGGTCTTGGTAAAGGGGGAAGAAAAACTGTTCAGTTGGTAGATTCCTCTAGCGAGATGTTTATAATAAAGTAACAGGCTTTTCTTCTTTCTTTCTCTAACTTTCCCTTTTTCCTTTTTTTTCCTCTCCAGGGTCTATCTCTTAATCTCCGGTCTCTAACTCTTCAGGGTTTCCTTTCTCTCTGTCACGCTTTTGCACTTTCACATCTCTTTTTCACTCTTCTACTTTCTTTGCTGGTATTTCTCTCTCTTTTCTCTCTTTTCTAAAGCCTAAAAAAAATTAAGGGGTACAATGGTTGTAATACGATATAAGGGATGTACACTGATGTAACTTATGGTACCTCTAATAAATAAAGATATTTTTTAAAACATTTTTTAAAAAAAAATCGTAATCAAGTAATAAAATCTTTATTTCCCAGCCGGGTGTGGCAGTAAACTCTTACAGTATGTAATATACAGACTATAGGTTCACTTTATCACCACACACAGAGGTGATGTTCAATCAGATATATTTTTACCCAAATATTCAGCAATTCAGCAATACTATCTTACAGAGCATTGTACAGCCTCTTGCCTGTTAAAATTGAGAGGTTGTTCTGAGAGAGGAAAGGTTAGCCCATATATGGTTATGCTAAAGAAGCTATTTTTTGCAGATTCAAACACTTTTGTTTTTTGACCTTGTTGATCTATTGTTTGTACATTGCAATCAGTAGAGCAGATGGAAAGAACCGTTGTCTGAACATTCTTCTGATGTTTATATCATAAAGGAAACATTCATGAAGTTGTGCTGTTATCTCGCTAGTGTTATGGAAGAATGGCAAAAACATCTTTGTTAGCCTTGCTAGTGTAATAGGAGAAAGGTGCAATAATTTCTGCTAGCTTTGCTAGTGTAATAGGAGAAAGGTGAAGGCATTTTTTTATTGCTTCTAATTCTTCAGCTCCATTTTGTAATTTTTAAATCTTTAAATTTTCTCAGGTAAGGCAGATGAACTTAGGGCAAGAAAAAAGATATGTGAGACTAGGTTACTAGAGTTATTACAGAAATGTGGCTATGGGAGGGATAGGACTGACAGGATATTCTGGAGTGTGCATGCTACAGGAAGGAGTACAGGAAACAGATTTCAGTACATTCTTTACAGAGGTTATTTTACCACTGCAAGCCAGGCTGTGAGTTATTTGCACGTTAAAAAGTCATCAGCCCCAAAACCCATCCTACTTTTTTGTAATCGTAATCGTAATTAATCTATTAGCCAAGTATGTTTTGCAAAATATAAAGAATTTGATTTTGCCATAGTCATACCAAAAAAAGGCAACAAGACACACAACTACATAACATTTAACATAAATATCCACCACAGCATCTCTACCACATTCCCTACAGTGATGGAAGGCAATAAAGTCTTATCTTCTCTCCTCATTTTGATTGATGATCTGTTATGAAACACTTTGATGAGATTGTACCGTCTCAAATATGAAGATCACAAGTATCTGGAATTTTAACATTATAAATATTGACTGGGACTGCCTGAATCAGAGTTATTGGATTAATAATTCAGATTAATTTTCTGTTACGTATATACAACCAGGGTGCAATTAAATTATTTGTTCGCATGAAGCTCACAGAGTAAACAAACACATAATAATCATAGATGCAACAATAAGTATAAGGATGAATGCAAAACAGCAGAACGTGGCAAAGATTGTGTTGCAATATGAAGTACTGCAAAAATTGCTAAAGGGACATCTGCAATTGGGAGGTTTTTTAAAGTGAGATTGGGAGAGTTTTTGGTATACTGAAGGGCAAGGCTGACAGGAGTAAATAACTCTGGATGGTAATGGATTGTGGATGATACTGTAGGTAGTGAAGATGGTTATCAACCATTACAGCTGGCCCTTCATCAGTTGGGCAAGTGGGCTGGGGAATAATTAATGGAGTTTAATGCAGATAAGTGCAAGATGTTGCATTTTTGGAAGTCAAACCTTCACAGTAAATGGCCTGGCCTTGAGGAGTGTTGTAGAGTAGAGGGATCTAGGAGTACAGGTACAGGTAAAGGTTCGTGTCACAGGGTGGTCAAGAAGGCTTTGGGTACATTGGCCTTCAGCAGTCAGGATATTCAATATAGAAGTTGGGACATTATGGTTACAGTGTACAAGACATTATGTGAGAGTGTACAATAATGCCATTGGAGTATTGTGTTCAGTTTTGGTCACCCTGGAAGGGTATTAGAAGGATGTCATTAAGCTGGAAAGAGTGCAGAGAAGATTTACAAGGATGTTGCCAGGAATTGGAGGGCTGAGCTATAGGGAGAGGTGGGGCAAGCTAGGACTTTATTCCTTGGAATGCCAGAGGCTGAGGGGTGATCTTATAGAGGTGTATAAAACCATGAGCAACATAGATCAGGTGAATCCACAGCAGGGGATTCAAAAACAAGAGGACATCTGTTTAAGGTGAGCAGGGCAAGATTTAATGCAACCTGAGGGGCAGCTTTTTCACTCAGAGGGTGGTGGATATATATAACTAGCCTCCAGAGGAGGTTGATGAGGTAGATGTTATGCCAACATTTAAAATATATTTGGACAGGCACATGGATAAGAAAAGGTTTGGAGGCATATGAGACAAACATGGACAAATCGACTAGTTTATGTGAGGCATTTTGGTCGGTAAGGACAGGATTGTGCTGAACGGCTTGTTTCACTGCTGTATGACTCTATAACTCTATGAGAAGACATATTGATACTCTGTTCAAGAAAAACGAGTTATGCGAAGTATTGTCAGTTGGAATTAAACAGCTGCCTAGAGGTACAGTATACAAATGTGTTTCATCTGTATTTACTTGGAGATAGGCATGGATGCTTGGTAGTTAATAGTGATATCCTGAAGAGGGTTCACATTGCGGAAGAGAAGATGCTGGATGCCTTAAATGCAGAAAGCTAGATACATTTCTAACTCCGGATCCTGGAAGGTTATTGGAAACTAGGGAACAAATTTGGAGCCCTGACAGAAATATGTGTATGATCAAATAGAATAAGCTGCCAGAAGACTGGTGGTTGTCTAATGTTGTGCCTTCATTTACGAAAGGCTGTAAGATAAACGTCATTAGTACAGACTATTGAGCCTAAAATCAGTGGTGCATGAGTTAACGGAGGAGATTCTGGGAGACATGATCTACATGTATTGGCACTGAATAGGGATAGTCATCATGGCAATGTGTGTGGGAAATCATGCCTCACCAATTTGATTTAGATTATTGAAGATGTGACCAAAAAGATCAATGAGGGGAAGACCAAAGACATTGTCTACCTGTATGTTGACATGATACCAGATGGTTCGAATGGTCCAGAATATTAGATCACATGGGATCCAGGGAGAACTAACCAACCTGACATAACTTCCCCGATATTTACTTGGACTATCTCTGAATCCTCTCTCCACTTTCTTGATCTCTCTGTCTCCATCACAGACTATTGACTGATGGATACTACAAACCCACTGACTCCTACAGTTACCTCAACCACATCTCCTCCCATTCAGCCTCTTGCAAAGTGCCATCCCCTACTCTGAAATTTTCCATCTCTGCCACATCTCTTCCCAGGATAAGGTTGTTTTACTCTTAAACATCTGAGATGTCCTGTCATAGATGGATCCTTTACCCACACTATGCCTCCTCTGTGTTCCTTAGATCACTCTGGCTCTCCCTCCCCCAGGCGGAACAAGAATAGAATTCCACTGGTCCTTCCTTTCACCCCACCAGCCTCCACATGCTACACAGCATCCTCAATGATTTCCGTCACTTTCAATGTGATCCCACCACCAGTCACATCATCCCATCACCGCACCTTTCTGCTTTCCCAAAGACTGCTCCCTCCACAACTCATTGGTTCACTCCTCACTTCCTACCCAAACCATCCCCTCCCCAGGTACGTTCCGCTATAAAAGCAGGAGATGTAACACCTGTCCCTATACCTCCCCGCTCACTTCTATCCAGGGACCTCATCTGCCCTTCCAGGGAGAAAGAGGTTCTCCTATCCATGTTATCCAGAGATGCTGCCTGATCCGTTGAGTTACTCCAGCATTTTGTGTCTTTTTTTTTTCCATTGACATGATTGGCTTAGAAGTAAGAGACGGTGCTTGAAGAAGCTTGTTTTTCAGACTGGAGGCATGCAAAATGTATTGTACCAAATAAATCAATGCTGGGTCCACAGTTATTCATTATTTATAGTAACAATATGGAAGAGAATGGTTAGTATGTTTGCAGATGACACTAAAATTGGTGGTATAGTGCTTTGTGGAAAAGGTTACCTAAGATTTCAATTGGATCTTAATTCACTAGGCCAATGGACTGACAAATGGCAGATGGAGTTTAATTCAGATAAATGCCAGTTATAGCATTTCGGTAAGACAAACTAAGACAAGTCTTACACAATGAATGTTAGGGCCCTGTGGAGAGTTATAGAAGAGAGAGAGATCTCCAGGTGTAGAATACATTTTTCTTTGAAAATGACAGCACAGCTAGCCAAGGGAGGAGAAAAAAAGTCATTGTCATGCTTGTCTTTATTAGTCAACATATTGAATACAGGAGTTGCAGCTGTACAAGATTTTGCAAAGGCCACTTATGGATTACTCTGTACAATCCTGGTTACTGGCCAGAGAAAGGATATTATTAAATGGGAAAGGGGTTGAAGGGCCTATCTCCAAAGTCTAAAGTAAAGCAAATAACAAATCTACTGTGCTTCCAAGCCAACAATGCATAAACAAATGTTGAGTAAATGGTATTTTTGATTTTTGTCCAGGTTTATTTCTGTTGGAATCTGGTTTGAAACTGCTAAAAATATGTAACTCCCAATTATGTAATACTATCTTTAAGAACAGTAAAATGGAAGAGTATTTTATCTTACCTGCACACGTTGAATGCAAAAGGTAAACGTAAAGTTCATTGTCATTAAATTGTAATTAATATATGTGTTTATTACTGACATGTGAAATGACAAATAGCACTATTAGAATGATATATGATGGTTTCTTTGAAAGCTTTGTCCATTTATCCAAATTACCTAGTCATCTGATCTTGTGTATTTATCATTGATACAGATTTATTTCTAATATAATTATTGATCATATAATAATGCATTTTCTGATTTCTGCAGCAATAACTAATCATAGGTGGGGTTATTAAAGCACAATGTAATCAGCAAAATTGATTCAATTGTACCAAGCGTAATGATCAGTTGTTATTATTAACTGAACAAAGTGAAACAAAAGATAACAAACGTGTGCTCTGAATCACTTAGATAATGTAAGAAGCAAACATTGACATATTTATAAAGCAAGCTTCCACTATAAGGAATGTTTCAAACATACCATGACTGGAGGAGTTTAAGCATTGTACTTGAGATGTCAAATGCATCTGTTTTCCAAATCAGTCGTGATTGATTTTCATAGATATAATTATATCTGAATCAATATTTTCAGAATGTGATAATGCTGCTATCAATATTTTTTTAAGGCTGGAAGATGATTTTCATCCAAATTGACCTATAACTTACTATAAAACACCTGTCATTTCTTTCTGTTCGCTGGTGCATAATAATTAATTACAGTTTGATCCCCTTTTCACTTTTGATCTTTGACTGCAGCTTTTGAATTACCTTTTATGAAATAATAAGATGATTCATCATCTAATTGATTGAACAGTCAATGGTGGAAATTGATCAAAAAGTGATACTGTAAATATCAGTCCTAATTTTAGAAAACGTGAATGCGATTGGCTCTTGGGATTCTTTTAATCCAGTTTATGGGCATATTTTATTGCCATTCCCTGCGAGAGGCATAGATACAATAAACAATCAGAATCTTTTTCCCAAGGTGGAAATGTTAAAGGCTAGAGAACACAGCTTTAAGGTTCGAGGGGCAAAGTTTAAAGGAGTTGTGTGAGGCAATTTTTTTATACATGGGTTGATTAAACACGGGGGTCACATAATTGTCTTCCTGTGTAGGGGTTGCGACTCCAACCATGGAGTCCTCCTTGATGTCCTTGACTTTAGTTTTAACAGTGCTCATTGAAGCCATTCCTGACCTAAAGCTTTATTGATGTCACTCTCACTTCATTTCTGGAGTCAGTTTTAAAAAATGTCATGTTTGGCTCCAAGACAGGATGAGGTCTGGAGTCTGGTATTATGCAGTGCCACAAAACCACTATAGTACTGTCAATAACATGTTCTATCTCTCCAATAATGAGTGAAAGGGGGTTAACTTACCCAATAAACTAGAATTGTCCTTTTTGTTTATAGAAAGGACATATCTGGGCAATCTTCCACACTTTTGTATAGGAACATCTTGGGCAGACATTGGCTACTTCTAAAGAACACATGTTTGGTACTGCAGCCAGGATATTCTGAGACCTCATTGGTTTTGGTCAGCCCGTATGCTTAACTGCTGCTGGGTATAATATGGAGTGAATTGAAGTTGTCAAGGACTGGCTTATCAGGAGGAAGCTGAGATAGATTATCCTCCTGGTGCAAGGACTGGAAAGACAGACAGAAAATACCAGCCAGAATGTGATGAGAGCAGGCAGCTGAGAGTAAACAGAACATGTTCCAGTGGTTGTCAAAGAGAAATAAAAGCTGACCTTGAAAGGCTGTTGGAGACAAATTCTACACTCAAATTGTAAAAGAGTGATTACCATTTCCTTTATGTCTTGAGTGCATTCACTAACACACTCAGAAAACGTACATGCGCAGAGGTAATGTTGATGTAGAACTGCCACCAAAGAGACCACAGCTATTGTCATTGTGTTTAGTTTAGCTTAGTTTAGCTTGGAGATACAGCATGGAAACTGGCACTTCGGCTCACCAAATCCGCGCCAACCAGTGAGGCCTGCACACCTACACTATCTTACACACACTAGGGTCAATTTACAATTATACCGAAGCCAATTCACCTACAAACCTGTACATGTCAGCCTCCAACACAGTGCCGTGCTGGAGACAAGGAATGTCAATTATACAGACAATAAGATGTTCATTGTTGATACACTGCATGTAATATTCTGGAGGAAAGACAGGTTTTTCTCACACAGAAACAAAACAGTTGATGACGAAGCTACCACAAACCTTTTTGGGACCACAATAGAAAATTGCAAGCAATTTTGATGAGAGAACAAAAAAGCAGCAAGGGTCCCTATATGGTCTCACCACGCACTCCCACATTCAAAATCAGCTCAGCGCTGATAGACGATTGCTTCTCAGAGGCAAAAGAGTGAGAATAATCGAAAAGGACAAAAATTATAGAGGGCATATACAGGGGAAAAACAGCTACTGAGGAGAATTGTACTAGCTAGGAATGAATGCCAAAGTAAAGTTCACACAATATGTGATGTTTACCGATCACTGGAGGCAAGATACAGATATACAATTTAGACCTTGGTTAAATAGTGTCATGGAAACAGGCCCTTCAGCTCAGCTTTCCCATTCCCACCAAGATGTCTCATCGCCACTAGTCCCACCTGATGTGTTTGCCGCATATCCCTCTAATCTGTTCCTATCCCTATACCTGTCTAAATGTCTTTTAAATGTTGTTATAGCAGCTGCCTATAGGGCTGGCCTCATCTGGCAGCTCCTTCCATGCACCCACCACACCCCTGTGTGAGAAAGTTACCCCTTCAGGTTCCTATTAAATCTTTCCCCTCGCACCTTGAACCGATGTCCTCTGGTTCTTGATTCATCTACTCTGGGTGGCGCCAGTAATGGCTGCTTCACCAACAGTCTGTCTCATCCTTTTCCTTCTTTGTTGTTTTATAGTATGTGTTAAATGAATGTTTTAGTGCTCTTTAGTTTGTTTTATGTTGGGGGGTGGGGGAAGGGGGTTGGGGAAAACCTATTTTTAATCTCTTACCTCGACGGAGATGCGATTGTTTTCCGCATCATATCTCCATGCACACTGCGGCCTAACATCAAGGAGTTGGCGGCCTCTGCTGGGGACCGACTCCGAGAGCTGAGCTGACGGTCCCTGTCGGGGATCGACCTCGGAGCTCCAACCGCGGGAGCCTGCGAACTTTCACATCATGGAGGTCGTGGTCCCTGATTAGGGACCGACTTTAGGAGCTCCAGGCCGCAGGAGCTTCGACCGCCCCAACTCAGGAGCTTTGATCGCCCCGACGTGAGGGCTTCCACCGCCCTGATCGCGGGAGCTTCAATCGCCCAACATGGGGGCTTCGATCGCCGGCTGCGGGAGCTTCGATCTCCCCGACTGCGGAGGGTTCAACTGCCCCGACCATGGGAGAATGAAGAAGGAAGAAGATTAGTCTTTATTGCCTTCCATCACAGTGAGGAATGTGGGGAATCCACTGTGGAGGATGTTTATGTTAACTTTTATTTAGTTGTGTGTCTTGTTGATTTTTTTAGTATGGTTGTATCACTTGAATATCACTATATCTCAATTGGTACACATGACAATAAAAGACCTTTGAACCTTTGAAGACTGTATTTACCTTATCTATTCCCCTCATAATTTTATAAACCTCTATAAGATCATACTTCAGCCTCCAATGCCCCAAGCAATAAATTCATAGCCAACCCATCGTCTCCTTATAGGCCAGCCCCACAATTCCTGGAAGCATCCTCGTAAATCTTCCCACCACTCTTTCCAGCTTAACAATATCCTTCCCACAGCAGGGTGAGCAAAACTGAACGCAATCTTCCAAATGTGATCTAAACAATGTCTTGTACAACTGCAGTATCACAACTTCTATATCCTTAGTTAGTCTAACATCACAACTTCTATATCAGTTAGTCTAACATCGGTAGTGGGGAAAATGCTAGAATCAGTTATTAAAGATGGGATAGCAGCACATTTGGAAAGCGGTGAAATCACTGGACAAAGTCAGCATGGATTTATGAAAGGTAAATCATGTCTGACGAATCTTATAGAATTTTTCGAGGATGTAACTAGTAGAGTGGATAAGGGAGAACCTGTGGATGTGTTATATCTGGACTTTCAGAAGGCTTTCGACAAGGTCCCACATAAGAGATTAGCATACAAACTTAAAGCACATGGTATTGGGGGTTCAGTATTGATGTGGATAGAGAACTGGCTGGCAGACAGGAAGCAAAGGGTAGGAGTAAACGGGTCATTTTCAGAATGGCAGGCAGTGACTAGTGGGGTACCACAAGGCTCAGTGCTGGGATCCCAGCTATTTACAATATATATTAATCATCTGGATGAGGGAATTGAATGCAACATCTCCAAGTTTGCGGATGACACAAAGCTTGGGGGCAGTGTTAGCTGTGAGGAGGATGCTAGGAGGCTGCAGGATGACTTGGATAGGTTGGGTGAGTGGGCAAATGCATGGCAGATGCAGTATAATGTGGATAAATGTGAGGTTATCCACTTTGGCGGCAAAAACAGGAGGGTAGACTATTATCTGAATGGTGGCCGATTAGGAAAAGGGGAGATGCAACGAGATCTGGGTGTCATGGTACACCAGTCATTGAAAGTAGGCATGCAGGTGCAGCAGGCTGTGAAGAAAGCAAATGGTATGTTGGCATTCATAGTAAAAGGATTTGAGTACAAGAAGAGCAGGGAGGTTCTACTGCAGTTGTACAGGGTCTTGGTGAGGCCACACCTGGAGTATTGCGTACAATTTTGGTCTCCTAATCTGAGGAAAGACATTCTTGCCATAAAGGGAATACAGAGAAGGTTCACCAGACTGATTCCTGGGATGGCAAGACTTCCATATGAAGAAAGACTGGATAGACTTCGCTTGTACTCGCTGGAATTTAGAAGATTGAGGGGTGATCTCATAGAGGCTTACAAAATTCTTAAGGGGTTGGACAGGCTAGATGCAGGAAGATTGTTCCCGATGTTGGGGAACTCCAGAACAAAGGGTCACAGTTTAAGGATAAGGGGGAAGTCTTTTAGGACCGAGATGAGAAGATCTTTTTTCACACAGAGAGTGGTGAGTCTGTGGAATTCTCTGCCACAGAAGGTAGTTGAGGCCAGTTCATTGGCTATATTTAAGAGGGTGTTTGATGTGGCCCTTGTGGCTAAAGGGATCAGGGGGTATGGGGAGAAGGCAGGTACAGGATACTGAGTTGGATGATCAGCCATGATCATATTGAATGGTGGTGCAGGCTCGAAGGGCCGAATGGACTACTCCTGCACCTATTTTCTATGATTCTATGATTCTATACTCAATGCCCTGATTGAAGGAGACCAATGTACCATACGCCTTCTTGGCCGTCTCATCTACCAGTGATGCAATGTTCAAGGAACAATCTATCTAGAGCCCTCTGCTCTACAACAATCCACAGGGCCCTCTCTATTCACAATGACTTTCCAAAATGCAACACCTCGCACTATCTGCATTAAACTCCATAAACTATTCCTCATCCCACTTGCCCAACAGGTCAAGATCCTGCTGTAAATTTTGATAACCATCCTCACTATATACAACACCACCCATTATAATGACATCTGCAAACTTACTAATCATAACCTACATTTTCATCCAAGTCGTTGATATAAACCACAAACTGCAATCGTTCCAGCACTGATCTCTGAGGCACGCAACTAATCATAAGCCTCCAGTCTGAAAACAATCTTCCACTATCACCCTGTGCTTCCTTTCATGAAGCCAGTTCTCCACACAGTTAGCTAGCTCTCACTGGATCTCATACGATCTAACCTTCGAGATCAGCCTACAATGTGGAACTTTATTAAATGCCTTGCTGATGTCCATATAGACAATGACTATGGCTTTGGCCTGATCAGCCTTTTTGGTCACTTCTTCAAAAAACGGAATCAGATTCATAAGACACTATCTCCCAAATAGTCATAAAATGATACAGTGTGGGCCCAACATGCCCACACCGGCCAACATGTCCCAGCTACACTAGTCCAACCTGCCTGCACTTGGTCCATATCCCTCCAAACCTGTCTTATCAAAGTAAAACCATGCTGAATATCCCTACACAGCCCCTGCCTATACAAATGCATATATATGTTCTCCCTCAGAATCCTCCCCAGTAACTTATATTAGGCTCACTGATCTATAGTTACCAGGCTTTTCTTTGCAACCCTTCCTAAATAGATGCACAACATTCGCTGCCCTCCAATCTCTGGCACCTCACCCGTGTCTAATATTGCAGTGTATCTCTTCATGGTTGAAATTCAAAACTATTTGACAATTGCCAGTCTTCCTGGCCACAGACTGCTTCACTTCAACCACATCATCAACCAAAGGTTGTAACAGAAAACAACATTTGTTCTGCGGAAAATAAATTTTCGCAAGATTTGTAGCCACATGGGAATTTGCTCAAAAAACATCATCATTATCAAAAATCCAAAGTAAAGGTGAAAATATTGTTAACGAAAGGTGAGTCCTTTCTGAGAAATGTAAGGTAATCATGCACGGATATTTTAGCAGTTTCATTACACCTACACCAGGCATCACCTCCGGCCCTGCCCAGCTACTGATGAATCACAAAGCCAGAGCAATATAGCTGACCAACAGAAGACCGCAGAAGCCTCAGATTCCAATTGCAATAAACAGATAGAGGACGAGATAAAATCCCTCCAAAAGTAAGTTTTCACTCACAAAGGAGCTGCTAAAGCGATGCAACCCCTTCAATGGTGAAATGTGCTATGAGTTCATCGAACATGTTTGTGAAAAGCTACAGACAGTTGTCATAACCTGGACTCTATATCAGCTGAAGTATGACAAAAGCATTTCATCCAGTGAGAAATACGCATTGTCTGAGGAATTTATTGACCAGGGAAGAGGTAAAATAAACTGGAGTCGATGTTGATCTAACAGAGAATTACTATTTGTTGAATGTTAAGAAAACTGCAGTCCAAATATTCCAAAATGAATAGCAACAGTTCAGATATAATCTTAAAACATGGCTCGCAAATAAATCACAGAATATAATGTGGAGTCCATTATCGTAAGAAAGAATGCTCACTGGGACATTAGTACAAAACCTGGCACTTCTGGCTAAATATGGTTGCCAGTGCTACAGCTTTGTCTTTGCATTGTTTGCATTATATGCATTGCTCTGTCATAACTAGGGATGGCTCCCTTTTTGAGACTCACTGTCTGTGAAATATGTAGTTATCCACTACCATAAGCAGTTGGAATTAGCAGAGCTTTCTCCTGATCTGTTGGGATTATATAATTATGGACATTGCAGGCAGTTTTTTCACGCACAACTTCATCAGGATAGCACTTCATCTTTAGGTATACCTGGTGTGGTACTGCCCTTATCAATAACTAATTACTAAAGAACTCCTTTAAAATACAAAGAAGTATTGATGGAGTAAGGATTATGGAATACAATAGTTTGATTATCTTTTTTGAGTTGAAATAGCATCCTCAATATTTTGTAATATTTTAATGTTAAATTCTGTGAGCTTTTAAATGATCTATCTGCAATCCCTAAAAATGGATTTTGCTTTGTATAATGTTATAGATAGACAATCAGAAGGTCTTTACCTATTGAAACAGAACACAGTGAAGCAGTTTATTAGACCAAGTCAAACAAAGCAGTTGGAGAGCACTGTCTCTTCATTTTTGAATGTCAGCCCAGCATTATTTAATAGATTTTTACTGATGACAACAGTTTCACTAATTCAGTTCTTGCCTGTTGAAACAAGACTAACCCATGGCATATCTTTCCTTGTTGCTGGGGAACAACATCCATACCTGTCTGGTAGTTGTTAAGGACTAGCCATTAATATCTTTTTGCTGTAGAGATGTCTTTTCCCTGACTTGTATTCAGTCAAAGGGTCTTTGCCCATGAAGGCTTGTTTCTACATTAAGGAAACATGAGAGCCAGAATTCTGCCAATATTGATCTGAACTCTTGCTGAGAAAATTAGGTCAATTCACAGAACAATTTTCCAGCAGCTTCTATCTTTTACCTAAATATCTGACTTTTGTATTTGTCCTTTCAACATATTACTATCCCATCATAGCACTGTGTCCCTGCTAAACTACATAACTAAACCAAAGATGCTGAAAACACTCAACATTCCAGGCAGCAACTGTGGAAAAAGAAACAGAGTTAATGGTTCATAGACCCTTTGTCAGAGGCTCTTAGAGTTATACAACTCAGAAACAGGCCCTTTATCCATCGATTCCATGCTTACCATCAATTACCCATTTCCAATGATTCCATTTTACCTTGTTTTTTATTTCCCCGCATTCCTCTCAAATTTTCTATTTCAGATGTACACTACTCGAGACAAGTTACAATTGATTTACCAAGTTACACATTTTTTGGGGTTATGGGTGGAAACCAAAGCATCTGGAAAAATTCAACATGTCCATAAAAATAATGCACAAACTCTGTTTAGTCAGGATCAGTTGTCATAATTGAACATAGCAGATGGTTGGACAAAGGTTATAGATGAAAAGGCAAAGGGTATGAGATAAGGATTAAAGAGGTGCCAATTGTGAAGAATATAGGTAGAAGGAGAGGGATAAGGGGAAAATGTAAACAAGAGAAAAGGGTGTGAGTCCAGTGGGACACATTGTAGTGAAATGTGTTAACATGGGAGGCAGGGCATGCTAATTAGATTTTCTGATTTTAATTGTATTAACTGAACCTCAATTCTGGTAGATTAAATAATTGTGAAAAATTCTAACAATTTGGTTAAATATGTTCTAATGTCATCTTCAAATCTCAAGCCCTTTTGACCTGATATTCCTGGCGTATACTGAAGTGAGGAAAAAATTGATACTGTCTGCATTTGACTGCTAATCACCATGCAGATATTTCATGTAGCAATGGTTACTACACTGCAAACAATAGGCATAGAAGTGTTCATAGATAGACTGGAAGTATTCAACCATATGTTTAAAAAAAAATCAGAATTGAGATAAAAAGGAAGAGACATTTCTTTGAGGTTACAGTGACCCAGAAGTGAGTAGTAATATCATTATGACACTCAAAGCTCTTACTTACCAAAGGTCTGACTGCCATACAAACTAAATTATTCAAAATGAAAATCAAAAATGATATAGATGCTGGAAATCAGAAATGAAATCAGAAATTGCTTAAAGCTCTCAGGAAAGGAGAGGAAAGGAGAAATGCTGCCTAACCTGCTGAGTATTTCCAACACATTGTGTTTTTTATTTTCACACACACAGACACCATCATCAAGTGGGGTGAGCTTGTGGATCCTAAAGAGGACTGCTCAGTTGTGGGTGCAGATGCCGAAGGGCTCTTCTGCCTAGTTCGAAGAGTCCAGCGATTGAATCTAGCACCCACCGCCTGATGTGCCAGCTCATGACTAGGGGCTTCCAGATCTCACAATCCTGCCCCCGTTGCCACTTGCTGGTCGCCATAGGACTTAATCCGGGGTGTTAGGGTGGATTCCCTATATGGAGGACGCCTGTGCGTGACTTTGTTTAACATGGGGAGACTGGTGCACAGACAGCCACCACACGGTCCTTGACAGATCTGAGTGAGGATCCAGTGGCATGGAGTCCAAGACGACCGGAGACCCGTTTCTGCTGCAGCCTTCATCCGCCTTCCCAGCTATTGTGACGCTCCACTAAAGTCAGTCATCATCCTCCACCTGTTCCATTGTTGAGGGGTTGGATTGTTCTTTGTCAGGGACCTCCCCCTCGACCTTACCACCATGGGTGACCCTGCCAGGAGCATAGATCCAGACGGCATTGCTCCAGGATCTGAGGATCACACAAGCTGCTCCACCATGCCAAGGTGACAATCCACGGAGAAGACACACACAAACACACACACGCACACACACACACACACACACACACACACACACACACACACACACACACACACACACACACACACACACACACACACACACACACACACACACACACACACACACACACACACACACACACACACACACAGATACACACACACACACACAGATACACACACACACACACACACACACACACACACACACACACACACACACACACACACACACACACACACACACACACACACACACACACACACACACACACATGTCAGTGGCAGGGAAGCTATTGGAGAGGATTATTTGGGATCAAGAACCTCGGGACATAGGTTTAAGGTTAACGGGGAAAGATTTAGTAGGATTCTGAGGGGCAACATTTTCACACTGCCACAGGACATAGCTGAGGCAGGTACTATAACAACATTTAACAGATACTTGACAGGTACATAGATAGGAAAGGTTTAGAGAGATCTGGGCCAAATACCAGCAGGTGGGACTAGCTTGGGTGGAGCATATTTTTGGCACAAACAAGTTGTGATAAAGGGTCTGTTTCTGTGCTCTATCACTCTATGACTGGTGGTACCTTAGAAAGTGAAGATGATTGTCAAGAGTTACAGCAGGATCTTGATCATCTGGGCAAGTGGACTGTGAAATGGCTGATTACATTTTCTTTAGATATGTATGTGTGACATTTTGTGTTTTTGGAAGTCAAAACAGGACATAACTTAGCAGTGAACAGGAGGGATCTGGAAAGTGTTGTAGAGCATGGACAAGATGGACAAATTGGAACAAAAAGCCTGTTTCCATGCTGTAAGACTCGATGAGTCTAATTATCTATTTATGTGGAATGTTTGAACTTTTGCTGTATCCTAGCCAGATCTTTGTAGCTTGAATCCTCGTAGGAGCATCAATAGCTATTGTGAGAAAATCTTCTTAAACTGAATATTACCCCATCATTCAGGCCTGAGTATGTTGTCTGAAAGTAACTACAGACACCAACATATGGAAAATCTCGATAAAAAAATAATTGAATGCATCCGAATCTCATGTAAACCATAGATTAGTAAAGGGCCTGTCACACTTGGGTGTCATTTGCACGTCATTTCCGCGACATCATTTACGCGTCATGCATCATGACGCGTAAATGCATGGTGCGCATTACACGTACATGGTGCGTGGTGACCTAGGCTGTGACACGCAGTCGCGTGAGGCTCCCCAGGATTTTGGGATACACAAAATCTTCGCGTGCCACCTACGTGACGCCCAAATGACACCCAAGTGGGACAGGCCCTTAAGTTTGGCTTCTGTGGCTGTATGCTTCCCCAAATAATGTCAATTGTCAGCAAGCCGTAACTACTACTTCATCCCTCCTCTGGTAAATTCCAGATTTTTCTCTTTTAATATCAATTTAATTCTACTGATGCATGGAATTGCGCAATGAAATTAAAACCTTAGGCTGAACCTATAGTCCATGTAAAAAAAGGAACAAGAAGCATCCTGAATCTAAGCTCATCCTCTCCATTGCGCCACCGTTATCGCAGCAACCACTACACCTATTCTAGCTTGAGAAAGTTTCAAGATATGAGTAGTTTTCAGTGGGAGGATTAATTAAATTCAGTTAAAATTTCTATTAGCGGATTCAGGTGGTTGTCTATTTCTAATATTTTTTATGCACAGATTTGCAAACCCATTTAGTTCTTTATGAAATTTCTCTTGCTCTCCATCTATCAAACAAGACTCTCTGTGAAACATCCAAATTCCTTAGTGGCTGTCCTCCCTCCCATGTTCTGCTATTTATTCTTAAATGTTTTCAGCCCAGATCCACTTATAGAATAATTGCCCGGATCAAAATATAATTGGAAAACTTCTGTGAGGAAACATTGGACATATCTCTATTTCACACAATCTTGTGCCTGTCCTTGAGAAGTCAACTGTGCTTTGAGCATCTATTTCAGCCAAAATGAACAAGCTATTTTTGCACCTTTTGAAATGGTTTTGAGACCACCAATGATTTGACAGTGCCGGCTTTCACTAATGGAACAATACGCTCATCAGGCAGTAACATTGAAAGGCAAAAGCTGCTTTGCAAAACCATGCGACTAGCACAGGGTGCACAATGGCCTGGCCCTAATTTTATCCCCAATTATGTGTGAAATAACAGGTATGGAGTTTGCAAAATCACTTTCAACTGATACACATTTTCCTTATGCCCCTCTGCCTGATATAACACCAGACAACTACTTTCTCAGCTCCTCTTGTATAACTCTTGACACTGCCAATGGAGGAAGTAGTGAGCTACCAGCAATGCTTTTCTGCCTCGCTCTGTCTTTTATATAGGGAGTCACTTGGAAGAGCTGATGTCTCCCCAAGAAATTAATCTGAGGTGAATTTCTCCACAGGGGGCTGTTGATCAAACCTACATCTCAGCAATCTTTGGGAATTGATGTAAATCTTCTGGTATACTATGGCATCTGGCAGTTACTCACAATAAATTATTACATTTTGTTCATTTATTTCAATTTTATGATTGTATTTCTTTTTACCCACTAGCCATATTTAAAACAGAGCCACACAACTGTCACAAGTGATTCATACAAGCTTTGAACAATGTACTGTACCGAATGTGAACTGGAGAATGAACACAGGTGACTCTCCATATTTCCCTCTTTGGCAAAAGATCTATTAGGAATTCCAGGTTTCTATGAGGTATAAAACAATACAATTGTGTTCGGGTAATTTTGATTTCCCCAAATTAACATTGCTGTGCTGGATTTGAACTGAAATCTTGCAGCAGGAAAATATTTTTAATAACCATGGAATCAGAATGCCTTTAACAAACTTGGAGGCCTTGTAATCTGTAGTGTTCGCACCAACCCCATGCATGAGTACATCCGTTAAGTCCCACTACACCGCCCTCTCTATAAGCCTGCCAATCTTTCCTTTCAAGAAAATAGAAAAGAATAAGAGGCAGGATGAATAAAAGCCTTTAAATTATACAAGTGTGCCTTGTGCACCTAAGTACAATGACAAGGTTTTTGTTGTGTGCTATCTGATCAGCGGGAAGACAATACATGATTACACTTGAGCCGGCCACAGGGTACAGATACAGGATAAAGGGAATGATGTTTAGTGCAAGATAAAGTTCAGTGAGCTCCGATGGAAGATAGTCTGAGGTTATCCATGAAGAAAATGCTAAGTTTGCCCGATACCAGTTGGAAATAAACTTTACTTTTATACTTTAGATTTTAGAGATATACCGTGGAAACTGGCCCTTCGGTCCTATCGAGACCACGCCAACCAGTGATTACCTCATACACTAACACTATCCTCAGGGCCGGATTAACGTATAAGCCTGACAAGCTTAGGTTTAGGGCCTCGAGATCTAGGGGGCCTCAATGCACTGTAGTCTCTAAACAAACTTCAGTAATTTTCCTTGCCCTCCATTTTAGAATCATAGTGTTTTAAGCCAATAACTTGACACTAGCACTAGCAATAAATAAGTAAATAAAAAGCGCAGCTTTCCAGCCCCTTATCTCATTGGACCACGCTCGGCTGCAAATCGGTCAGTCTGGTGGACCATCTTCCTCTAGTCGTGGGGGTGGGGGATTGGGAGGGGCCTCGCAAGTGGAACAGCTTAGGGCCTCTCTTCATCTAAATTCGGCCCAGACTATCCTACACACACTAGGGACAATTTACAATTTTACCAAAGCCAATTAACCTACAAACCTTCACGTCTTTGGAGTGTGGGAGGAGACTGGAGCACCCAGAGAAAAGCCATGCGGTCACACGAAGAATCTCCAAACTCCGGACAGACAGTACTGATAGTCAGGATTGAACCCAGGTTTCTGGTGCTGTAAGGTGGCAAAGAGTTCTGTGCAGGTACAGTTCTGTGCCACTGTACTGCCCTTTCTTTGTTCCTGAATCTGGTGGTATGCCTTTTTGCACTTCTGTACGTCTTGCCTGATGGGAGAAGGGGGGTGGAATGGTCTAGAGTGAGACCCATCCTTGATTATGCGAATGGCCTTGCTGAGGCAACGTGATGTGTCGGTGGAGTCAATGGAAAGTAGGTTGGTTTATGTGATGGTGTGAGCTGCGTCCATGACTCACTGCAATTTCTTGCGGTCTTTGATGGAGCTGTTTGCAAACCATGCTGTGATGCATCCCAATTAGATGCTTTCTACGGCGCATCTGTAGAAGGTGGTGAGAGTTGTTGGTGACATGTTGAACTTCCTAAGCCTTCAGAGGTGTTGATGTGCTTTCTTAGTCATTGCTTCGATATGGCTATTAAGTATTTACTCCTAGGACATGAAGCTTTCAATCATCTCTATTTCGGCGCCATTAATATATACCAAGTTATGTGTCCTGTTTTGCTTCCTGAAGTTGATCACCATCTGCTTTGTCTTGCAGACATTGAGAGACAGGTTTCGTCTTGACACCAGGTTATGGGGTTCTCCATCTCCTTCCTGTCCACGGTCTCATCCTTATTTGATATCCTGTCCTCTAGGGTGTTGTCGTCCACGAATCTGTAACCTGAGTTGGGAGAGGTTGGATATATGTGAACTGTTTTTTCTGGAATTTTAAAGGTTGAGGGAAGACCTGATAGAAGTGTATAAAATTCTGAGATCCAGATAGGGTATAGGCAATTAGAACCTATTTCCAGGAAGAAAATATCAAATACAAGATGGCATAGCTTTAAGGTGAGATGAGCAAAGTGTAAAGGTGATGTGTGGAGCAAGATTTTTGCACAGTGGGTGGCGAGTGTCTTGAATAAGCTATCGGGCATGATACAATAGAGGCATTAAGGTACATATGATAGTGGCATTAATAGTCTTTTGGATAGGCACATGGATATGAAAGCAATGGAGGAATATGGACTATATGCAGGCAAATAAGAATGAGTCTTGGCATTATGTTCAGCTCAGACATTGTCTGTTGAAAGGCCAGTTCCTGTGCTGCACTGTTGCATGACCTATTTATTTACTTCCTTTATTTCCCTGTTAATAACCACATTGTGAACTCCTTGCAATTCCTTGCAAGTAACAGAGTCAGGTCTTCAATGCATTGGACTGGAAAAGAACATGTTTAGCATCTGAGACATGGGAAAAAGACATTATTGTCAAATCGAGTTTATTGTCATACATAGAAGTATGGTACAGGTACAATGAAGATCTTGCAGCAGCCTCATGCGACACAGAACATAAAATTATACTGAAATTATGCATGAATTATATAAGACTGTGGAAAGAACAAAAAATACACATAAATTATGCATAATTTACACAAGATAAATACCCGGAAAAATAAGACATTACTGCAAAGATACAATTAGAAACGAGACCATGGTAGTGCAGTGTCTAGGGGTGTTCCAATGCTAAGGTAGGATCATTACTCTGAAATATCTTTATTTCTTTGCTATATTATTCATTTTCCTCCAGAGCTTATTTGCCAAAGACCCATGAGTACATTTTGTTTGAAAGATACGACATGGAAACAGGCTCTCCGGCCCATCATGCTCACGCTGACCTAATCACATTGGTACTTTGTTATCCCACTTTTGCATCTGCTCGCTACATACTTGGGGCATTTTTTGTGTGCAGAGGCCACTTAAACCATAAACCCACACTTCTTTGAAATGTGGGAGGAAACTGTAGCACCGGGAAGAAATACACGCGGTCACAGAGAAAATGACTTGCAAAATTCACACAGACAGCACCCAAGGTCAGAATTAAATCCAGTTCTCTGTCTCTGTGAGGCAGCAGTGTCATGATATGTGTCACAGTGCCATCATTACAATTCAAACATATTGGCAGCTAGTCCAAGGATTTCATGAATGGTGATTCATGGGCAACTTATTCCCTCTCTTAGATTCCTGTAACCTTATGATGGAGTCAGGCTGGAATCACTACATGTTAAATCAAACCCTGTGATTACATTTGATAATACAAGCTGGAATAATACAAGTTATTACTCTTGGTTATTTAAACCTAAGGACCAATTTCCCCGATGTTCAATTGTACTTGCTAGGATTGCTGAGAAATGATCACCTGGGTCCACCGTTAACCCCCATGGAGGTGCAGGGATTACAGTTGGGCAGAAGAGATAAGTTTAACTTGGCATCATGTTCAGCCTGGGCATTGTGGACCTAAAGGCCTGTTCCTGTTCTGTTTGTTCTATGTTCTATGTTTATATTTAGTCATCAAATTGCTCTTTAAAAAAGGCAAGTTTTACAATTGTAAATCTGGCCTTGTTTCCTCGTCTAACTACATAAGGTATAACTGTGAATAGCCTCGCATGGTGTGTCCATATATATATATATATATATATATATATATACACACACACACACACACACACACACACACACACACACACACACACACACACACACACACATATAGTTCACATTTATTGTCACATGCATCAATTGGTACAGTGAAATTTGAGATACCATATAGCCATATGAATAAAAAGAACACAATACAGTTTAACATAAACATCCACCACAGCGGAATCAATGTTTCACACTATGATGGAAGGCAATAATGTTCAGTTACCTTCCTCTTTGTTCATCCGTGGTCAGGGCCTAGAACCCTCTGCTGTCGCCGCCACGGACATCCCGATGTACAAGCCCTCTTGCCGGGATGATCGAAACTCCGGCGTCGGAACGGTTGGGAACACTCTCAGCGGCTTTGAGTTTCCGAATCGGCCGCTTTCTACTGGAGACCGCGACTTCCGAAGCCCACAGGCCGTATAACCACAGTTCGATCTGACAGTCCGAGCCCCAGGAAAGGTCTTCTCAGAATCTGCAAATCAACAAATTGATTCGATCATGCAGCTGATGGCCCTCACCAGTCACAGGATGAACGAGCAGATTTCTGCGTTTGGGAATGGCCATAAAAGGCTCTGTAATCATTCCCAATATCAATGGGAACCATGATATTGTAGGCCACTCAGGCACTACCAAAATGTATGATGTGGAGTCTTGCTGGATTTTTTGCAAGCACCGACTGATGTGGCAAAATGAAGGGAATGCATAGAAGAACATTCCTCCCCAGTGTAGTGAGAATGCATCTATCGCCACTGCCCCTGGGTCTGGCTCCCATGCAACATACTTTAGTAACTGGTGATTGACCCTAGATGCAAACAAATCGATATCCGGTGTTCCATACCAAGCAACAATGTCATTAAATACTTTATGATCCAACATCCATTCTGTGTTGTCATTAAATTTTCATGACCTGGTGTCCGCCACCATATTAAACCTACCCGGCAAGTAGGTAGCTGAAATCCAAATGCATCTTGCAATACACCAGTGCCAAGCAAGGTTAGCCAATTTATCACAGGATACTGACTTGATTCCACCCATGTAATTTTTATATGCCACTGCTGTAGTGTTGTCAATCTGTAGTTAAACATGCAGATGATGCATATTCCCACAATAAGCTTTCAACCCATAGAATGTTCCCAGCATCTCTAAGTAGTTAATACCATGTAACTGAAGAATTGATTTCCAACTGCACATCCCATCTGCCACCGCAACTAGAGATGGTATTAGTAGCTCCCCATCCTTGAGCACTAGCATCATTTTGTAATATAACTGAAGGTTTGCTGACCAAAATGTTACTGGAGCAATGCCGAATATTGGTCGTCCACCATTGTAACTCAGAAATAGCTTCAGCTGTTAACCGCATAGCTCTGTTAAAATGACCTACATGGTGTTTGAGTGCTTGCTCCTTTGCACGTTGTAAATTCTGATGATGCACAGGCCCAAACTGTGCAGCTGGAAAAGCAGTCACTAATTTGCCAATTACACTGGCTACTAGTCGAATAGATGGTTGCTCCATAACAGCAAGGTTGTTACAGGCTTTTTTATTCATTCTAATCTCTTGCCGCAGGGCAGAGTCACAATGTTAATAGAGTTAATGGTAAATCCCAAATAATCAATAACTCTAGATGGTACCAACTTGGATTTAACTGGATGAATGAGAAATCCCAATCTCTCAAACATGAGTTTAGTGGCTGAAACAGCTAATTTAGCTAATTTCTGTTTTACCTATGATTAGGATATCATCCAAGTATGCCATAACGCAGGCTTGAGGGGCTAAATGGCCTACTCATGCACCTATTTTCTAACAATATGATTTTGAGCTCTGAGTAGCCCAAGCACCGGTTTCAATAATTTGGTAAATAATCTGGGGGCTGGAGTCAATCCATTAGACAACGCTTTAAACTGCCACAGTTGCCCCATCCAGCTCAACTTCAAATATCCCTGTGAATGGGTACTGAATAATATGCATCTTTGAGATCGATGCATGCCATAAATCATCCTTTGGAAATCAATTGTTTGGCAGTAACGAAGTTTTCCATGTTAAAATGTCTATACTGCACTAAAGAGTTAAGCTGAGTCAAATCAAGGATGATTCGGCACCCTCCATCTTTCTTTAGTCTTGTAAATATATTAGAAACAAATTGGTGATGTTCATGACTTGACTTCTCAATTACCCCTTTTGCATATAACGTTTGAATTTCAGCTTGTATATCCATACCTTCCTGTTGTGAATGAACACATGTCCAGTTTGGTGTATGCTGTGTGGGTGGCAATGAATTAGGAAGGAATTCAATTTGGAACCCTTGTATACTGTGCAGTATAAACGGATCTGATGTCATCCAACGCCATTCATTCAAAAACAAGTGTAATCTCCCACCAACTTGTGACCAGTCCACACACCCCATGTTCCGGAAAGAACCAGACACACCTACCTCCATGGTTACCGGGTTTCTGCCCCCGAGGTTTGGGTGGTAGGGTTGCTAGAGTGTGCGGATTTCGTATCTTCCACGAGGGCCGGTCTGGGCCTTGGCATAAAAAAGACTTCTGCCCAGAGAATTCGGCTTTCGAGCTGCCACCAGCTTCAGCGAACTGCTTACTGCTGATGGAAGCGTAGGGGTGATGCCACCGGAATGGTGAAGCTTTGCTTGTCAATGGCGCCTTCATGAGCCCGACAGCTTTCGCTTCTTCATCCAGGTCCTTGACCTGCTTTGGCAGATCTTCTCTGAACAGAAGATTCGGCGGCTGAACATTGCTGGCCCTGCACAATCCCGCAAATTTGGGGTTCAAGGCAGGTCGGATGGCAAACAGTTTATTTCGAAATGTGCATTGCGCATCAACGCCAGGGCATCCTGCTGTACAACTGACAAGGGACCCCCATCCACAGACCTGGCAAACACCGTTATGCCAGAAGCCAGCAATTTCAGGATTCTTTGGAGCTTCATCTCCTGGGCTTTGATGCCCCCTCCAATATATCCCCAAATAGAGTTGTTCACAGTCGGCACGTTCAGTGAAGCACAATTTCCAGGTGTGTGGCACTTTGCAGATGTTTCCACCATTACCTGTTCCTGCAGCTGGTGCAATGTGAGGTAATTAATGCTCGCAGCGGCTCCCCTATTTTCGAGGGTATCACAAACTTTGACGCTATGGCAGGTAATTCTTGTGCTTCACGCACCTCGTGCATTCTGGTATGCTCCCCGGACATACCTCCAAATTCGGAGTCAGTCCAGAACTGACCCCGTATGCTCCCCTCCTCAGAGAGGGAGACATTATGCAGCCCTGGACCAGGTGCTGCCGCGGGCCCCCGAGGAGACCTGCGCTGATATAACTCAGTTTCCCAGAGCATATCATGATGGAGCATCCTTTCCATAAGGTGCTCCATCCGGAATAAACACCCAAAGACGCTATTCATTGTAGGAGGTGAATCCTCCTGGCCTGACTCGTCCGAGTAAACCGGCCTGTCAGACTTTTTCTTGGCTTTCCCCCCTTTTGGGATTGCCAAGGTGCTTTGGACAGGCACCAAGTCTGAAGTAGCTGACCACACCGTCAGCGACTCAGATGGCGAAACCACCGGCCGCCGGCTACCCGCACTCCTGCGGTCCTCGTAGCTGGTTTCCCCGCGGCCCGTCTGGACTTCGCCCTGCATTTCTCCATGCTTAGTTCAAACTTGAAACTCTGTAACAAGATTTTACCGAACAAAACAACCTCAGAATAAGTTTAAAACTTACCTGCAGGGCTTTTAAACTTGCCACTGGAGGAGCGACGCACCTCCCAGCCAGTTGTGCACCATGCGATAGACATATTTGATGCCCATGCGGGCTGGCGAGCTTCTTCACGTAGTCACTCACGTGACTCCGAAGTAAAATTTCACATGTGTTATTTCCATTGTTGTGACCAGGTTATTTAATTTTACTTCGGAGTCACGTGAGTGACTTCGTGAAGACCCCGCCAGCACGCATGCGCAACATATCGTCACTCGCATTTGCAGTCGACAGCTGGGGGGGTAGTGCGCTCCTCTGCCGGCAGCTTCAAAAAGGCCCTCGGGTAAGTTTTACTAACCTTGAGCTGGTTGTTTTTTTTGTGTTTGTTCCATGCCAGGAAAACCATGGACAGGAGGACAAAAAAGAAGGCTGCGCTGAAGCATGCCTCTACAGACAGCGGGACCTCAGAGCGAAGTCGGCGGTGAACATCCCCGGAGCTGACCGCAGAACCGGCAGCACCCGCACCGCGGGCCAGGGAAAAAGCGCGGAAGTCGGGGAGCCACGCTCCGTTGGCAGGACTCGACTCTTCACCACAGCAGGCCAGGGAGCTGCATACTGGCGGGAGGACCGCGCGGGAGCGGGGTAGACAAGCCCCTGACTCCCTACCTCTTCAGCCCGAACAGACCAGACAGCCCGAACAGACCAGAGATGCCGGTAAACAGGGGCGTAAATCAGGGCCTGTTTCAACGGCAAGCCCCAACACTCCACCGTTACAGTTCACCAGATGGCGGGCCGGTGGGAAAAGCGCACCTAAGCCGTGCTGGCACCGGCCCACCACTGTATCAGTCTGATAGATTGCGGACCGGTGGTTCAACAACACAAGAGTTGTGTAGCCCCGCAGGAGTGGCTGGCCCTAACTCACCACCGCTTCAGTCTGCTGGATTGCGGACCGGTGGTAGAAAACATAAGTCGAGTAGCCCCGCAGGAGCGGCTGGCACCGACTTTGCGTCGGATCAGTCCCGAAGACCTGGGACTGGCGGCAAGCCCGCACGGATGTCGTGTAGCCCCGCTGGAGTGGCTGGCACCGACTCCTCACCGTCGCAGTCGCACCAGACAGGCGGAAAAACCAACAGGAGGTTGTGTAGCCCCGCAGGAACGGCTGGCACCGACTATCTACCGCAGTCCCATAGACATCACCTCGACGAGGTGCGGACTGTTGGTAGAGGACCCATTTGTTCATCAGAACTTGGGGAAGACGACTTGCCGTCCGCAGATAGCAGCGGCGGTCGCATAGCTCGAATGGAGCGCATGGTCGAACAGCTGCTCGAGAGGGACCTTCTCCATCAGGAGCATGCGTCCCTAGGATCACGAAGATCCGCGGCAGGACCCTTGCCAGGGCCGTCCAACATCTCTCCCTCCTCAGTAGGGAGCGCCAGAAGTCAGGCACTAGCTGACTTCGAAGAGGGGTTGGCGGAAGATCCTTTGTTGCAAGAGATGCCAGAAGAGGAACTTCTGGGAGTGGTGTCGAAGTTCGCCGAACCATCCCAGAAAGGGCAGCCTCTTCAGCCAAGGTTAGCTGCAAGCATTAATTACCTGACCATCCACCAGCTCAGAGAACAGGTAATCTCGGAGGCAACCAACAAATACAGGGCTCCGGAGAATTGCGTGTCGCTGAATGTCCCTACTGTGAATACACCCATATGGAGTAACATCAGCCCCGGGATCAGGACTCAGGAATTAAAGATCCAGAAGATCCTGAAATTATTGACCTCCGGCATCATTGCATTCGCCAGGTTAATAGACAGTACGGACATGACAGAAGAGCAGCAAGATGCATTAGCTTTGCTATGCAACACACAGTACGAAATAAATTGCTTTTGGAAGAGTTCTATCCGTCCTACACTAAACCCCAAGTTTGCGGGTTTGTGTAAGGCCAATGTTACATCACCTCCAAGACAATTGTTTGGTGATGATCTGCCTAAACAGGTTAAAGACCTGGACGAGGAAGCCAAAGCGGTTGGATTAATTAAACCGCCTTCCTCGAGCAGACCACCAGCGTACCATAGGCAGCATCCATATGCAACAACAAACAGGCCTCTGGGTCAACCCAACAGAGCAACGGGAACTTTCCCTAAGGTTGCACCCTATCTGCAGAGGCCTTTTTTAGGCCAGGGCCCACAGCGACCAGCCTGGAAGATGCGCCAACCACACATCCCAGCAACACAACTACCCAAGAAAGACCAGAAGATCAGGCCCCACCGGTAACCATGGAGGTAAGGGGGTCTGATTCTCTTGGGGGTGCTGCATGCGGAACCTCCCTAGTAGGAGGGAGGTTGTGTCTGTTCTGGGATGCATGGAGTTATTTAACTTCTGACACTTTTATATTACAAAGTATTCAAGGGTGCGAAATCAAATTCATAAACGTACAACTTCCCCCAGCTCAGCAAGTACCTAGATGGAAATTCGTACTCTCTCACAAAGAGAAAATGGAAGGACATGCAGAACTATTAAGATTATACTCTAAGCGGGTTATACAAAAAACGATACATGAACCTCTTGAGTTTGTATCTAACATCTTTACTAAAACCAAAAAAGATGGTGGATATCGTATCATAATTGATTTAACCCACTTGAATACTTTTGTTCAATATACCCACTTCAAAATGGACACATTTGAAACGGCTAAACAATTGGTTTCCAGAGGGTGCTTCATGGCCTGCATCGACCTAAAAGATGCATACTATTCAGTGCCTATACGGAAACATCACCGTAAATTTGTCTGGATGGGGCAACTATGGCAGTACAAAGCCTTACCTAATGGACTCACAACAGCCCCCAGGTTGTTCACCATAATACTAAAACCAGTATTGGCGTCTCTAAGAAGACAAATCCACATAGTCATGGTATATCTTGATGACATTTTAATTGTGGGAAAAACTTTAGAGTTAGCTAAATCAGCTGTGACAGCTACCAGGTCACTGTTCGAAAAAATGGGGTTCGTCATCCATCCAGACAAATCTAAGTTCAACCCCTCTGTGATTATGGACTACTTGGGATTCACAGTTAGCACCAATCATATGATTGTCACTCTCACAGAGAACAAAGCAACAGTCATTATAGAAGCTTGTAACAGCCTCGCTCGCGCCAGGAAACTGACTATCAGACATGCTACCAAGGTGATTGGAAAACTTGGAGCTACATTTCCAGCTGCACAATTTGGGCCGTTACATTATCAAAATTTGCAAAGAGCTAAGATCTCAGCGTTAAAAACAAATGCTGGACATTTTGACAGACCTATGCAGCTGCCAAACAAGGCACAAATTGAGCTACGATGGTGGATTAGCAACATTCGTAATTGTTTCAATTCCATCATAATTGTAAACCCGTCAGTCGAGTTACAAACCGATACAAGCACCCAGGACTGGGGAGCTACCGACACCAATTCCAGTGGTGGCGGCAGATGGGATTTGCATGAATCTACTTTACTCCAATCACAAGGTATAAACTATTTGGAAATGCTGGGAGCATTTCACGGGCTGTGGGCTTACTGCACAACTATGCATCATACGCATGTCCGTCTACAGATAGATAATACCACAGTGGTGGCATATTTAAACCATATGGGTGGTATCAAGTCGATATCTTGCGATGAATTGGCAAACATAATTTGGCTCTGGTATATTGAAATAAATATTTGGATTTTAGCTACATACCTTCCGGGTAAGCTCAATACAGTGGCAGACACCAGGTCACGAGTATTTAATGACAACACCGAGGGTGTTGAACCCCCAAATATTTGCCAAGTATGGAACACCAGATATCGACCTCTTTGCGTCCAGGTTGAACCATCAGATACCAACATATGTCTCCTGGGAACCAGATTCTGGGGCAGTGGTGATGGACGCGTTCTCGCTACATTGGGGGAAATTGTTCTTCTATGCATTTCCCCCTTTCTGCCTCATCAGTCGGGTATTGCAGAAGATCCAGCTAGATTCTGCATCTGGGATTCTGATAATACCTGACTGGCCCACACAACCATGGTACCCGGTGGTCTTCGCCATGGTGAAAGAACCATGGGTGCAAGTCCCTAAATGCCCGAATCTAGTAACCCATCTTATAACAGGAGAAGGTCATCTGTGCCATGGTCATCTGAACCTGTTGGCTTGCAGGTTCTGAAGAGGCCATTACTAGGATTCAGGCTGTCAATGAGGGCCATGGATATCATCACAGCATCGTGCAGAGAGTCCTCGAGGAAGCAGTACCTCACCCACAAGAAAATGGGAGGCCTTCTGTACTCAGACCAAGACCACCTACGACTCTGCAACGATCACTGATGTGCTGGAATTCCTCGCAGGCCTTCACTATGATGAGGGCCTTAGCAACATTGCCATCAACTGTGCCCGAAGTGCATTGTCATCCTATCTCATTATCGGAGTAGGATCCCACGAGCTGGTATCAAAACGTATGAGGGGTATATTCAATTCGAACCCTCCATAACCACGCTATAACATAACCTGGGACATTGGGGTTGTGTTGTCCCTACTCAGGAGCTGGTCACTAGTTTCAGATCTACCACTGGATAAACTCACCTTCAAAGTGGTGATGTTAATGGCACTGATCACAGCACAACGAGTCCAGACCCTCCACAAACTAAAACGGGACAGGCTGGTCTCGACCCCCACCAAAGTAACCTTCTTTATAGACGAGTTACTCAAACATCACAGGCCTGGGACAACAGGTCTGAAATTGGAATTCCGAGCATATCCCATTGATGTACGACTCTGCATAACCACCTATCTCCGACATTACATTAATGTCACTAAAAACATCAGGAGAATGGAGACAGGACTGTTCATCAGCTTCAAAAACCCACATCATAGTGTGACAGTGCAGACTATCTCCAGGTGGCTCAGGGTGGTATTGGGAGCAGCAGGTGTAGATACTGACATTTTTAAATCTCATTCTACTAGGGCTGCATCCACATCAGCGGTGAGGACCATGGAGGTACCCAGGGATCATGTCCTCGCAACAGCGGGCTGGGCCAATGAAGGAACATTCCAACGGTTCTATAATAAACCTGTGGCCGCTCCCGCAATGTTTGCGGATTCAGTATTAAGTTCTGTCCCCTAAACGTTTTTCCCCGAATTCAGGGGTTTTTTGTTTGTATTAATAAATACGTTATTCTTTTTCAGCTTTGTTCAAGTCTGAAATACGTTAACATACTTCCTCCATCAGTAATTACGGCAGTGTGTGAGCATGGACGTGGTCCAGGGCATGGAATCACAGAGCTTTGAAATCTTCACGAAGTCACTCACGTGACTCCGAAGTAAAATAGTAAGATTAAAGGAGAACTTACCAGTTTGAAGTTTGATCCTTCTTTTATGAGGAGTTACGATGAGGGATTTTGTGCCCTCTGTTCCCAACCCTCTATCATAAGGTCAACTGGTATATTAGTGTCTCTTAATCTTACTATCTCCAGTCAGTGCTGCTATCTGTGATTCCACACCACTGCTTTGAAGAATGTCGCGCATGCTTGCTGGCGGGGTCTTCACGAAATCCCTCATCGGTAAGTTCTCGTTTAATCTTGCTATTTTATATCTAGCTGAGAAGATGATACTGAACTGAGATAAAATGTGTAACAAGGTGCTCTTTATTAGACTTTGTGCACAGTAACCATGAATGTAATTAGTTGCTTGTTTATACTGTTAAACATGCAAAGAAAGATGTCAGACCAAAAATCTACAGTATATTGGTTAAACTGACAGAGATAAGGGAGTTCATGAAATTGGATGGATGGGGTATTAACAGATGTGAATTGATCAGTAGACTATTGAACAGATTGTGGAATAGCAGCTATTTTACACAGTAACATATTCAATAAATCGTCTGCTTTATTGTTATACCTTCTAATGCAATAATCAAGTTGTCTGTTTTATTATTAAAAAGCAAAGTTCCTGTGTGAGAAAGATAATGGTAAATAATAACAAAACTGACATGAGGTGCTGATCCAAATGGAATTAAAATGTCACATGGTGGCAATGGCATATTTGACTACTTCAATCCATCAAGTCTACGCCATCTTCTTGCGTTTTCTCATCAATCCCATTCCTCTATTTATTTCCATGCAGCCTCAACCTTTTCATGCCCATCAACTCCTCCCTGATTCTCCAACAGCTATGGATAATTTACTCAATCCATTCAACCTACAAACATCCTTGTCTTTCAGATAAGGGAAAACGAGGCACCAGGAAGAAACCAACACAAATACAGAGAGAGTGTACAAACTCCACACAAACAATAGACTTTAAGATTGAACCTGGGTGGCTGGATCTGTGTGGCAGCAGCACTACCTGCTGCAATCCTCTGCTGCCTTGGTCAATGGATTCTGATTGAGTAGCCATTGTTGGAGTAATGAGGAACAAAACTAAGCACGTGGAAAGAAGACTCGCATGGGCTTGACTGGATGGGAAAGAGGAGGGAGAAGAACTGACTGAAGACACCCTCATCTGTGATTGAGGAACTTCAGAGTTCAAGGGTGTGAACTGTTAAGTAAATATGTGTCACATTTTTGAATCTCATACACTCTTGATTTAAGGGGCTGTCCCACTGCAGCGACCTAATCTGCGAGTTTAGAAGAGTATGTCCTTGACTCAAACTCGCAGCATGGTCGACACGTGGTCCCAGGAGGTCCTATGAGGTCACTGGAACTCTGCTTCATGCTCGAGCGAAATTTCCGCATACCCAAGGCCTCAGTTTGGTCGAGGAAAATGTTTCAGCATGTTGAAAATTATTCCGAGAGTAGCTCTGGCCGGTCTCCGGCAGGAAAGGCCGTGCAAATCCAGATGGCAGTGGAGTGGGGTGGTTACCTAGTTACAGGCAGTCGAGGGCAGCCGTAGGCAATCTCCTTTGCTGACCGGGTATTTTAATTGGCTCATTGGAGCTTTCAGGACCAAGGAAAACCAACCGGTAATGCAAAATGCCCTCTAAACTTTATTATAAATTGTCTGACTTCTTAAAAGTATCTCCACTCCTTCTCCCCCCCTTCTCCCCCTTCTCTCCCCTTCTCTTCCCTGCTCTCCCCCTCTCTCCCCTTCTCTCCAGCCGCCCTCCTCCGTGCTCTCTAAAGGACTTACCGTGCACTGTGCAGCCGTCTTTTACCTTTCTGTTCATCGCGGGTGTGAATTTCAGACAGCGCTCCCCTCCTCTCCCTTTGTGTGTGTGTGTGCGGTCTGTCAATCCAGCTCGTGGTTTCATCGCTGACGGTCGATCCAGCTCGAGGTTTTTCAGGCGAGTGCCCTCGAGCTTGAAGGTCGAAGACAGTCGCTGAAAGGTCGCGTCAGTGGGACAGGCCCTTTACTGCAAAAACACTGCTGGTTGCTGTTTTATTTGTCTTGCCCAAGAACTGCTCCACTCTTATTGATGGGAACTCTGATGCACTGTCGAGTTTTAATTTTCCACAATTTTAGTTAGCCGAGGGATGTGGGATCAGAGTCAAGGTCATCATTTAATTATCCTTCTTGTCCTCTATAGTTGTCCTTAAGAGGATAATGAGGAACTAACTTTATAACCTCCCAGAGTGCTTGTGGTGAAGGGCCTCTCAATTGTGTCCAGTGATGCTAGATTATTGGTCAATAGTGTTCTCTGCGTTGTTACAACACGTTACTGCACTGCACAATGGCAGCACATCATCAGGTGGCGCCGCGTGTGGCAGCCTCGCCAGCAGCTGTCCGTCCTTTCATCCTTTAAAAAAAATTATAGTCTGTCTAAAAGTTTGTTTTTTGAGGTCTTTTAGTCTTTTTTATGCGGGAAACCATTTTTCTCAGTAAACTACCTGGTCGAGGCATCTTTTTCTCCGAGCCTTATGTTCGCCCCCCCTCGTGTCCTACCATCTGGATTGGCGAGGCCTTTCCTGCCGGAGACGGGCCAGAGCTTCAGCTTGATCTTGATCTCTCTTACTGGGTAGGGGATCCTCAGATTATGACTCAAGAACAGGAGGATTGCAGCCATATTTCAATGTTACAATGATATCTGATTTGGAGACTAATATGTAATATGTGTGTTTGGCAGATAAGTGGCAAGAAACATTGGTGAATTCATGCAATTATTAATTGAGGATTTGCTTTATTCTGAATCTCATCAATCTTTTGAGCACCATTGGTATTGCTGTCATGCAGCAGGAAGAGAATTGTTCCATGTTGATGTGCCATGCCGCTCATGGAAAGGCTTCATGAAGTTCCAAAGACGTACAGGTATGTTTTGACTTGGTAAAATTGACTTGGTATAAGTGTAAATTGTCCCTTGTGTGTGTAGAATAGTTAATGTGCGGGGATCGCTGGTCGGTGTGGACCCGGGGGCCGAAGGGCCTTCTCCGCGCTGTATCTCTAAACTAAACTAAAAAAACGTCAGAGGTTCAATCCCGGCTGTGAAATACTCAGCCCCTGATGTGTTTTTTAGCCACAGTCATTGTTTCCAGTGATGCTAGATTACTGGTCAATAGTGATCCCTGGGTTTTTTATGGCAAGGATTCAGAGATTATATGATTAAGCGGACAAAATAAGACACAAAGAGTCTGAGATAGGCTCTTAGATAAGACTAAGAGATGATCATTTTATGGGACTTTTAAAATATGAAATGCTTCTTACCACTTATCAGCCAAAGCTCAAATTGCTGTCTATTTCTATCAGTGCGTGAACACAGACTAATGAATCATTGTCCCTAATTGAGTTCTTAAGTCTAGGTTTAATTTAGATGCGTTATTCTCACATCTACTGAGGTACGGTGAAAAGCTTTGTTTTGCATGCGACACAAACAGATCAGATACTGTATACCATACATACCAACAATCAAGTCAAACTCAGGTACAAATGAAAGAGCAGAAGAGAAGATACAGAGAGCAGCATTGCAATGCGTGATGTGTAGGAAGGAACTTTGGTGAGAAGAAATGGGTGACATTTCAGGTTCCTCACCCATTCCTTCTCTCCAGAGATGCTGCCTGTCCCACTGAGTTACTCCAGCTTTTTGTGTCTATCTTCAGGGGGCTTGAGGGTTTTGCTATGAAAATAATCTGGGGACTGGGGAGCCTCATGGGGGGCTAGGGAGATGATGGGGATCTCGGGGGTGATGAGGGGAAACTCCAGAGAAACAAGAGGGCCCCCAAGAAGATGATGAGGAGCCAAAGTGATAACAAAGATGCAAGGCAGAAAAAAATTGGCTGGGGAATAGATGGAAGGGTATCAGGAGATAATGAGGAGCTGAGAGATGAAAAGGAACACACAGAGATAGTCTTACAGAACACAAAGAAAATTAGAAGTGCTCAGTATCTAGTTGAGAAAATAGGGATGTGCAGGTAGAATAAGCAGATGCTGGTTTAAACCGAGGATAGACACATAAAGCTGGAGTAAGTCAACGAGCCCTGACTCTCAGTCTGAACAAGGGTCTCGACCCGAAACGTCATCTATTCCTTTTCTCCAGAGATGCTGTATGACCTGTTGCATTACTCCAGCTCTTTGTGCCTATCTGAGAAAACAAGAATACGGTACCTTGAGGGGACGAGAGAAAATATGGGCCTGGGAAGATGATGTGGGTAACAGAGGAATTATGGTATCAGAGGCAGAGTCGAATGCACAGAAATTGTAGGAGGGGTATGGGGAGATGATGATGGGGAGATGATGAGGCTGATGGCGAAATGATAAATGGACAAGAGTAATTTTGAGGGACAGGGAAGACAATGGGGACATAGGAAGATGATGAGCCTACCGGGGAGATGATGAGGTTGGTGGGGTTGGTGAGGTGTTGGGGAGCTAATAAAGGGACTGGGGGAGTTTTAGGGAATCCAGAGGTGACAAAGAGGATGGAGAAATTGCTGAGATGCTAGGCAGACAGTATGGAGTTAAGGAGAGAATGTGGAGGAAGGAGATGATGGAGGCAGTGAGAATATAATATTAGGGCTTTGAAATATTGATGATTTGTTTTAGAGGTGATTATGCTGTATTAGGGGGTGGGTTGGGGAAGTGTGAAAATGTGTGGCTTGGCGGAGCTGGGGGCTGGTTGATGCCAATGAGGAGGGACAAGACAAGTCAAGAGACAAGAGACATTTATTGTGTTAAAGAAGGAACTGCAGATGCTGGAGAATCGAGGGTACACAAAAGGCTGGAGAAACTCAGCGGGTGCAGCAGCATCTAAGGAGCGAAGGAGGTAGGCGACGTTTCGGGTCGAGACCCTTCTTCAGACTGGTCAGGGATCAGGGAAACGAGAGATATAGATGGTGATGTGGAGAGATAAAGAACAATGAATGAAAGATATGCAAAAAAGTATCGATGATAAAGGGAACAAGCCATTGTAAGCTGTTTGTGGTGTGAAAATGAGAAGCTGGTGCGTCTAGGGTGGGGGAGGGAGATAGAGAGAGAGGGAATGCCAGGGCCCGAGTCTGGGTGAGGATGTGGTCGTAGAGTTGGAGGGAAGGGGGTCCCGAGTCTGGGTGAGGATGTGGTCGTAGAGTTGGAGGGAAGGTACACTTGTCCCTTCACCTCCCTCCTCCACTCCTTTCAGGGACACAAGCAGTCCTTCCAGGTCTGACAGAGGTTCACCTGCACCTCCTTCAACCTCATCTACTGCATACGCTGCTCCAGATGCCAGATCATCTATATCGGTGAGACCAAGCGGAGGCTTGGCGATCAATTCGCCGAACACCTCCGCTCGGTCCGCATTAACCAACCCGACCTCAGCACTTCAACTCCCCCTCCCATTCCGTATCCGACCTCTCGGTCCTGGGCCTCCTCCACGGCCAGAGTGAGCAACACCGTAAGTTGGAGGAACAGCACCTCATATTCCGCTTGGGGAGTCTGCATCCTTTGGGCTTGAACATTGAATTTTCTCAATTCTGTTAACCCTTGCTGTCTCCTCCCCTTTCCACCTCTCCCTCAGCTCTCGGGCCCTGGCATTCCCTCTATCTCTATCTCCCTCCCCCACCCTAGTCGCACCAGCTTCTCATTTTCACACCACAAACAGCTTACAATGGCTTGTTCCCTTTATCATCAATACTTTTTTGCATATCTTTCATTCATTGTTCTTTATCTCTCCACATCACCGTCTATATCTCTCGTTTCCCTGATCCCTGACCAGTCTGAAGAAGGGTCTCGACCCGAAACATCGCCTATCTCCTTCGCTCCTTAGATGCTGCTGCACTCGCTGAGTTTCTCCAGCCTTTTGTGTACCCCAGAGACATTTATTGTCACTTGCACTAATTGGTACAGTGAGATTTAAATTACCATACAGCCATACGAATAAAAAGAACACAATAGAATTTATTGAGTCTGAAGAAGGGTCTCGACCCGAAACGTCACCTATCTCCTTCGCTCCCTAGATGCTGCTGCACCTGCGGAGTTTCTCCAGCTTTTTGTGTACCCACAATAGAATTTAACATGAACATCCCCACACAGCAGTATCAACATTTCCCACTGTGAGGGCAGGCAAAAAAATTCAGTCCTCTTCCTCTTTGTTCACCCGTGGTCTGGGCCTTTGAGCCCTCCGCATTTGCCGCAACGGCGGGCTAATGTTTCAGGCCCTCTCGCCGGTATGATCGGAACTCCAATGACAGAACGAGAACACTCTCAGCGGTTTGGAGTTTCCGAATCGGCCACTTCCTACCAGAGACCGCGGCTCCCGAAGTCCACAGGCTGAGCTGGGCGGAGATTCAATGCTGGCGACCCCGGCAAGGATCCCAGGCTCCACAATGTTAAAGTCAGCGCCGCTGGAAGCTCCGCAGACCACAGCTCCACGATGTTAAAGTCATCTGGCCCAACACTCCGGAGCTCCACACGGCGATCCTCGGTAAGGCATCGCCCCGCTCCGCGATGGTAACTCAGTGCTGCATCACCGCTGAAGCTCTGGTCGGTCTCCAGCAGCAAAGGCCGCACCAATCCAGATGGTAGGCCGCGAGGGGGGGCGAAGATGGGGCTCGGAGAAAGACGTATCCTCGACCAGGTAGTGACAGTTTCAACCTCCCCCCCCATCCCCCACATAAAAAAGACTAAAAGTGGACCAAAAAGAAGCTTTTAGACAGACTAAAAAATAAAAAAAGGATGAAAGGACAGATGGGGGTACACAAAAAGCTGGAGAAACTCAGCGGGTGCAGCAGCATCTAAGGAGCAAAGGAGATAGGCGACGTTTCGGGTCGAGACCCTTCTTGAAAGGACAGATAGCTGCTGGCGAGGCTGCCGCACGCGGAGCCACCCGATGAAGCAGGGATTTTAGAAGGAAACCAACAACACTGAAGAAATAAATCTGGCTGGAGAAAGATGAATGCCTCAGATCTTCAAGGAACAGCCTAGATGGTATCTAACCTTTTAACACCAATATAATGCCAAGGAAACTTTCATGTGCATTTATCTGAGTGCACAGGCCCTCAGCTTCATGCTACTAGAAGAGTGTTAGTCTGGAGCATGGGCTCAAGCCATTGAAGTGAGATAAATTTTCATGAATTCCTTAATTAAATACAATAAAGACATTTTGATGTTGAGCTTACTAATATTCTGTAATGTTACTTATGGCCTCATTCACTGGGTTTATGACAGGAACAGTAAAATAAACACATCCAAGTTAGCACTGGCTTGTGAATTTTCTGCTTCTTCTTGAAATGTATTGTTGGATTTTTGAGTTAGACAGTGAAAAGTAATTTACTGCTATCTATTTTTTATTTGATGCTGCTAAGTATACTTGGAGCTGTTGTCATTTAAAAAAAAATGTAGGCATGATCTGTCCAAACAGGTGACTGGTGTTGAAAGCGATTATAATTTGATTTGAACATCTAAATTTATAGCTGACAGTTAAAGCTGTTAATGAGCCTGCAGTGTCACTACCTCATCTATCATCGATGATCCTTTACCTGTGATGTAACACTTCACAATTTTTATGAGAATAGGCCCTTTGGCCCACCAAGCCTGCACCGACCAGCAGTTCCTGCACACTAACGCTATCCTGCACACACTGGGGACAATTTACATTTATACCAAACCAATTAACCTACACACCCGTACCCTTTGAAGTGTGGGAAGAAACCGAAGATCTTGGAGAACATGCAAGTGCTGTACAGACATTTAACCCAGGTCTCTGGCACTGTAAGCGCTGTAAGGCAGCAACTCTACCATGCTGCCCGTGGTCTGCTGATCCCAGAAAAAGCAAAAATCCTCCATTAGAACCACTATTACTTTCTATTAAATTGATCTCCTCAGACATTCACCTTTCCTTACATTTTCCAAAAACAAATCCTGAAAACGTCAACCAAGTAGAATTTTTGGAGGGTACACAAAAGACAGGAGAAACTCAGCGGGTGCAGCAGCATCTAAGGAGCGAAGGAGATCGGCAACGTTTCGGGCCGAAACCCTTCTTCAGACTGATGGGAGGTGGGGAGGGTGCGGGGAGAAGAAAGGAAAAAGGAGGAGGAGGAGCCCGAGGGCTGAGGGAGAGGTGGGAAGGGGAGGAGACAGCAAGATGTTAACAGAATTGAGAAAATTCAATGTTCAAGCCCAGAGGATGCAGACTTCCCAAGCGGAATATGAGGTGCTGTTCCTCCAATTTGCGGTGTTGCTCACTCTGGCCGTGGAGGAGGCCCAGGGCAGAGAGGTCGGATACGGAATGGGAGGGGGAGTTGAAGTGCTGAGCCACCGGGAGGTCGGGTTGGTTATTGAATTTTTGGACATGTTCGGATATGTCAAAAGTGAGCCAGTGAGGGGTCATCAGATCAAACAAAGTTGGGGAGTGGGAGAAGGAAAAGTAAATGAAAATAATGGACTGAATTTCTTTTTGCCGTCTCTGCTCTTTTCTCCCATTAGATTTTTGCAATTAAAAAAAAATTGTTCCTTTTAATAATGGAACTATATAAAATTATGAGGGGCATAGATAAAGTACACTGTCAGAATCATTTTCTCAGGGTGGAAATGTCAAAGAACACACAGCCAAGGGTCAGAGGAACAAGCAGATTTGATAATGGCATTTAAGATGAATATGCAGGGATGAATGAAAATGGATCTGGCATAGTTGGTTTAAGGCAGTGACTTCACAATGAATGGTAGGGCCCTGGAGAGTTTTGTAGAGCAGTGGGATCTAGGGGTACAGGTGCACAGTACCCTGAAGGTTGTGTCCAAGGTAGATAGGGTAGTAAAGGGTGTTGATACAATGGCTTTCATCATTCAAAGAATTGAGTACATTAACTTGGGATGTTACAGTTGCAAAAGTTGTTGGCGAGGCCGCATTTGGAGTATTGTGTTCAGTTATGATCACACTGCTATTGTCATTCAGCAGGAAGAGTGCAGAGAAGATTCACAAGGATGTTGCCAGGACTTGAGGGCCTGAGCTATAAGAAGAGATTGGACAATTTAGGACTTTATTCCATGGAAGTCAGGAGGCTAAGGGGAGATCTTATAAAGGAGTATAAAAACATGAAGGTAATTGATAGGGTGAATGCACACATACTTTTATTTCAGTTAGTGGAGCAAAATCCAGAAGGCACAGTTTTAAGGTGAGGGGGAAAGATTTAATAGGAACCTGACAGGCAACTTTTCACACAGTGGGTTGCGGATATATGGAATGTACTGCCAGAGGAGGTAGATGAGGCTGGTACAATAACAACATTTAAAACACATTTGGACAGGTATTTAGGATGAAAAGGTTTAGAGGGATATGCGCCAAATAGGGGCAAATTGGACTAGCTTAGATGGGGCATATTGGTGGGCGTGGACGAGTTGAGCCAAAGAGCCTGCTTCCATGCTGTATGGCTCGTGTACTCTATGGATCAGCAACTTGTTCAGTGAAGACATTGTGGGCTGAAAGGCCTGTTCCTGTGCTGTACTGTTCTATGTTCTATGAATGTACTAAGGATCAGTCCATGCTGGCAAGGTTGATCTTAAGTTATATAAATGTGGTATTGTAGCCAATTGCCAGAGCTTGCTTCGCACAATTTCAGTATTAAACCTTTATCTCCTTTGGGCTAGATATCTTCCTATTATTTCTGGTTATTTCATTCTGCATTTTTATCTACCTGGCAATTACATTCCCCAGTATCCTCTGTTAAAGTATTTTTATATTTCCTTTCTGCTCCTCAAATTCTTGGGGTTGGCAAACTAAAGTCAATTTTTTTTTCAGGTTTCAAAGTATTTTTTGTTTATAAGAATACTGCTTATTTGCCTTTACTTCTGAGATCCTGGTAATATAAGCAAGTGTATTAATCTTGTAATAATATGTCAACCTCCTATGCAGACTATACCACATTAGCCTTGGGCATTTACTTAGTCTACCTACTCAATTATTTTTGCATGCTTAAAACTAATTCCAACTTCAATAGTAAAACCTCAGATATGCTTGATAGGAAAATGCTTCGGCACACGTATCTATGAATCTGTGTGCTTTTAAAATGAAGGCAAGTTATTGATTGTTTACTAACCAATTCACTACACTTCACAGAAAAGGATAATTAGCTGCTTGTGTTGTGTCTTGTTGGGTGCAGCCTCAACATGCTTGGAATCAATTACATGATATAACCATCCAGTAAAAAGGAATTTAAATGCTATTTTCCTCAGGGGGAGATGGTTTTGCCTCCTGTAGCATTGTACTAATTGTACACACATTCAGCCCAACATATTTTTTGTTCCATACCAGCCACCTTCCACCTTAATTTATTTAAGTGCAACAACATATTATTGTTAACACAACAACATAATGAAGAAGGGTCTCAACCCGAAGCATTACCTATTCCTTTTCTTCAGAGATGCTGCCTGATCCGTTGAGTAACTCCAACATTTTGTGTCTATCTTCGGTGTAAACCAGCATCTGCAGTTCATTTCTAAACATATTCTTCAGTTCCTTTCTCCCTTACATACATCTGGCTTCCCCTTGATATTTGTATGGTTAGAAATTGAGCCGATTCTACAATGATGCACAGGAGAATATCTATGGAAGATGTTCATTTTACGGCGCACTTTGTAAAATTCTACACACAGGAGATAATTTGAACATGCGTGGTTGTTGAAGTTGCTAGTTAACAAATTACAGCTATACATTCCCTCAATTTGTTGTGCATCTAGTTGGGTAATAGCTAATCTGATTCCCTGCAGCTCTCAAGTCGAGAGTCAAGAATGTTTTATTATCATGTGTCCCGAAACAGAACAATGAAATTCTTACTTGCAGCAGCACAACAGATATGTAAACTTGGTACTCTGTAAACGCCAAAATAAACACTATAAAAAGTATTTATACAGATCCACCATTGATTATTCTGGCAACTGGTGGTCTGACATCTTTTTTTAATCCGCACTTGAACTCCTCCCTATAAGTCTCCCAAAAATGTTGTGCCTAGGTTGGAAGAGGCGGCCGATTTCTACCTCATTGAGACTTCCTCACCAACAGACGGGTCAAATTTCACCGGGTAGCGGGAACTCCGGCCCAACTGGAGATGGTAGATCCGTTCCCATAGCCGACCTCTGAGGCCAACTTTGTGGGCCCCTATCTGAGCTCCCCGGCAGCCTAGGCAACAGTTCCAGTACCAATTGTCTCCTCTCAGAGGCTGCAACCTTTGTTGGTCTGACAAAATGGATTATCCAGAAAGGCTCTGGAACCAAGGATGGACATGTAGATAATATATATACATCAACAAAAACAATATATATAATATAATATAAGATAATATATATACATCTATATATAAAAAAAACAAACAATAATAGCGCAAAACCAATTCTATGTAGTTTTCAGATTATTAGGAGGTTGTAATTTTAAATATTCTGATGGTTGTAGGGAAGAAACTGCTTCTGAACCAGGACATTACAGTTTTCAGGCTCCTATACCTTCTTCCCGATGGCAGAAGTAAAATTAAGTAAAGTGTGGCCAGGGTGGTGTGGGTCTCTGATGATGCTGGCTGCCTTTTTGAGGCAGCAACTCCTGTAGATCAGTTTGATGGTGCAATGTTATCGCATCCAATGAGTTTGCTATCATTATGTACAGTACATCTTCACATCTTTCCGAATAGTTGCTTAATTTAGTTTAGTTCAGAGATACAGCGTGAAAACAGGCCTTTTGGCACATCAAGTCCTTGCTGACTAGTGATCACCCATACACCTGCACTATCCTACACACTAGGGATAATTTACAGAAGACAATTAATCTCCAAAACCTTCACGTCTTTGGAATGTGGGAGGAAACGGGAGCAACTGCAGAAAATTCACGTGGTCACAGGGAGAATGTACAAACTCCACACAGATAGCACATGTAGTCAGGATTGAACTCGAGCCTCTGGTGCTGTCAGGCAGCAACTCTACCACTGCACCTTTGTGCCACCCTTACACAGTGTCTTGTTGATTTTTTTTTGTCCCACACCACGGGAAAAAAAAATTGCATCTCAAATGAGACTAGGCTTAAAGCTTTCACTTATTAGATGTGGAGTAAATTGGTGTTGTATGTCCTTGAGTTCAGGTTTCAGAAAGGATCCAATCAAGATGTCTAAAATTTATCTTTTGGTGAGAATACAAGCCAAGGAACTGTAAATCAGAGCCTGGAATAATTATTTGCACACAATTCTTTGGAAATCCAGATCTTATTCCCTTCAAAGACTATCTTTGTCAGGCATGGATAAGGACTAACATCAGTTGACGGAAGTAATGGGAAGTAAAGCTGGGGATGTATAGCCTCCTTTGGTTCTCACATTACTTTAGCACCCTGCTCCTTTATCGTGCTGATAATCCCTTCTGAAAATCTTTATGGAATGATACACAAACTTTATAAAAATGGATATCCTTTGAGTTTTCCCCGTCCCTTTGTAGGAGCTACCTCAATAAATATAACTAATTAATTAAACCAGAGACAAATTTAACAAATCTTTGCTAACTTTATTTTGTTCCGCTCACAATTATTAAATTGTGCAGCCACTCTGATGACAGACTCCTGTTACAATCTCAAAGCTGATGTTTAAATATTTGAATATCCCATATATTAATGCTTTAGATATTCCAAAAATATCAATAATGTTAATTTGTGATGAAGTTAGTTTGGATGTCCAAGTTGATGACTTATTGTCCTTCCAAATATTCTCAAAATATCAATAAATGTTGTGAAGCAAATCTAAATAATTTACCTCTTGACTTATTGGCAGTCTAAATATATAACAAGAATCAATAAATGTTTATAGCTTCATGGCCATCATTTCCATTTTCACTTTATTGTCCATGCAGCATTGAAACAAAAAATAATCAAAACAAACACCATGGGATTGGAAAACAAATTAAAAAAAAAAGACATATTGTAATCGTAGAGCTTGCTGTGCAGCCTTGAATGCTCAAGAACAAAGTAGGCTGCAGAAAGTGGTCATCATTGCCCGATTCATCACAGAGCTCACAACCATCAGACCTACAGGAAGCAAGAGGTCAGCTAATATCACCAAGAACCCACAATCTCACCTCCCAACCATTGTAAATCCTGGCCAAAATAGAGCCAAAATAAAGCAGAGGATTCATGCATTTACAAGGCCTGTTAGTCCTTTCTGTGTAAGAAGCCGCAGGCTGCTAACTGGTGCCGGGAAGTCTAGGTCCCAGATCAATACCTCAGATAAGGAAGGTCCAAGTATCTTTGCAATTGTTAATATGTATGAGAATCTTGCAGAGAAACCCCAAAGTATTGTAAATGCATAAGTTTGATTGGATTACAGCAAAGGGATTGTAAATAATGTAAATACTGTTGCAAGACAGTTACCCTGCTGTTTGTTGATTGGCCAGAGTGAGAAGCTCTGATGAATTGTTTGTGTTCCAGGGTAGATGTTGGATTATTCAATTAAAATGTCTTCCTTCCAGAAGCTTCTGTAAGAAACATTGTTTGGGATTCTTTGATGTAATTGATATGTATGATTGGTTTGTAAGGGGAACCACCTATATGTAGTTCGGCCCCTCAAGGTTCGTTGACTTATAAAAGGTGGCCCCCATTTAGATCGGTGTCGATCTTCTGGAAGGGCGCTTGGGACTGCGTGTCCTTTTGGGGAGTGACTGCTTGGACAAGGCTGAAGGGCTTGGCCAGGCAGAGACAAGGATCGAATCCGCGGTAGTTAGGTATCATATGGAGGAATTTGTTGTTTGTTCTAAAAATAAAGATTAGTTGGTCCAGTGCTTGACTCAGTGTTTTACTGAACTGGACTAGGGGGGTAAGCTTTAGGAACATCTATTTACATCATCAAAAGGATTTACAGGAAGTAAGAAGTCAGCTAATATCATCAAAAAACCACAAGATCCTGGCCACGCTATCATTTTGCTGCAATCATCTGATGGTGCAGGAAACTGAAGTTCAAGGATAGCTTCTTCCCATCAGCCAAAAGGCTCTTGAACTACACTGCACAACCCTGACCACACCCCTAGCTCAGCACTGAACGACTGTGAACTTTGAATGAGGTTGCACTGCATACTTTGGCCTGCGCTCCGAGGATGGGCCACAGAGAGGCAGTCGTGCCACGCTGCAGAGAACAGAGAGGGACCCAGCAAGGGTGGGGGGAGGGGGGTAGGTACCGAGAATAAAGAGGGACCTGGCGAGGCACCGAGAATGACAAGGGGACCAACATGACTCTAATGAGTACTTTTGCAACTTTGTCGATGCCAGAAACATGGCGGCTCTTTGTGTACTTTGTGTATTGTATGCAAAAACAAATAATTTCATTGCACCTAGTATCATTAAACTATAATTGAATCATTAAATTGAATCATCATTGCATCATTGATTCATTTTTATGCTTTATTTAGAAATCTCTAGGAGACTGTAAGCACAGTATGTTACCCAATGGTTGTTTGCAGTAGTGTTTAACATTGTTATAGGTTCATCACTTTCACAACTGAGTAACAGCAGTAATGTAAGATGGTATTAAAATGCTATACCATAAAGATACCATAATACTAGCTTTTCGTGAACATTGTTTGATCAGCCAACATAGCTGTTGAAGTCTATTCTCATTGTTATATAATCATAGAGCATGGAAACAGGCCCTTCGGCTCATTTGTCCATGCCAAAATCCCGCTAAACTCTTCCTGTCCATGTCCCAATTAGGTAGAGAGCAGGAAGGAAGATAGACGCAAAATGCTGGAGTAACTCAGCAGGACGGGCAGCATCTCTGGATAGAAGGAGTGGGTGACATTTCGGGCTGAGACTCTTCCTCAGACTGCTCTCTCTTTGTAGTAGGATGGTTCAGGTGCCTGATAACAGCTGGGAAGAAACTGTCCCTGAATCCGGAGGTGTGCATTTTCACATTTCTTTAGGGGAGAAGAGGGAGTGGATCCAACACCTTATCAATCTACAATGCGGCTTTCTGTAACATATAGTGAGAAAACGGTTCTACCTCCTGAATGAATAATTGATGTACAATCAATACAACTCATTATATCTGGTCATTGGCGATTAGAATACTATCTCCAGTCATATATTAGATTTGTACCAGCTATTTGTGCCCTATACTTAATAATGGCAAGAGAAAATGAACAATTAACTTTTCAGGAAGCTGGCAAAAGATAAGATTCCTCTGTCATAAAGAGAAACATAAAGGGGATTCAACCATCAGGATTAATATTAGACACACCTACCCTTTTCAAGCACAGCTTGTGATAACATACCACAGTGCAAATCTCAGGATTTTCACATTAAACTTATCTGTTGCATGCTTCGCAAATTAGAATCCTAGATATGGAAAATTAAGATGCAAATCTCCAATCAAATCCAGCACATGAAGGGACATATACAAATAAGTTATATCCAGGTAACAATGCAATCTGAAGTTACTGACATGCGAGATATTAAGATGTATAACATTTAGCTGAATGCTAATGCCACTTAAAGCACACCTACTATCCTCCAAAATACTCATCTGAACGGCCCACAATACTGCACACTCTGTCAAAGATCACCTTTTCTTCCAGCAGGCATTATTATCTGCAATCACAAAGTCAATCAGAGCAATGTGCACAAAATGAATACATAACATTTATGGAATTGGTTGATTGGCATATGAATGTTATATTTTTCTGTTCAGCTGCATCCCGGCACTAGCAGTTTGATTCAGATGTGTGACATCTAACCTGCTGCTCTTCTGAAATGAGTTGCTTGTCAAGAAGCAAGCGTGTTGATTAGGTGTAGAAGTTCACAGGTAACCAGCAGAGACACTATCAGCTTCGAACATTCATGGTCATGTATATGTGTCAGTTTTATCCGAGTTCCTCTTTCTTTAAACTATCTTATTCCAAGGCTGATGACACACTTAGTCATAGAGTGATACAGTGTGGAAACAGGCACCTAGGCCCAACTTGCCCACACCAGTCCATCCTGCCTGCGCTTGGTCTATATCCCTCCAAACCTGTCTTATCCATGTATAGACTTCTAAAGGGAATGAAGAGAAAGCGACAATGGGAAGTATAAGATTGGGGGGAGGGTGGGGAGGTGGGAGATGGCAGAGCAAGTAAAGTGGAGACCTCATCTCTCAACTACAATGTGCCATCTCTTCAAAGAGTATTGCTCAGGTCACTGCAAGCTCAAGTGACCCTTCTCTTTAAAGTTCCAAAAGAATCTTTGTGAAAAATGAGTATGTGTAAGATGTAACTTCAGATGCTGGTTTACATCGAAGATAGACACAAAATGTTAGAGTAAGTCAGTGGGTCAGGCAGCATCTCTGGAGAAAAGGAATAGGTGATGTTTCAGGTTGAGACCCTTCTTCAGACTGAGTCAGGGGAGAGGGAAACAAGAAGTATAGAAGGTACATAGAATAAATGAATGAAAGATATGCAAAAGCAATGATGAACAGGGAAAGGTAGAGCCCACAATTGTCTCTACAGTGTTAGCTGTGGGGAAAGTGATAATGAGTTATACAAACAGTGAAACTCAACAGGACATCAATAAAACCAATATGATGACTCTCTCATTTCCCTCTCCTCTTAATCTGTCTGAAAAATGGTCTCGACCTGAAACATCACCTATTCCCTTTCTCTAGAGATGCTGCCTGACCTGCTGAGTTACTCAAGCTTTTTGTGTCTTTTTTTGAGAACGTAGCTCACTTTTCCAATGCTATTCCATCTGGATTACTGATTCAAACTGCTCGGCATGTGTGCGGTTATTGGTGCTTGGAGCATCAATAGGTTAATCATTCATGCAATGGAACTTGTTTAACACTGACTGTCTAACATATCGATGCCTCTCATAATTTTATACACTTCTATCAGGTCTCCCAGCTACTTCCTGAAAAGAAAATCCAAGTCTATCCAACTTCTCCCTGTAAATAATACCCCCCTAATCCAGGCATCATTCTGATAAACCTCTTCTGCATCCTTTCCAAAAGCATCCACAACTTTCCTGCAATGGGGCAAACAGAACTGCATGCAATTCTCAAAAGGGGACTAAAGCGGACAAAAACGAGACAAAGAGACAAAAGAGCATTGATAAGAAAGGACGAGGTTTCAAGCTTTCAAGATGTCAAGGTCAATTAAGCTACATTTTGAAATTTGAGTTACCATACAGCCAGACTACAGCCAGAAAACCAATAAGACACATCACCACATGAAAGTTAACATAAACATCTATCACAGTGGATTCCACATTCCTCACTGTGATGGAAGGCAATAAAGTTCAATCCTTTTCCTCTCTGTTCTACCGCGGTCGGGGCAGTCAAACCATCCGCAGCCGGGGCGATCAATGCCCCCCACGGCCGATGATCGAAGTCCCCGTCGGGGTGATCGAAACTCCTGCTTAGGGGCGGTTGAAACTCTCTCCGCAGCATGGAGCAACCCGAATCGGTCTCTTCTTACCAGAGACAGCGGGCTTCACGTTGTTAAAGTCCACAGGCCCTGTGGTTGGAACTTCGATCCCCGGCAAAGGGAGCGCAAGCTCCGTGATGTTGGCTTGGAACGCCGGGTCGGTCTCCAGGAAAGACCGCCAACTCCACGATGTTAGGCCGCAGTGTGGACGGAGATACAATATGGAATAAAATCACATCTCAATCGAGATAAGAGATTGAAATATAGTTTTGAAAGCAGTGTGAAATGTTAAGCCACAGGGAGGGACATACAGTAGGTATAGGGGGACAAGGGTGGGGGGAAAAGGGGATGGAATAGTGGGAGAAAGGGGAACATGGAAAAGGGGGTGGGGGGGTGGGGAAGAAGAAAAAGAATGGGGTGGAGTGTTACCTGAAATTACAGAATTCAATGTTCATACCGTTAGGTTGTAGGCTACCCAAGCGGAGTATGGTGTGCTGTTCCTCCAGTTTATATGTAGCCTCACTCTGGCAATCGAGGAGGCCAAGGACAGAAAGGTCGGTATAGGAATGGGAGGGGGAGTTAAAATGGTAGGCAACTGGGAGATTCAGCAGGCCTAGGTTCACCATGAGTGAGTGTTCTGCAAAACGATCACCTAGTTTACACTTGATCTTGCTGATATTAAGGAGGCCACATCGGGAGCATTGAATGCAGTGGATATATAATTTGGATGTAAATGATGTGTATGAAAATGTAGATGATCTAATTATTTAGTTTGCAGAGAACACAAAAATTGGTGGAGCCGTGGTTGGTGTAGAAGGCTCTCTATGGTGTGCTTAGGTCCATCTGAGGTGTTCGGCTGAATGGTGACAGATGGAATTTAATCCAGCCAAGTGTGAGGTAAGGCACTTTGAGAGTTTCATTCCTAGCAGGAGATATTGAGTAAATAACAGGGACTTTAGAAGTGTCGATATACAGAGAGTCTTTGGGAGTGCATGTCCATAACTCTTTGAAATTGACAATAGAGATGAATAGGCATTTGATATGATCGCTTCCATCAGCCGACCATTAAGCATAAGAGTTTGGTTGTCTTACTGCAGCAATGCAAAAGATTAGCAAAACTGCATTTATAGAAAAATAGGTGCAGCCTATTAGATTTTATAATACTGACTGCTAGGTTGTATGGGGATGCTTTGCATTTTTAATAGTTAATTATTGGGTCTTTTTAAGTATTTATTGCTTTCAGATATTGTCCATATTGTATTTTATGTATTTTTTGTCTGCTTTCATTCTGAATGTGTGGGTTTGTTGGTTGTTGGCTTCTGGACATCTGAATTTCCCTGAGGGGATCAATAAAGTATGTATGTATTATTATTATTATTATTATTATTATTATTATTTAGGAGTAGGCCATTCGGCCCTGCAAGCCAGCACCACCATTCAATAAGATCATGGCTGATCATCGAAAATCAGTACCCTATTTCTGCTTTTTCCGCATATCGCTTGATTCCTTTAACCCTATGAGCTAAATCTAACTCTAATTCAGCATATTATCTACAGTTCTGGTCATGACACTGGAGGAAGGATGCGGTAGCCAAGGAGAGTTCAGAAATGATTCATCAGAAGGTTGCCTGGAATGGAAGGCTGTGATTATAGTGAGAACTTGAATAGAGAGGGTTTATTTTCAGTGGAATAGACAATAGACAATAGACAATAGGTGCAGGAGTAGGCCATTCAGCCCTTTGAGAAAGCACTGACATTTAATGTGATCACGGCTGATCATCCGCAATCAGTACCTCGTTCCTGCTTTCTCACCATATCCCTGACTCTGCTATCTTTAAGAACTCTATCTAGCGCTCTCTTGAAAGCATCCAGTGAATTGGCCTGCACTGCCTTCTGTGGCAGATAATTCGATAGATTCACAACTCTCTGGGAGAAAAAGTTTTTCCTCATCTCCATTCTAAATGGCCTACCCCTTATTCTTTAACTGTAGCCCCTTGTTCAGGACTCCCCCAACATCGGGAATATGTTTCCTGCCTCTAGCGTGTCCAATCCCTTAATAATCTTATATGTTTCAATAAGATCCCCTCTCATCCTTCTAAATTCCAGAGTATACAAGCCCAGCCGCTCCATTTTATCAACATATGATAGTCCCGCCATCCCGTGAATTAACCTCGTGAACCTACGCTGCACTCCCTCATTAGCAATAATGACCTGCCTCAAATTTGGAGTCCTAAACTGCACACAATACTCCAGGTGTGGTCTCACTAGGGCCCTGTACAACTGCAGAAGGACCTTTTTGCTCCTATACTCAATTCCTCTTGTTATGAAGGCCAACATGCCATTCGCTTTCTTCACTGCCTGCTGTACCTGCATGCTTACTTTCAGTTACTGATTTTTTTTTTTTTTTAAATTTCAAAATATCCTTTATTAAAATGATAAATATATACAATACATTAACCATGCGGAAAATCCATCCGACATTTTCGGGGGCTGTACAAATTGATGAATATAGTTTAGACATTTATTTTCCCCAAATTTCCACAAATCAGTCCCCCACTCGTGCCACTCATGTGGCACAATGGCGTGGGATACCTTCCCTTATATTGAGGGGTGTCTCCACCATACCGTACCCCCCCTGTCCAGCAGCGGAAGGACCTTAGACAGTGGCCCTCCCCCACTGAGCCTTGGCGTTGGCTGCACCGAGCTTCAGTGCGTCCCTCAGCATGTACTCCTGCAGTCTGCAGCGGGCCAGTCAGCAACATTCCCTGATGGACATCTCGCTCTGCTGGGTGGTGAACAATGCTCGGGCAGACCAAAGGGCGTCTTTTACCGAGTTGATGACCCTCCAGCAGCACTCGATGTCAGCCTCTGAATGTGTCCCTGGGAACAGTCCGTAAATCACCGAGTCCTCTGTGACGGAGCTGTTCAGGATAAAGCGTACCAGGGACACTTGCATTTTTCTCCAGACTCTTTTAGCAAACCCACACTCTGTAAAGAGGTGGGCAACCGTCTCCTCTCCATAGCAGCCGTCCCGAGGGCAGCGTGTGCTGGCAGTGAGGTTCCGACGGTGCAGGAAGGATCTGACTGGCTTGGCTGGCGGTGAGGGGAGCCCTACTTTCAGTTACTGATGAACAAAGACCCCCAGATCTCGTTCTACTTCCCCTTTCCCAACTTGACACCATTCAGATAATAATCTGCCTTCCTGTTTTTGCCACCAAAGTGGATGCTAAGGAGGCTATGGGATAAACCTATTTTTAAATGATGTGGGGCATATATAGGTTAGATCGTCAGTCTTATTCCCAGAGCAATACAATCTAGAATGATAGGCTAGAGGATTAAGGGAGAGAGGAGAAATTTAAAAGAGATCTGTTTTACACACAGAGAATGGTGGTTATCTGCAATGAGCTGCCAGAGGAGATGGCAGAGCAGACAAAATAATAGCATATAAAAGGCATTTGGACAATACTTAGCTGGACATGGTGCAGGGGGATACTAGTTAAAAGTAAAAAAATGGGATTAGCACAAGAGGCATTATGGTCAGCATGAAATGCTCAGCCTCAGAAAACTGAAGGTAAAGTGCACATATGATAAATACAAACTGAATTTTTAAATATTTAAACGTAAACCATGACTGTTATATGACTGTGGGAAAGGACCTTAAAAATATTTGTTCAAAATTAGTAAGCCTTTAATGAAATTAGTGATTTGCTTCATATTATTTTATTTCTGGTCCTTAGAAAAAGCAAAAAGCTGTTACTTTGGAAGAGGGTGTTTATAACAGCAGCTTATAGTGTGTAGCCCTAAATATTTATTGAGATCTTAGGGCAACATCGAGGCACAACTTGTAGTCCTAATGCCTCACAGTGCCAGAACCCTGTGTTTCATCATTCCTGACCTTGGTTTGATATTCTTTGGAGTTTGGCAACGTTCTCCTTGTGACATGTTATGCAATTCACCCAGTTTGCTCCGGTTTCTTCCCATATCCCAAAGATGTGCATGTTTGTTGATTAATTGGCCTCTGTAAATTGCACTTGGTGTGTAAGGAATGGACGTAAATGTGGGATAACGTAGAACTAGTGTGTACAGTTGATCGATGGACTCAGTGGGCTGAAGGGCCCGTTTCCAAGGTGAAGCTTTCAATCAAGCAATCAATTAATCAATCAATCAATAGATAAAATCAAATAGAGTCACAGAGTGCTACAGCACAGAAGCCGACCCCTTGGCCAAATTTGACCGAGTTGCCCCGTCTAAGCTAGTCCCATTTTCTGCCTTTGGCATAATACACAGGCAGAAACAGGCCCGAGGAATGTCCTTGAAATGCTGTGAAGCACAGCAGGACAGGAGCAAGCTGTAGCACAAACGTGAATCAAGATTAAACCTGCATCGCTGTCTCAGCGTCCATCTCCTCTGGCTTGCTCCTCCCAACCAAGTAGACCATGGAATATTATTATCAGAGATTCAATTTTAAATGATGCACATTACAGAACCTCTGTTTTCATAACTTGTATATTGATTGAGTTTTTTTTTTTTTCCCCCCCACCCTTTTGACAGAGAAATTTCACGGTGGATGTTACATAATTATATCTAATCAATTTAGTTTCAGATACATCTGAGAAAATAAATTGGCTGGAATCCCTGACCATATTATCAATATCAATATCAATATCAGTTTTATTCGTCAAGTGCAAGTGAAATGAATTTGCCAGCAGTGGTACAATGATAAAAGAACACACAAAAACACAATAAAAAATGTTATACAAACATCCATCTTCGGCATCAACTGTGTTGGAAGGGAACAAAATTTGGCCAGACCAACCATCGTCCGATTTCCCCGTGGTCGGGATCTCAAACCCTGCCACAGTCCTTCTGCGGGGCCAATTCAGAACAGATGTAAAGTCCAGATAAGTTCCAAGTGTAAGATACCTGAAATAATGGAGCTCTCCCCATCGGAGACCGCGGCTTCAAGCTAGAGGTGAAGAAGATCCAGGTCAAAGATTTAAAGTTCCCGTGCCGTGCAGCAGCCAAGAAGGCACCGCAGACCGTAGGGGCTGGCGACGAGAGCTCCTCCTTTCAGGGGTCCCCCGTTGAGGGACCCCGCTCCTGATGGTAAGTACCCCGCTGCGACCCGCGGTTTTTAGAAAGTAGCGCGGGCCAGCGGTCAGTGCTTCTTCTCCTCCCAAGCCCCCACGAGTGGGAATCCCAGCTGCTGATTCAGCTCCGCGGGATTCACAACTGGAGCTCCGCAGACCTGCTTTCAGGCTGCCCACGGCCAGCAAATGAGCGCTGCCCTCCGTCGAGCCCCCCGGCGAGGGCTTGCCCTGTCCACGACAAGTCACACGCTGCGCCCCTCTGCTGAGGCCCTGATGCATTCTCTGGAAAAGCGACTTGCACCGATCCTCGATTGTTAGGCCCTCAGGGGAGGCAACATGGGAAAAGTCGCCTCCTCCGTGGAGAGGCGACCAAAACGGTTTCCCCCATTACCTCCCCACACCACCCCCACACAAGACACACAGAGAGAGCACCCAAAAACAACTTTGGACACACTAAAAAAATAAAAAGTTGAAAAACTAAACACCACTTCTGGCAGGCTGCTGCAGGCTTGCAGCGCCCCCCACCTACCTATTATTGTGCTATTCCTGTTGTGAAGAAAGCCCACATTTATCAGTTTGAACATGCTTTCCTCATATATGCCTTTACGTGTGCTTATCCCCAGTATTGCAGCACTTTCACGTTCAATATCTCACCGATTAGGAACAGCTTTTCAATTCTAACATGTAAAATGTACAATGATTTCAACTGAATTTCCGCCCACTCTCATTTCAACTGACAACCCATTTTGTCTGCCTTTACCCAGGAAGCCCTGGCGGCGCTTTTCTCTATTTATTTTTTCAATTAAATGAAGAATTAACTGTTTCTTATTTCTCATCCCCCTGCCAAGAAATACAAACATTTTCCCCACATATTAGCAAACAACCAATGGTATTCAATGTTATTTCAGGTCACTGACATTGCACCAAATCTTAGAGAGCATTTAAACTTTGTATAAATTTATTTATCATCAGAAACTGAGAAGATATTGAAATTCAAGGCTTAGTGGAGCTGTCTGTCGTGTTGGTAAATCACAATCACGATACAACCAAGGAAGCATAACCCCATTAATTATCTCCGGATTCTAGTCCCAATTGTGAAAATTTATATACAATATATAATATTTTATATATAAGGATATATATATACAATATAATATATATATAAATAATAATGTATAGTATAGTGTGAGTAATGGTGTGGCTGTTCGTAAAGTTTTTAGACAAACTAAATGGTGGTGAGTTGAAGTCAGTAAGGAGATGCTTGTCAAGTATATGAATGGGATAAGACAGACTCAGATGAATGGAGAAATGGCAGTGGAGTTTAATATAAGCAAGTGCTTTGGGAGGATAATTTAAGGGGAATGTACAGTTAATGGCGACCCTTAATACATTGATGTGGCAGGGGGCTTGGTGTCCAATTCCACAGCTCCCTGAAAATGGAGCCACAAGTTAAAAGAAAAATAACGAAAGTGCAGGGTATGGTACTTAGTTAGTCACATGTACCGAGGTACAAATGAAGATTGTTGTATACAATTCAGTAACAATTATTTCACTAAACATAAGCTTATTATTGTGGGTCCAAGAAAAGCGTTCACGTCGCGCGCCCTCACTGGTTTCCACCCAAACATTCCACCTTACACTCACAAGAAGCACAGAGCGACAAAAACAAACAAACCATTGTATGCCAGATTCCGAGAAGTATGTTAGTCTCTCTGGCTGAACAACTTCTAACACTTGTGTGTGGACTCGATAAGAAGAAGAAGCACTTATTAGGTAAGCACTCATCCAGAAGTTCAAATGCATAGCTGTTTTTAGTACCTGAGACCAGTAAAAAATGTTGCCAGTTTGGTGCCCTTTTTCAAGTCCTAGTTGTACTGTCAGGGAACTTGTCCATGACCAATGAAGGTTTGTTGTCCTGGTGGCGTTGCACTGCCGCTGCTCCATGCTGTCCATGTGCTCAGCCTCTTGGCGAGATGCCCGGACCAGCCAAGCCCCAGGCAGCTGCAGGGCCTCCAATCGTTTGAGGCTTGTGCACTCTCCTCCCCGACCGGTTGATTACCAGCCTTACGAGGTGTGCTTCCCGTGGGTCGTTCCCATGGCAGCGTGCCCGTTTTAGGGCTGGCATTCTACGGATGACGCGAACCGGGATGGCATCACCCTGCTGCGGACATCTGCTGCCTACCAAAAGCAGAAGAAGATTTAACGGTCTCAATGAGGAGCGATTAAAAATAGTTCAAGAGCTCTCCAATGAAGTAGATGGAGGTCGGTACCACACTTAGCTGGTGAGAGGACGGTTCATTGCCTGAAAATGTGAAGAAGAACTGTCCCTAAATAGCCCAGTATTCGGCGAAAACCATAGGAATCATGAGATTTTGGTCAAAGGTCATTTGGGAGTTTTAAAAAGTCGAACGCAGCGCTGTTGTTTTAAAAAAATTGTTAACTATTCTACCATGGAATTAATCCTAGAATCTGTCTGTTCAATAGCTTCCTTTCTGTGTTCTGCTGTTCGACAACACTACTTACACAGTCCCAGTTCATTTAACTGCAATTATAAGAATTCAAAAAGTTAAAGAATTTATTTTTCCATTTAATCCTTAATGTGTTTGCTAATACTTGGAATATAAAATATTACTTGATAAAATGTTCTTATCTTTAGTCATTAATTATGTGTAAACAAAAATCTTTAACTGAGGCAGCCAGGCGGACTGTATCAGTGTGATATGGCGCTGATTGCTTCACCTACAAGCGGTGTCAATGTACCAAGTTTGGCAAAGTGGTTTGGGCAACCTACGGCCCCACCTGGTATACGGCCTGTAACCTCGTGATGGTTGTGACTGGGATGATGGTTTTACGTTTGTGAGTTCATCTGGTGTCAGTTATAGTGATCAGAGTGAAACACCCCACTCCTGTGGACAAGTCCTCACTAGTGGAGTCAGTCCACAGTAGTCCGATAACCCACTATGCTGTAGGTCTAATTTGGAATACGATATCCCTGACCTGTGGCCCGCCAGATCTACCAGCGTGTTGTCGTTCCAAATTTGGAATTCTCCGGATTGAATCCAGTAACAGAGCACTCTGCTGCCAGATTCTAAGTGTTTTACCCTGCCCTCCCTCTGAGAACCCTCCTCATCCCCATCAGATGCCGTTAGTTCCCAGAGCCCCGGTTTAAACGGATGCATTGGTAGGACCGGTCACGGATAAGTCTGGGATTTGAAACTGGCTCTCATCAGAGACTGCAGGCAGGATTAATGAAAGAAAGGACCATTCCGCCCTATTGTAGCGGGGTGGGTTGGGTTGTTCGTGAGGAGTGATGGAGAGAGAGCGGAGAAAGAGATAAGAGTGTGCAAGTGGCGTGAAATAATGATGGACTCACAAGTTGGTTAGACACTGCATTGGTTAAAGTAAAGAAGCGAGAGGCGTGTAAGAGAAGTCTGTGTCAACAGATTTGTTATTTTCAGCTGAGTTCAATAAAAAATAAAATCCCAAAGCGACCTGAATGATCACCGCACTTACTGCCGATGTCCTACATGCTGCCATTTGATAAAGTAACACATTGCTTATAGCTGCAAGGAGTGAGCAAAGCCAAAGATATCTCAGAAAAACAGTAAAAGTTTTGTTTGCCGAAGTTGCTTACAAGTCACAGACCAATAACTCAATGAGCATATAATTGTTTATGCACCAGTGTCCTGTGTCAAACTACCTGCTATGTTCAGTAGACCATAACAGTTATAACTGTTATACGCTCCGAAGCATAAGCAATAAAACAACACCGAAGCATAAAGCAAAGCAGCTATAAATCCAAACAAAGATGTCATCATACGAATTTGTCAAAGGATGGACGCATAATACATAGTTAAATAGTTTTGAAATAGCAAGTATTAATTTTATACCTCAAAGAGAAAGGCAAACCTGGAAAATACTAGACGGAAACGCAGGTTCTGTTTATTTTTTTTTATACACACAGCCCAGCTTGGCGAAATGCTTCCGCGAATGACCTATGTCGTGGGGCATTGCACACAGTTTGAAATAAATCACCGAAACTTTGCCTTAATTTGGCAATTATGCATTTTCAAGACTTATGAATAAATTAAATTGTCTTGGTGTTCGCTGCACTAATCATAGTGTAAAGGAGTTCGTCGGGGGGCTGAGAGATGCATCCTTGGACAGCACACATTGTGGAAGATTTATGGGTAAGGATGATGTGTCTTTTAAGTATTCTGAGACTGTGCTCTGCATAGAATGCTGATGATAAACTGCTCAGCCTGAACTGTTTTCAGGGCTAGACCTTCCTTGTGCTGGCGGTTTGGGAGATAGCGTGCTTATGGGACATTATTTTAAAAAGTCCCTTCCAATTCTTTCCAAGGTCCAATGCAAGCTCTAAATATTTTGTCTTTAAATGGCTCCTTACTTTTCCTAGAGATACAGTGTTTAGTTTGGGTCATTTACCAAGAAAGGCTGCAACTGCACTATGTGCAATAACATTTCGTCACAGAAACCTTACAAAAAATTCCTTTTGGACCTGTATGCAGGAAGATTGTTCCCGAATGTTGGGGAAGTCCAGGAACAAGGGGTCCTAAGGGGCACTTTAAGGACTCTTGAAGAAAGACTTTCTTTCACACAGAGAGTGGTGAGTCCTTCCAGGAACTCTCTGCCACAAATTTGGCCATTCATTGGCAAAGTTTGGAGGGGATCAGACATCAGAGGGTATGGAGAGAAGCAGGCAGTACACTGTGTTGGATGATCATCCATGACATATTGCATGTGAATGGCGTAGCATGCTCGAAGGGCTGAATTGGTGCACCTTATTCTATTGTCTATGATTTTGCTATGTAAGTCTAAGGGATCATAAGGATAGAGTAGAATTAGGATTTGGCCATCTAGGTCTAACTCCGCTATTCAAGTCTGGCTGGATCTGATTATCTCTCCCTCCTAACCCACATTCTCTTGCCTTTCTTTCTCCCCCTCTATACTTGAACCTTTGAATTTATGGTTCCTAGGGTTCCAGTATAGCCTTTTGGAGGGTGGGATCGAGCAGACTCATATGTGTATAGTTTCTTGGGTGTTACGCACGGCATGTGATCTCCAAAAAGTTTATTTATTTTAAAACATTCTTAGTCGCTTTGAACAGTTTAAGGCCTAAGCCATTTAATATTGAAGATGACAAATTTATTTCTCATTCGGCGGAGAGTGTGGCAAAATCCTTTGCTATTCTCTATACCTGGGAAGGACTTGTTAGTAACTTTCAAACCAATATTTTATAGGATTTCTAAAAGTATTAACGAAACAAGGAAATTGGAAATCGTCAAGGAGAACGTGGTCTTTTCCTCGGAGTCATCATATTGCCCCCCTCCTCGAGAGCCTACTACTGGATTGGTGACGGGCCTATCTCCTGTGGAGACCGTCCCAGCAAGCTTCCAGCTATGTGGCGCAGCACTGGATTCCATTCACGGAGCGGTGGGCGGGCAAATGCCCTTAGCTGGGATCGCTGTGTGTAGCTCCTGAAGTGTGATTTGTGACTGTTACTTTAATCAGCCGTGGGAGCTGTTGATTGCGGAGCTTCAGCCACGGACAGCGCTTTGACTTTCGTTAAAATCGCGGGAAGTCTGAGGAATTTTTTGGCCGAGGATCAACCAGTGTTGAATCTTCCGCCCTGCTCGGCCCTGTAGACTTTTGGGGCGTGTTGACTCTGTAGTGATGAAGTTCCGTTTGGGAAACTCCAAGGTGCCTGAGTGTGTTTCTTCCAGTTCCGACTCCGGGAGTCTTCCAATCACCCCCAGGTTAGTGAGAGGGGCTGAGAAGAACATTGGGGTTTGTGCCGTTGCGGGGACGACTATGGAGGCCTCAAAGGGCCACAGGAGCCAAGGTTGAACAAAGAGGACGATGACTAAACTTTAATTGCCTTCTCTCACAGTGGGAAAATGTTGATTCAAGTGTGGGGTATGTGCATTGTTAAATTTCTTTATCCGTACATTGTATTGTTTTACTTTTATTCGTGATGAGCTATTATGGTTAATTCAAATCTACACTGTACCAATTGGTTGTATAGATGATATAAATGTACCTTGAAACTTGAATTGAAATAGTAGTTGAGGTTTAGAAAGATCAACTATGATGTTTCTGACCCGTATAAAATAGATCAGGCTCACAGGTCCACATGGCCTTTTTTTTTCCACTCTCTCATGACTGTGTGTGTGGCTCACCTCGCCTGCCTCATATACAACTACTGCATGCATGACCGTCTCTGCCATCACCCAAGTCTTGTCAAGTAATATCCCCATCACTCAATCCAATTATCGCCATAATTGCTTGGCATATCCAGCGGGCACCCCGTCTCCACAAGGACTGTGATCTCAGCCCCCTTCTTATCCTGATACACTCCCTGATGCAACCAAGTAACAAATCCAATTAAATTTATCAAATTTGCAGATGAACAACCACTATGGTGATCTGGATATAAAATACATGTTGAGACAGTAAGTGTTAGGGGGGGCAGGAGACTGAGCATTCTTGTGACCCTGCGTGTCCGGGATCATCCTTTGCACTCACGCAATCTCATTTCCAGCAAGACGAAGGAGATAGTGATCGACTCATGAAAACGAATTGGCACACATACCCTCGGTAATGCTTGTGACAGTGTCAACACATCTAGTATGTGTCTCTTGAAGGCTTTGAATGTTTTGTCATGGTGCTCACCAACAACTCTCAGGGGCAGTTTCTTGCCCAGTGTTATCAGGGAAACCCCCATTAACACGGCTCGGAGGAGCAATTATCTACTACCGACTCTCATAGACCCTCGTGAGCTAACTTTGATCGAATTTTAACTGGACTTTTTATCTTTCACTATACCTCTATCCATGTATTTATTGTCTTTATCATAAATTTATCTGGTACACTGGTGGGATGGCTGTGTTGGGGTAATCTTGTATTTGGTCTTTGTCACTGACATTGGGGTGCTACAGCATGCAAACAAAAACCTTTTCTCTGGTACCTTGGGAACGTGACAAATAAATTAAAGGAAACTAAAACTGAAACTAAATACCTTCTGATCCGGTCACACTATGCACTTCTAATTGCGTTCGTCACAAATCCAATCCAACTTATGCCAACCCTATCTCTCCGAGTATATTGTTCCATAAAACCGAACCCACCCACCGATCCCAATTGTTCTCCCTCTACTCAAGGTAATTGTCCCTTAACCTATCCCAATGACATAGTCAGCTAACCTCCGTCCTTTCCCTCATCCGCTCTAATGCAACCATAATGCGCTGCTAAACTATTTCGCCTGTTTTGTCAGGCCCGAGAAGTGGGGCTTGTAAAATCCTATTCTAACTGCTTGAGAAATGCATGGGCTTTATGTATGAAAGGAAGAATCACAGGCATGGAGCTTCAAATTAAAAAAAGTGATTGCATGACCCTGTGCTGCCGCTTCAGCTCATGCTTTTGGCATGTCTGCAAATTTATCTCCACGTGTGTTTTGTGCTCTTTCTTCTTTCCCCAACGGGAACACAATGCTGACAACATATCTTATCTTTGCACACACAATTAGATAGATTTACCCACCAGCTCCAAGCATTTGCGGATGAATGGGTGTTTGTGTATTGAAAGTAATGCTGAAACGTCAGTTATAAAGTATTACACACACTCACGAGCAAGTCCTAACTGCTATTATATACATAGACATTGCCAGCATACAGTTTCTGACACCAAAGGAAAAACCAAATGTGGGTATAGGCATCAAGTCCCCACTATTTAAGATCCCTCTGCGGGTATATCCAAAGCAAAACAGGGAATCTGTTTTGCATTCAGTAAAAAAAAATAATAACCATTTGCCCGTGGATAGATTTATGTTTGAGAATATATTACAGTTTTATTTGGTTCTTCACACTGCACATATTGTTGTAGGATAGTTGAACAGAGGGACAACCAAGCCCACACTGTTAATATCCCAATTTAAATACCCAATCGACACAAAAATAACATATAAAATAAAGTAATTCCTAAATAACACATACTGTATGAAAGTTTGCGATTAATAATTTATCTTGTAATGAAGGACGTGGATTGTGTTTATGGGAAAAATTTGTGTGCAGCTGAATGTGGCATGGAAGCTGAAAAACCAATGCTTACGAAAACCTGTGAGGTAGATCGAAGTTGATCTTGCTTCTTCTTCCCAAAGAATGACCGTACAAAGACAAGTCTGCATAAACAGAAGAGGGATTGACTGACACATGGTAAAATGCCTAAAAAAAAAACTTAACTCAATCTGTATTGACCTAGGGTGGTATCATTTTCACACCATTGGCTCGGGGGATCTCCTGGGATTGTTTTTCACTCACTCACTTCAACAGGAACAGAAGAAGAAATATACCAGAAAATGGCACAGAGTGCTGGTAAATAAGCAAAGCAGTCTGCCAGCAATCTCCGGAGAACATGAATAGTGATTGATTCGGGACCAGTGAGTACTTCCTTCAGACTGATCCAGCGTGTTTCTGGGATTTTTACCATCATTTATCTGTTCCCACATCTTTATATATGACTATAGAATATAGGAACAAAAGAGTAATTTTTGGCCCTTTCATTATCTGTACCGTTCTATACAATCGTAGCGATTGTCTCTCAATAAGCTTTATCGCCACGCTTTCAATAACACCTTGATGCCTTTTGTTATATATTCAGCAATTTAGTTCACTGTTTTTTTTATGGCAGAGAGAATTCCACAGGTCATCACCCAGCCTCTTAGTGAATAGATCTTTGCTCACTATCTTATATATCCACACTGTATCTGGCCCACACAGGACCCCCTTCTTTCTGCCATATTTTTATCAATCTGATTCCAAGAAAACTCGTCTGCAGAAAATATTGCAAACTCCCTTCTCCCAGAAAAAATTGTTTCTCCTTTCCTTCTCCCGTTGTAGCCTGTAAATCTCCACAAGATTATTGTGGCCTGAATATAAGAAATTAGGAGCAAGATGTAGGGCCATTCAAAATCCGTCAAGAAGCCTGGTCCTGCCATGAAATATGGCCATGGGATCTGCACAGGTCATCTCTTCTGTGCTGGTCCCTTAGTCCTTAATACCCCCATGCTCAAAAAGGACGTCCTCTTCCTCTTTAAATACCCCTAATGATTCAGTTTCCAACATCATCTCAGGACAGAAAAATTCCTGAGTTTTTTGCCACCCTCTGTTCCGAAAATACAGTGTCACGACAATCAATCTTAAATTTGCTGTTGCCCCCTTCTAATACTTGGGAAATAAATGTACTTATTGTTTAAATAAGCTTGAGAGGAAAAAAAAAGAAAACACAAGTTATGTCAATATAGAGGACTCTGTGACAGGAGGAAATCTGCAAGGATGGGGAATTATAAACAAAAGCATTTCCTTCAGATTCCTGCATTTCCATCTGTCTTCTTTAATCGTTTCATACTTTTAATTTATTTTCACCTTTTCCTCCGCGCTAATTTGCTCTAGCCTCCAGAAACCTTATTTTCCTTGAACATGCCTCTGCTATTTTTATATGTTGAGAAAAGTGCTGGAGGAATCTTCAGCAGGTGCGGCAAGAATGAAAGGTTGAAGGCAGGAGCCAGAGGGCTGAGGGGAGAGAGCTGAGAAGGGGAGGAGACAGCAAGGTAACGGAAATTGGAGGAATTCAAATGTTCAAGCCGCTGGGGGAGCCAACTGCCCAAGCGGGCTATGAGATGCTGCTCCTCCAATTTCCGGTGGTGCTCACTCTGACCATAGAGGAGGCCCAGGACAGAAAGGTCGGATATGGAATTGGAGGGGGAGTTGAAGTGCTGAGCCACAAGGAGATCAGGTTGGTTAATGCAGACCGAGCAGAGGTGTTCGGCGAAACGATTGGCAAGCCTACGCTTGGTCTCACCAATGTAGATCAGCTGACATCTAGAGCAGTGGATGCAATAGATGAGGTTAATTTTATAATGATTCCTCTATTACTCTGCAGTCAATTACCACTGGTTTCTCTGCTGTTCTCTAGAATGTTATCTTCCTGGCATCTATATTACCCATCCACCAACATATTTCCCTTCTCACACCACTCTTTTCGTTACAAGAAAACATCGTGAGTCAGTCCAGGGGAAGACTGGTTTATTGGCATGAAACGCAAAGGTATGGTGAGAAGATACAGGTACAATGAGGGGAATTGGGTTGCGGAAGCCTCACGTCCACACAAAATCCTCTCCACACAAAAACATAAATTTTAAATAAGTTACGCAAACTTCTGCTAGAGGTGAAAGAAAAAAATACACAGGATGTCAGTGCAAAACATGATTAGAAACAAGTAGCCAAACAAGAGCATGGTAAGTAGTGCAAGAGAGATGGTTAGGGTGCTCTATATTGAGGTAGGTTTAGGGTTGCAACAGCAGGTTGTTTCAGTTATTGCTTTTCCCTTTTTTATCTCTTTTTCCCCTGTCCTCAAGTTTTTTCAATCAGGTGATGTGCTCTGGAGGGGGTGTGTATACATCTACTGACTCAAAGGGTCGTTTTAATAAAAGGTTCTCAAAACACCTTCTCAAGCCTTCTTTATTTTTCGATGATTAATATTTATCATTCTTACTAAAGAATAAATGCAACTATTTGCATACTTCTGGTGACACTTGTCATTGTTGCCATTTCCTTCTGGACAAGGATTTTTTTAAATTACAATTTATAAATTTAAATAGAAACATAGAAACAAGAAATTTGGATGCAGTGTGTAGGGCATTCGCCATTCGAGCCTTGCACCGCCTTTCAATATGATCATGGCTGTTATCATCCAATACTCAGTATCCGTAACCTGCACTTTCTCCCATCCATACTCTTGATCCCCTTAGCCTCAAGGGGCCAACAGCCAGCTCACTGTTTAAATTACCATAATTGAACTGGCCTCTAACTTACCAGCTGTGGCAGAGAGTACCAGAGACCTCACCACACTCTGGTGGAAAAAAAAGTCTTTTCTCATCTCGGTCTTAAAGGAATTTCCCTTATCCTGTAAGCTGTGACCCCTATGTCCTGGACTTTCCCCAACATCGGGGAAACATTCTTCTGCCATCTAGCCTTGTCCAACCCCCTTATGGAAGTTTGTGGAATTTTGTATTATCTATTACGATCCCTCCCCCTCTCCAATCTCATAAATTCCAGTAGAGTTATAACCGGAGTCTCTCATCCAGTCTTTCTTCTCTCATAAGTCAGTCCTGACAATCCAGGGAATCGTGTTGGTGAACCTTCTCTCTGCACTCCCTCTATGGCAATAATGTCCTTCTCCTCAAGATTTGGAGACTAAACAGTAGCAATACTCCAGGGTGTGGTCTTCACAAGACACCCTGTTGAACAAACTGAAGAGTTAGACCGCCATGCCTCTGTACTCAAATCCTTTTTGCTTATGAAAGCTAAACATACATTCATGCTTTTTTCACGCACTGCACCTGCATGCGACTCAGTGGACTGGTGTACCGATGACACCAGTCTCGCGTGCATATCACCTTTCGGACTAATCGGACCATTTAAATATTTGTCTGCTTTCTCGTTTTGCCACCAATAGTTGGTGATAACCTCTCATCATTTATCCACAGTATACTGGCTATACTAGCCAACATTTGCACTTCACCACAGCCTATCCAAGTCCCTTGGCAGTCTCCTAGCAGCCATCCTCCCTCACAGCTAACATGCCCCCCACTTAGTTCAATCCCCGCAAAACTTGGAGATATTGCCCTTCAATTCCCTCATCTGATCATTAATATATTTGTAAATAGCTGGCGGTCCCAGCACTGAGGCCCTGCGGTTAACCCACTTGTACTGCAGCCATTGTGAAAAAGGGACCCGTTTACTTCCTACTCTTTGCTTCCTCCGTATGCAGCCAGTTTTCTCTTTTTCCACTTCAATATCTGAACCCCTTTAATACGTATGCTTAAGTTTGTATTGATCTAATCTTATGATGAGACCTTGTCGAAAGCCTTCTGGAAGTCGATATCCATCATCCCACTGGTATCCTTACTTATCCCGCTACTAGTGACATACTCGCAAATTCCACCAAGATTCGTCAGGGGACCATGATTTACCTTTCGTAAAATCCAGCTGGGGGGGGGGGGGGGGGGGGGGGGGGGGGGGCGGGGGGGGGGGGGGGGGGGGGGGGGGGGGGGGGGGGGGGGGTTAGGGGACTTTGTCCAATATTTCACCAGTTTCGCAAATGTGTGCTATCCCCATCTTTAATAACTGACTTGCCAGTTTCCCACTACCGATGTTAGACACTAACTGTCTGTAATTACACCTTTTTCTCTCTCCCTCCCCTTCTTAAAAAGAGGGGTTACATTGCCTACCCGTCCAATCCTCAGGAACTACTCCAGAATCTTGTAAACGAGTTTGAAGAATCAGAAAATTGATTCGGTTTTCTGACAATACATAAATTTACATTTGGCAAAGTTAATTTACACCTTTTTAAATGGTTTTAGATATATAGGTTTAGCATCTTACATTTTTTAGGGTTATTTGTACTCAGTTGTGGCTGTTCTGTGTGTGTTGGGGGGAGAAATTTGATCTCTTTGATTTTCATTTGATTCCTTACTAACGCCATTCATTTAGCCATGCGAGCAGGGAAAACATTTAATTTGGCATCAATCTATCCCACACTTTAACGTCACGTATGTTAAATTATCTGAGGAATGTATATACTGTATTGTACAATCTGCACAAACTATGTGTGGCAATTTTTGCCCATTACTATCATGAGATCCCTTAATAAGACTTTCATTACTTATTCATTTTTTCAACTAACTGATTGTGAATATGTTTTTTTCTTTAATTATGTAGGTTCGCATTTAAATCACATATTTCAATTGTAATTTGTACATTGTAAATTGAATTCTATTTGCTGGTCCAAAAAGCACTTTAATTTTTGTAACAAATTAATTAAAATTAATATTTTAAATACACCTGAATTCTGATTTATAATGTTCAATGTAATTTTTCATGAAAAGAGAGTGTGTTATCCTAAATGTAATATGAAAAATATAGTATTAGATTATATTTACTGGGGTCCTTAAAGCTGTAATTATAATTGTGCACTCGCAGTGAGTAGTCTAGATATGCCATCTTCTTCCTCAATCTTCTTTTTAGATAGTCCCTCTCTATTATTCTATGAGTTTCCGTAATTTGATGAAGCTTGTATACGAGCCCCACACTCTATCTCTCCCACAAGGTAGACGGGATGGGCTCAGTTGAGAAGGTGTAAGAAGTGGTGGGCTTCTTTCAACCAATTTTGTTGGGTTCTCAAATTGATCCACAGCTAGTAGTGAATACAGCCCCTGAGTACCAAAGTCCTTGGTTGAATCTTGGCTGTTGCTTGTGTATAGGTTTACAGTTTATCCTCTTGAGACGTATGCAAATTTCTTTTGAGGTGCACTCCAATCTCCTTGCCAGGTCCCAAAGGCGTGCGGGGTGGGTGGGTTAATTGGCCACTGTTAAATCGCCCCTCTAGAGGTATATGCAGGTGAGTGTGGATCTGGGGGGTTGTTGTTGAGAACGTTGGGTGTGAAAAAATATAGGCAAAAGTGTAGAGGATTAGTGAAAATGAGATGATGTTAGTCAGCAGTGGACTGAAGAACCAGCAATCTCGCTTGATTGGATGATGTCTCGGTAAATTGCTAATATAGTGACTCATGGTTTTGCATGTGCAATCGCAATACTCTCTCCATTTTGAGCAAAATGTGGTGAGCAACGTTTGTAATCATTCAATGCCGGAATCATTGCATTTTTCAAGCAGCCTTAGAAAATATATTCTGCATCATTCATTCTCTCCTCCTGGTAAGATCTTGGTGGCATGGAGGTCAGATCAGTGCCTGTTCTGTTACATTGTGTCAGGCAAGTGAATGATACTGTGCTGCCATAAAGGAGGGGGGGGGAGGCTGAGCCACTATTAGAGTTCGATGTGTGGGGATGGGGATGTTAGTTAGTTCCCGGGTAGTGATTTGGAGTGGATTTGAGAGTTTTGCAGAGATGTGTCATCGATGGTACCTTCTAATGCTCTAAGTGCTTTTTAGAGGTAACTCCATTGTATTTGAATACATCAGGAGCCATTGCTGTTTGATAAACCTATGATCTTGTACTAGGTTGAAATTTGTAAATTCTCGAGAGCTTGTACTGATCTACCTAAGTTGCGTTATTAATTTCCCATCGGTTACCTTTGCTGTAATGAAGCTTCTGAGATATAGGAGGATCCACATTTTTCAAAGGTTCACATAATGAACCCATTATTCTGCATGCAAGTAGACGTGTGTTAGAAGTTGGTTCTTTGGTTAGGTTTAGTGGAAGGTTAGGTTAGTAGTGTAAGTGCGTGTTCACTTTCGTTGAAACAAGTTGGACCATGACTTAAGGTTTGACTTCAAAAGTCAGGTATGAAAATGCTAGAAGACAGTTACTGAATTACCCAGATAAATGGGAGTAGGTGTGTAGATAGGTACAGAATTCGAGAGTCATTAACTTGAGTGACCAAAGGGCTGTTCCTGTGCAGTATATTCTCGCACCCTATACCCTAATCTAGTTGCTCCATCAAGACTGACCGAAGATTGCAGTGATTTGGTTCTGGAGTGGATGGGCAACATAGGACAAACTCTTCCAATTTGTCCCAATGTGATGAAGCTGATTTAATGCATTAAGGATAAAGGTAAGATTCACACACATATATGCTCTATGATGACGATAAGGGAAATTGAGACACGGTTCCTAGCGGAGGAAAATTCCTCTTAAATTAGAATGCTTGACTTGTTGCCTGCAAGTCCTGGTAATTTGTAAACGAAGCAATTAATGAATCCCGTTGAAGCTTCACTGGTTCTAAAATGGAATGGTGCATCACACTTGGAACTTTGAGGTACTGATGTTATTCAAACATATTCAGCATTTGTGGATTTTATTTGCTAAAGAAGGAAATTGCATGAGCGGTGGAGGAGAATCGAGGGTAACACAAAAGGCTGGAGGAACTCAGCAAGGGTGCAGCAAGCTGAAATCTAAGGAGCGGAAGGAGCAATAGGCGACGTTTCGGATCGAGTCCCTTCGAAGGGTGCTCGACCCGAAACGTCAGCTCTATCTTTGCTCCTTAGATGCCTGCTGCCACCCGGTGCAGTTTCTCCAGCCTTTGTGTCCCTTTGTGATGCGTATTTGGCCTGCTTTCACAATTATAATCTGTACAAAATAAGTGTTTTGTGAAAACAAAAATGCTGATAAAAACTGAGTAGAAGATTTTTGTCTTCAACTGCACGGGAATAATAGAAAAGATGATTTAATAAAATCACTAATTATCTTGATGACAACAGAATAATTATGTGTTATTGTATATATTAGTACAGGACAAAAGTTTTGTTTTTCATTTAGGAGTGTATCACAGGGCAATTTCTGAGCACTATATATCATCCCGAACAAGAACGTAAAGTAGGTTGATTAGTGTAATTAAGTTAATTATTAGGTCTAGTTGGACTATTGATTCTCATGACCCGAATGCAAAAGTTATGAGGATTGTATCTTTTAGTTTTAGTTTTAGTGACACAATGTGGAAGCAGGTCTGTAAGAAGGACACTAAGGCTATTCAGTTGCCTAATTGCCATTGCGCTCTGCAAAGCTCTTCATTATTAATTTCATGCAGGATTGTGAAAAACAAACCTGAATCTCATTGAGTAACAGGTTGAGTATATCCACATTATAGAATCAAACCACCTTCAGCCTGAATCCTAGATTGAAGTATGATATTATAATCTTAGATTTGTCCATTTGCACCCAAAGGGCAGACCAAAAGAACCAAGTTGCTACAAAAACAACTCAAGCTCTTGGTATAATGCAAAGAAAGAGTCTTCCCTTGAATCTCCAAAAATGTTCAGGAGTGTAATGGAATATTCTCAAGATGGCATGATGAGTGCAGCTCGAACAACACCCAGAACCATTCTGACCAATGACTGTCTTTCCATTGGGCACTCTGAATACTCGTACCCTACACCTCTGACATGTTATAACTGCAATGTGTACTCTCAAACCTCTTTGGGCAAGAGGCACAGAGGCAGCAGAATCCATCACCATCTGCAGGTTCCTTTCAAGTTGCAAAGCATCCCAACTTGGAAATCTGCTCTCTTCTCTTCACCATTGCTGATCTAAGTTGGACTTATAGAGTCAAGGATGATATAGACTAGAAGCAGGCCATTCAGCCCCTTACCTATTCTGACCAAACTGCCTAACTGTGCTTGTACCATTTGCCTGCATATGGTCTATATCCCTCTCAACTTTTTCCATCCGCAAACCTGTTGAAATTGTACACACTTCTCCTGTTTTCTGAGGCGTATCAGTAAAGTTGCCCCTGAGGTCCCTTTTAAATTTTCTCCCTTTCATCTTAAGCCTCTGTTATCTAATTTTAGAGACCCATACCCCTTGGATAATGCTATGCTATTGACCTAACCTATCGCCCTCATGATATGACATACTTCTATAAGGTCTTCCCTCAGCTTCAGATGTTTGAGATTGAATTTGGAACATTGTGTTCCATTTTGGCCATCCTGCTATAGGAAAGATGTTGTTAAGCTGGAAAGAGTGCAGAGAAAATTCATGAGCATTCCTCCAGGTACATGGAAAGGAAAGGTTTTGAGACATTTGGACCAAATGCAAGCATGTGGAACCAGCGTAGATGGTGTATCTTGGTTGGCACAAGCAGGTTTCGGCCGCAATGCCTGTTTCCATGTTCTATGATTCAATTACTCCATGACTCCTTGAATCCAGGAAAAAAATGTTCCAGCCTATCCAGCTTTCTATATTCTCATCCAAGCTACTGATATAAGCCACAAGCAATCATACCTCATAGAAGTGCAGATATTTTTCTTGACTATGGATTTATTTGTACCTTTAAAATGTTGTTATATTGAGTCTCTCTGTAATAGAATTGAATTAGGAAGGATCACTGCACTGTTAATATTAAGTCAATTTTTATAAGCTATTTAAGTGCATTAATATTTTACATACTACTGAGGCATGAATTATTTTTGTATGACATGTGTACTTAACTTCTAATCTACACCTTGGTTTATTCTTTTCAATTAATGTAATATTCTGTGACAAATTTTAAAGGCATTCTGAACTAACAAAATTATCAGTAGTGGATGAGACGGGGAGAGTATTGATCAAGATATAAAAGCATTTTCAGTGGTGCAATAGCCTCTTTCTCTTTATGCAAATATAACACAAAAAAACATCTTTTTTATGCTGCAATGGCTGAGATAGTCTCCGCTCTAGTATCTTTGGTCTTCAGTCTCCGCAGCAAATCGTTTATCTTCCATTCTCTCAACACAAAAAGAAAATCCAACCTACAGCTGCGATCCATTCATCTTGACTGTTAGTTTGGCAGTATGACAACTGTCCATGCATTAGTGTGACAAAGGCTTAAATCTGATTGTGTGTAAAACAGGAATAAAGGGATTTTCAAGAATTCCTTCTGCACAGAGTTTGATTGTTCCATTCAGTGAATCGAAACATTACTTTGCTCTGTAAATGAACATTTGTTAAAAAAACCCAATTGATCCTTGAAACAAGCAAATGTTCAATGGTAAATATGACTGCTGTTAACATTTTCTTTTTTTTTCCATTTTTATGTTGCGTTACATTTTACTGCCCAGAAAGCTGGCAATGGAAATGTTGTGAATGTGGAGAAAAGGCAGTTGGAACAATAAACCCCTGACCAGACAAAATGGTGACTCACAGTCAACTTAGGTCCTCTGTTTCAAATAGAGCCTGGTACAATAAAGAAATGCATTGCCTCTTCTTAATATCAGGCTCTGCTTGAAATATACTTTGCTTACCATGACTGATCTCTTGAGCAGCATAAACATTACCACCGATTAAGTTAGCCTTGTATTAAGCCGCTTTTATCAAATTTAAATTTATCTAAAGGATCAGTGCATATTTTTAATTGTAGCTTTATAGTAGATAATCTGCTGCAACACAACTAGAAGGCTGTAAACACAATTAATAATACATTCCAGAAACATTCCCTCCAAAAAAATTAACTTTAAATCACCTATTACAAGCACCTTTCAGAGATAATTCATTTTGTAAGCCTAACCCTAATGCATTATTGCAAAATCAAAACAGCATCGTAATCGGTGCAAAATGTATTGATGGAATTATTTATAATTTCTTAAAGAATCACCTTTTTTATCTTCTTTGTTTTGTAACGTGTCTGTCAATTTCAAACTCCATTTATTAGTGTTCTGTCACCTTAATTGTGATTTATGTTACCTAGCCCCATGACTCCTATTTTGAAATTATCATAATAATTAATTGGTCAAATATCAGGCATTAATCTTTCCTCCTCCCACATCATAGCTAATGCCCTCCAGTATTGGATATTTCCACCTGGGAAAAAGGATCTGACTGTCTAAGCTATTTATGCCTCGTAATTTTATACACTTCCATCAAGTCTCTCCTCAGCCTCTGATGTTCCAGAAAAAAGTAATCCAGGTCTATCCAAGCTCTCCCTGTAATTGAATCCCTCGAAAAAGCATCATTCTGGTAAACCTTCTCTGTATCCTCTCCAAAGCCTTCATATCTTTCTTGTAAAGGGGCGATCACAACTGCATGCAATACTCCAAATGCAGCCAAACCAACTGCAGAGTTGCATCATTGAAACATACCATTGGTGAAAGGGAGATCCTAATTTGTATTTTTTGATTGTGAAACATAATAAAAGCCGTGGATTGTCACCTTGTTGTGGTGGAGAAGCTTGTGTGGACCTGAGATCGAGGCCGTCTGGAGCTATGCTCCTGGTAGGGCCACCCATGGCTGTGAGGTTGAGGGGGAGGTCTCTGACAAAGAGCAATCCAACCAAGACCTCAACGGTGGAACAGGCGGAGGATGATGGCTGACCTTCGTGGAGCATCACAACGACTGGGAAGGTGGATGAAGGCTGCAGCAGAAAAGGGTCTCCGGTCATCTTGGACTCCATGCCACTGGATCCTGACCCAGATCTGACAAGGACCATGGAGTGGGTGTCTGTGCACAAGTCTCCCCATGCTAAACAAAGTCACTCTCAGGTGTCTCCATATAGGGAATAGCACCCTGGAGACACCCATGGTCAGCCATGACCGAAGGGGGCCTAAGAATAAAAGCAATAATTTAATGAGAGATAAAGGAAAGATAATACAGCAGAAATTAATTTCTTTTTTTTGGTTGTGGAGCGACTCTAATTTAGAAGTTGTCACATATTCATTGCCATGCGACTCGAGGATAGACTGCTGAGCCATATTGTGCTTCAGGTTCTGATGCTAACTAAAAGATAAAATGTTGTAGGTATATTAATGCTATTGCAGAAAAAAATGCTTAAGACTAGAGTATAATAGTAAGATTAAATGAGAACTTACCAGTTTGAAGTTTGATCATTATTTTATGAGGAGTTACGATGAGGGATTACGTGAAGAAGACCCCGCCTGGCACATGCTCGGCAAACTTCAAAGCAGCGGCGTGAAAAACACAGAACCAATAGCCGGAGTAAGATAGTAAGGCTTACATAGACTAGAACTGCCAGATGATCATTTATTTTATGAGGGTTGGGAGTGGAGGGCACGTAATCCCTCATCGTAACTCCTCATAAAATAACGATCAAACTTCAAACTGGTAAGTTCTTATTTAATCTTACTATTTTACTTCGGAGTCACGTGAGTGACTATTGCAATTCAGCTCAACCTTTTTAGTTGGTAACTGCATGGACCTAATCAATGACCTGCACGCTTTTTACGCTTATTCTCTGGTCTTTTCAGACTTTGATCACTTTACTTTACCACTATCACTTTACCAGTAACCGTAGCTACTTCTTGGATGGTGGGATAATGTTTTTTACCAAGCCAAGTACAGGCATTTGTAACATCCCCAACCTTAATTGTTGGTAAAGTTACTGACATATCAACTGTATTAATGACAAACCCCAAATAATCAATTGTTTGGGATGCCTGTAACTTACATGTTGTTTGGATGTACAGAACCTTAGCCTTTCAATAGGCTTATGGTTGCTGAACCCAGTTCTTCAGCCGTCTCCCATTTACAATTTACATATCCTCTACATAAGTCATTACAATGTGATTCTGAGCCCTCATTAACACCAGTGCTGGTTTCAATAATTGTGTGAGCAATCTGAGGGCTGAATTTAACCCATTAGGTAATTCCTTCAGCTGATCCATCCAATTAATTTAAGTACCTGAATAATAAGGCATCTTTTTTAGGTCTAATAATAGCCATATAGCAGCCTTGTGATAACAACTTTGTTACAGTGTTGAAGTGTACTTTTTTAAAATTGCCTATACTGAACTATAAATTTAAGTTTGTGAGTTCCAGAATGACTCTGCAACCCCCATACTTGTGTCTGGGATATATTATCTCTACCTGACGAGTTCCTGGTACATTCAAACACCAAGCCGATCAGATTGAATGCAGAATTACAAAACAATTGTAATCTTACAACCAACCACATGTTGTTTCCCAGAAATTCCATGTGTGATGGAATGACGTTTCTGTACTTCCGTAAATTAACCAGAAGATCTCCATCTCTTAATATAGGGATTCGTATTCAACCTGTTTGTTTTCTCAAAGCAGGGATGAGAAGTTTTATAAGGCAAATATCCTTAATTGTTTGGGCAGTTTTTCATCAATCATAAATCTGGTTATAGCTTGCCCACATAATCCTGCATTTTTTGGGTATAATGTTAGCCAAATGGAAATTTTCATCATACAATTGGGTTTGAATATGTATTGCAGAGTAACGCAAGTATGTCTTAAAAATATTGGACATTACCAACCCATGTATGTCTTCCCCAAATGCAGTGATGCCAACTGAATATCAGCTCGAGGACATGCTGGAACACATTTCCTGTCCTCGCATCTTTACACTTATGGGTGCCCAATTACTGAGTTATTGTTGGCACACTGAGCGAGGCACAATGGACGGGTGTTTTATATATATTTTTTTTACTGTTTCAGTCATAACAGTTTCTTGGAGTAGGTGAGAAACCAAATTATGTTGGCTGCCAGGTTCATCCATAGCCTCACCAGTCCATACCGATACAGCCAAACTTGGTGCTACATCGGGAACACCCAGAGCGTTTCTATTGTGCTCTGGTGTATACCCATAAGTAGGGACACCAGCTTCAGGGTCACTTTCATCCTGCCCTGGTATTCCCGAATCTTTGCTTTAGGAGACTTCATCCAGACCTAAACAAGGCACTGGTGAATGAGATTCTCATTTTTCATAGGCACCATACTCCGTGTATGGAAACTCCTTTTCAGAGCCTGCCTTAGAGCCTGCCTTAGAATTTTGAGCATTTTATCTTGCTCTAAATACTTCATCCAGACCTATGTAAGGCACTGCTGAATGAGATTCTCATTCTTTATAGGCACCATACTCAGTGTATGGAAACTCCTTCGGAGCCTGCCTTAGAATCTCATGGGTCTTTAGAACCCTTGACTCATTAGAATTTGGAGCATTTTATCTTGCTCTAGGGATCTCATCCAGACCTAACCAAGGTACTGGAGAATCAGTATCCCATTTTCATAGGCACCATACTCAGCGTATGGAAACTCCTTTGAAGCCTGCCTTACCGGAAGACATACCTGGGTCAAGAACCCTTGACTAAGTCAAGTGTGGAGCATTTTCTCCATTTCCAGCCTCCCACACATTCTTGTCCTCCCTTGGAGGAGAGTTATTTCTTTACTGTTTTGTATTTGTGCATAAATCATATATGTTTAAAATTGTAATTGTGACAGGCACATTCTACTTGCAGAATATTTGTATTAACCTCAGTATCACACAGGGTTATATACATTTCCATAAAGAAAACTGCATCTGGTAACATATACTCAGAGCAGACTTTATTTTACACTTACTGGGTATTTGGAGCCGGCATTTAGCGCAGCCGTTATCTCCAAACCCTATCTAAATAGCGGTAAATAGCGTGAGCCGGCTTTTAAAGTAGCCCTTATCTCCCAATCCGATCTAAATCGGAAACTGCGGTTCCAGCGCGTTCTATTCAATTTCCGCAGTTTAAAAATACATTCCGGTGGCGCTATGGAGCGTTAAACCATAGCACCAGCCAGCTCCGCAAAAATTTTTCAAAAAACGGGGATTTAAACGGATTTAAAAGAACTTACCGATCGACTGCTTTCACTGTCTGCCGCCTCAACATCGACGGTACCGGCTGACGTCATCAGCCCTGCGACAAATAATGACGGCACGGAGCCCTACCGACAAGACAAAAGCTCGAAAAACCCGGGCGAGACCGGGAGAAGGCCTGGGAGAAGCCTCGGACTCCAGTAGGGCCAGCTCCTTGGAAGACGTCTCCAGGAAAGCAGACACAGGAGGTGAGGACTTGAAAACTTTTATTTTTCATCAGATGGCTGATTTAAAACGTGAGTTCAAGGCAGAAATGAAAGATATAAAGAAAGAAATTAAAGAAATAAAGGGAGATATAAAGGAAGAAATCTCTCAAATTAATAATCAGATGGACTTGATGAAAAATCAATGGTGTGAATTTCAAAAAGATACAAAGACACAAATTGATAATAAGTTCAAAGAAAGAATCAGAAATATTGAAGAATGAAATCATTGATATGATTAATAATCTGGAACGCAAGATGGAGGGGTAAACTTGAAAATGTTAAAAAAGACTTTAAACATAAGATTGACCCTATTGCAAATGTGGTCGAACAACAAGTTGATGGCATTAAAAACCTTGAAAAGATAGCGGAGGCTAGTACTGTGTCTACAGCAAAGCTGATAACAGAACAAGAACGTCTACTGGAGTTGTTATCCAAAGTAACAGATAAATGCACGCAGCTGGAAGGCTATCAAAGAAGGCAGAACTTGAGGATTGCAGGGATTCCTGAAGGTCTAGAGAAACACGAAGACACTCGAGAATTCACTGCTAAATTACTGCAAGCTGTTTTATCTTTGGATGATATGCCTGTTTTAGCTCGTGACATCGAGTCGGCAGAAGACAGACCAGTACAAACGCCCCCCCAAGACAATCATCGTCAAGTTACAATATGATTTCACCCTCGAGGATATTATGCGAAGAGCCTCGAGAACAAAGAATCTGACGTTTCAAGGACAAAGAATCAGTATCTATCGAGACTATCCCCAAGGTTGCCAGGAAAACGAAAAGCGTTTAACGAAGCCAAAAACCTTATGAGGGGTGTAGAAAACTTGAGATACGGTCTGAATTACCCAGCCATCCTAAGAGTTACTTATAACAGCGTGGAACACTTTTTCAAGACTCCAACAGAAGCAATGGAATTTGCAAGCAGTTTGATACTTGAAAACCATCTAAAGCAAATATACTGCCTTTTACTATTTTTAAAGACCTAGTACGGTCTCTTAACATTTTTATGAAACTTTATACGACAATATGGAATTAGAAGAAATCAGAAGGAATGGACAATGTCGTATGGAACGAAATGTTTTCCCGGATTGGAAGAAGCTCACCGACATTGACATTACTCATAATATACAACTACACAACAAATACACACATACTAAAATTATAACGCGGTTTTATTATTACTTGACTGTTATTAACCAAGACTGTGCACTATTGCTAATTAATACTACTAATAATTAATATCTTATGTCTTCGTTACTATTTGGAGATATCCTCCCCTTAATGTATTTCTCCCTCTTTTATAATGACTTCTATTTTTTGTATTTTAAAAAAAATTTCTTTAACTGTGGCTTTATAATTAGATTTTTTTAAAACTAATCTTAGATATATATACTTTTATGATGATTAATATCACTCTTTTCATTTCTTTAATACTATTTTCCCGTTAAAATATTATCATGGAATAATAATTCCTTAAAATTAGGAGCTGGCTAAATTAATAACATCAATGCCGGAAGCCTTTAGATTAATAGCCAATTTATAGCTTGGCTTTCACAAACTACAAATTATTTTATTTGTAGTTTTTCTATTCTTTATACACCTTACTAAGCTTTTTACTCACTTTTCATTATTTTTTTTTATGTTTACTATATCTTTCAGTTTGAATGGAGCTATATACTGGAACAATGGAGATACATTCGTGAAGCACATAAAAGAGATCTAAAATTCATCTATTCGGTGTTCGGGTGTAAGGTTAAGTCTACTGCGCGGACCCTTGGACCCTATTCTAGATTCCCACAAACCTAAAATGCAGGATTTAAAAAGAAATATGGGGAAACAAGGGATTAACCTTTTGCAGTTGGAATGTTAAAGGTATCAATGAACCAATAAAAAGAGGAAAAATATTGACACACTTAAAGGCAATGAAAGCTGATGTAATTTATATTCAAGAAACTCACCTAAAGAAAGACGCTGAAAATAGGCTTCAAAGCTAAATGGATAGATAAAATATATCACTCTTCCTTTACGCATAAATCAAGAGGCGTAGCAATATTATTTCGTAAAGGTACTTTATTTAAGCATATATCTACTATATCTGATAAAGATGGCAGATACATTATTGTAATAGGAGAAATAAATAGGGAAAAAATGATTTTTGTTAAACATCTATGGACCAAATTTTGATAGTCCTTTATTCTTTAAGAAAGTACTTAATAATATTCCAGAATTTAACACATTACAATTTGATAATTGGAGGAGATTTTTAATTGTACATTAGACCCTTATTTAGATAGATCTTCAAAACAAAGGAAAACTAAATCGCATTCTAGTGATTTATTAAACGCATACATTCAAACGACTAACATTAAAGATGTTTGGAGAACAGAAAATCCTACTGGTCGAGAATATTCCTTCTACTTGCCAGTACATAAAACCTATTCAAGAATAGATTACTTCTAGTAGATGCAAAGCTTATTTCACTTACTTACGAATCCAAATATCATAATATTATAATTTTCAGATCACGCACCATTAACATTTAAAATTAAAATAAATGGTAAAACAGGAAATCTAGGACAATGGAAAACTTAATCCACAAATTTTAAAAAATAAAACAACTCAGGAATACATCATAACTCAGATTAAGATTTTTTTGAAATAAATGATCAACCAGAAAATATCTCGCTCTTTATTATGGGAAACATTTAAAGCATATCTTCGAGGAATTATGATTTCTTCACAAGCATTCCATAATAAGAAGATTCGGAAGGAACAACATGACTTAGAAAGGGAGATTAAACAAATTAGATATACAGATGCAACAAAATCAGATATAATAATACATAATAAAATTGTAAGCATTGAAGTATAAATTAAATAAAATATATACTGATCAAGTTTTAAAATACTACCAACATACTAAACAATTGTTGTTTGAATTTGGAGACAAACCACAAAAACTATTGGCTCGACAATTAAGGAAAATTGAAGCGGAAAAAATTATACATAGGATTAAATCACAAAACGGTGAATTATTAATACAAACCCAAGGATATTAATGAAAGATTTATGCAATATTATAAAAATTTGTATACTGGTAACACAACAGTAAATAAAACAGAAATAGATGCCTTTTTAAATGTATGTAACTTAAAAGAATTAGATTTACAAAATAGAGAATTTTTAAATGCCGATATTTCAATAAAAGAAATCCAAGAATCTATTAAATCTTTTAAAAAATGGTAAAACACCAGGACCAGATGGTATAGGCTCGGAATTTTATAAAATTTTTCATGCCCAAATGGTCCCATATTTAAAATCATTATATGAACAGATATATACACAAGAAGAAATTACCAGACACATTGAACGAATCTATTATAACACTTATACCCAAAATAAATAAAGATTTGGATGACCCTGGATCGTATAGAGCAATTGCTTTATTAAATAGGATTCAAAAATTTTAACAAAAATTCTTGCACAAAGACTAAGCAAAATTGTTAACGAATTAATTCATCCTGATCAAACAGGATTTATACCTAAAAGATATTCTTCATATAATTTAAGACGGTTATTTAATATCATATATTCGAAAGAAGTGATAAAAAAGACTTAGTAGTCATCTCGTTGGATGCAGAAAAAGCTTTTGACCAGGTGGAATGGCCTTATCTATTTTCGGTGATGGAAGCCTTTAAGCTTGGTGATAAGTTTTACTACTTGGATTAAATTATTATATGCAAATCCAACAGCTAGAATAATAACAAATCATATGTTATCAACTAAGTTTAGTTTATCTCGAGGTTGTAGACAAGGGCTTATGTCCTTTATCACCATTACTGTTTGCATTAGCAATCGGACCTCTTGCTCAAAGGGTAAGATTACATCCAGAATATATGGATACGATACTAAAGATATAAGAATAAAATCTCGTTATATGCGGACGATATATTACTTTATATTACTAAAAACCGGAAATAAGTTATCTGTAATTTTGTTAAAACTAATAACGGAATTTCGGTTTAATTTCAGGACTACAGTATCAATTGGAATAAACAGTGAACTTATGCCAATAACCATGTTGAATAATTCTCTACAGATATTACAACAATTTCCTTTTTAAGATAACAAATGAAAATATTAAATATCTTGGTGTTGTTTGTTACAAAAAGATTTTGACTACTTTATTTAAATCTAACTTTTCCCGTTATTATTATTGAGAATAAATTAAATAAAAATATCTTATATTGAGAAAAGCTTACCTATTCCATCAACTAAATGTTAGGTTAAACTCGCATAAAGCATATAAAATGATTTTCCGTTCCCACAAATTATTATATTTATTTCAATCAATCCCGATATATCTCTCTAAAAAATTTCTTTAAAAAAAAGTAGATTCAGATAGTCACTAACTTTATTTGGGATTAATAAAAAAGAAATCATAGAATGTAAATAAAAAACATTTTGTATGTTAAAGCTAAAAATAAACGGGGACTTAGCTTTTACCAAATTTTATGTTTTATTATTGGGCAGTTAACATGTTAGAAATATGAATTTTTGGATTAGGAGAAATCAGATAATAACTAAACCCAAATTGGTTAAACCAAATGGAAAGAGAAGAACTTTTCCATTTGAAACTTAGCTCTATTAATATGTGCTAATACTAATGTGTGTATGACCTAAGAAAATTTATAGTGAAAACTTGATAATAGAAAAGTGGAAATACGTCTTTGGAAATAAACCAATAAAGAAAAAACCACTTAAAACTAAATCACTTTATTACCGCTAGGCTCTTACAATCTGCCTAACAACTGTACGTTTAAACCGTCAATGATGGATAAAGCTTTTATATCAATGGAAAAAATAAAGGAAATTTTAAATATAGGGGATCCTTTTAAGGCATAATTCTGTTTCTTTCACAGTTCAAGGAATGTACGAACAAACTTTAACGGGCTTCATGATAATGAATATTTCAAGATATTTCGAAGATCAGAAAAACTATATTCTCTGCAAATACACAAGAACTTAGAAAATAGAAAGAGTGAAATTTAGCTAGACATGAATGCTTTGAATAAAACATCCATATCCAGAAAAAAATGATTATCATACATTTACAATATTTTGTTGGAAAGTAATAATTAAATAATAAATATATATGCCATCATCGGAAAATACATAGACAAGAGATCGCTGGAAAACTGAATCTAAGTCATATAATAAGTCCAGAAAGAAATATATGGAATGGAAGAATGCCTACAAACATATACTATTACTGCTCCTTTAAATGCTAAAACATGCACACTCATACAGTTTATCAAATCTTACATAGATTACATTGATTCTTCAACTCTAAACTACAGTAATATATTTCCAAAACTAGTCACCGTATATATGTGATAAATGTCAAATCATGGAAGCAAACTCTGTTCACAACTTCAGTTACTAATATGTTATCGAAGATTTTAGAATATTGGAATGAAATATCAGAAATAAACTCTCGAAAGTTATTTAATATTTACCTATGAGTTATGACCCAAAGTTCAATCATACTTGGCAATATAACCGGAAACGGAACAAATAATTACATGGAATCATAGAACTTTTATCGGACTATTCTTTAATAATTGGGAAAAAAATTAATATAATAATTAAAAATGTGTTGGAAATTATTGATTTTATTAACTAAATTATCACTTTGGAAGGTAGCGCGTGGGTCCTGTATCCCCAACAAATTAAAAATGTGGATTTACAACAGAAATGACGGAGACACTTCACGTTGGAGAGATTTGAGGACATTGTCCTGTTAAATGGAGCAGGTTAGATCTCTTCAAGGAGATATGGTCCTCCGCCTATATTAAATATAGCTACAGGGTACAATGGTTTTCGAGCCTAGGGACTTGACCTTGAGGCCGGAATATCTGAATGGATGAAGAAATTCACATAACAAATCATGAAGGGTATCTCCAAATGATTGGATTTCATTTAGTTCAATACTTCAATCTCCATCAAACTCTTTCAATCATTTCCTTTTCTATTTTCTTGTCTTTTTTCATCTTCTATTTCCTTTCTATATCTATTCTATTCCATTTCTGTATCTAATATCTTTCTATCTTTCATTAAGGAAAAAATATAGAGCATTACTTATATACTTCTTATTTTTAATACGTAACACCACTTATTTCTGTTCGTATGAAAAGATTATAGATGTCTTAAACCTTGTAATTTAATAAAAGCTATGTATGTATTTTTAATGATTACAATAATTATGAAATATAAAATTAACACACATAATACACAACATTATTAATATTTGTTCTAACAATTTATGAAGTATCAAAAAAACTTTGTTTAAGATTGGGTACTACCGTAGTTCGATTATTTAGCGGGGACGTTTCTATTTGGTAATTTAGAAGACATATCTATGATTTGAGAAAACTCTAAAGGTGTATTACTTATATTTAGGATATACTAACTACATATACTTCCCGCAATTAATAATAAAATAAATAACAATGAAATGTATAATGAGACCTAATACTACAATCGTATCATAATAGTATAATCAATAATCATTATGTTTATAGATTGTTGATACAGTTATTATAACTTCTCAATGTACGTTACTGTTATAGAGTTGTACTTGTGTATCTATATTTTGTTTCCTACAATCAAAAAAATAAAAAAAATAAATAAAATAAAAAAATTATAAAAATATTTCATCTTTCACTCTAGCTGGCTCCAGTTTTGTCGAGCCAGAGTTACATGAGTTTTTAAAAAAATTTCAAAAATACCATCAGCCACTCTATTGCTGCTACTGCAGATTATCAGAGTTTAAACCCACTACTAGCTAAGAAAAAGTTCAACAGCGACTTACCTTCGGGTTAAACTTACGCTGGTGGGAGCTGCTCGCCTCTCCCATCCTGTCCAGGAGCTTCACATGCCGTCAACGTAATGCTGAGCATGCGCCAGGCGGGGTCTTCTTCACGTAGTAGTCCACTCCGTGACATCCGAGGTAAACAATTTTCGGAGGAGGTCTGCTGAGTGCATGCATGCAGCCCCAATGAAGCCTAGTCCCATTTGCATCACGTTTGGGCCCACATTATTCCCTTCTAAACCTTTCCGATCCATGTACTTGTCCAAGTTTCTTTTTTAAACTGCTTATAAATAGTATCGTGCCCTCAACTAGTTACCATGGAAACAAGCTGTTCCAATGCCTACCCATTACCCTCTTATAAGTAAAAAAGGTTAACTACCATCTAGTTTCCTATTTTAAATCTGTGCCAACTTCCCTTAAATGTTTGGCCTCTTGTTTTTGATTCCTCTACCTGGACTGAAAAGACTCTCGGTATCTAAGTTACCCTATCTATTTTCTCTATCTAGTCTCATAAATAAGGTAGTGCCACATGTTGATTTCTATAGAGACAATAACACAATGGTAACGGGCAGTGTACCCGTCAGAGGGTCAAGACTGCATTTCTGGAGGAACCCCAAACAAATATGGATAGGTTGATCATTTCAGGTCGGGATCCACAACTTGGGGGTGAATGAGCGCTCGAGTCCTAAATGGGATTTTGGCAGCTACATTGATATTACCAGCCAATTGGAAGGTGGATTTGAACATGGGACGAGCGAAGAAAAGTACAGCACAAGACAGGCCCATCAGTACACCAGAATGCCATAGCTAAACATGATGGCCAAGATAAACTAATCTTACCTATCTGCACATGATCTGCGTCCCTCATTCCCTGCATAATCATATGTCTATCTCGTTTAGTTCATTTTAGTTTTATTTTAGAGATACAGTGGCAGAAAAAAGGCCGTTCAGCCCATCAAGTCTGCATCCAAACCCAGCAATACCTGCACAATAAACAATTATCCTACACACCCACTACGGTACAATATACCATTTTATCAAAGCCAATTAACCTACAAATCTGTATGTCTTTGGATTGCGGGAGGAAATTGGAGCACCCAGAGAAATCCCACACAGGTCACAGGGAGGACGTACAAACTCTGTACAGACAGCACCCGTGGTCAGAATTGAACCGGGTCTCTGGCACTGAAAGGCAGCAGCTCTACTGCTTTGTCATCGTGCCACCCTAGAAATCTCCTAAATGTTACTTTCATATCCATTGTTATAAAAAAGAAAATAACGCGATGCGATGGCATTTTAAAAAAGCAATTTCACTTTTGATCATTAATATTTTATAAGAAAGTTAATGTATTGCACCTGTTTATTCTAGTTTTTAATTAGTCATTTTTTGTCATTATTAACAACACTCCACCTAACTTGAACCTATCATTTCTGGAGGCCAAAGTTGTGCTTTTAGTCCTTATCTCTTTAAATATAGATTAGGATTATAATCCAGCATGATTGCTATTCACACATTGAGAGTGACTGATCCCATTAATGCTCCTTTCTGAAACTGCATATTGTTTGAAATTCTTTATGAACAATGAGGACAGCCAAAGATAGATGGTGGTGATTATAACCAGCTATTAAATTTAGCTTCACAAGAAGAACGAGCAACACCAAGAAGGAGATGCAAAATTATGTAAAATATTTGAGATTATTATTTTTTGATATGTTCCAGAGGTCCATATCATTTGGATTAATGTTAAGAACATAATTTTTAGAAAATGTAGGAAAATTCTAACAAGGAACTGCAGATGCTGATTTACAAAACAAGACATAGAGTGACAGAGTCACTCAGCAGGTCCAGGCATCATCTCAGTTTCAACGTGCATAAAAGCATTCCGGGCTGCGAGCCTTCTCTTAATCAACTGTGGGGGGGTGAAAGAAACCTGGAAGAGAGGAGGACGCGAAGAGAAGGAGGGACAGAATATTGGATAGAGGGATTGAGGGGGGGGTGTTGGGGGGGGGGGGGGGGGGGGGGCGGGGGTGGGGGGGGTGGGGGGTGGGGGGGAGGGGGTGTCGATGGTTGTTTAATGGACAAATGGGGCAAAGATGATAAGACATAAGTTGTGAGACAAAAAGGATTTGAGTTACAAATTGATAAAGCTAGAGAAAGAATGAATGTAGGTGAACAAAGAGGAGAGAAGGGGGAGCGTTGAGAAATAGCCATGATTAAGTGGGGATACACGTGAGAGGGAGGGAAAGAGGCTAAGAGTGTGGTGGGAGGGGTGACGTGGCGAAGGGTGTGAGGTTATCTTAAATTGGAGATTCAATGTGCACAAAGTTGGGTTTGTAAGTCTATCCAGGCCAGAATTTTAAAGCGCTATCTCTAGAATCTCTTAGTTTGCATGTGGTCTTCACACTCTGGCAATGTGAGGAGGCCTTGGACAAGAGACTCACTTTATGGGAATGGGGAGGATATAAATATAGTTATCTAACCATAGACATTTAAGTAGGTCTTGGCATAAGACCAAGTGCAAGTGTTTGATGAAACGTTTGCCAAGTCTACACTTGGTACATCGACATTGACTCGAAACATCACCTATCCATGTTCTCCAGAGAAACTGTCTGATCCACTGAGTCACTCCAGCATATTATTCATAAGATCATACATGATAGAGGCAGAATTAGGCCATTCAGCCAAGCAAGTCTATGCTGCCATTTAATCATGGCTGATCTATCATTCCCTCTTAACCTCCATTCTCCTGCCTTCTCCCCATAACCCCATTGCAGATACCCAAATGTAGTCCACATTGCACCTGACCTATTTGATGACAGCTTGAAGGGTCTTGACCCGAAACGTTATCCATTTCTTCTGTCCAGAGATGCTGCCTGTCCCGCCGAGCTACTCCAGCTTTTTGTGGCTATCTTTGTGTCTTTTTCAATGGTCAATACCCTGACCAATGAAAGCCAATGTGTCAAAAGCTTTATTGGCCACCCAATTTACTTCTGACATCACTTATCGGAAATTTTGGACCAGAGGGGGGGAAATGGGATAATGTTTTGGGTCCAAGCTATACAAGCTGTCATCAAATAGGTCAGTGGTGCAATGTGGACTATATTGAATTCTTTCCTACACATTGAAAAAAATACATAACTATATATAAGTATTATATCTGCACTGTAAATATATAAGTTTTATTGCGTATCCTAAATATTAATTAAAAAAAATTATGGAAATACGCAAACAGAGACTGTCAGCCCTCAAAGGCAGACCCGCGCCCCCTCCCCCCCCCCACGGTTCTGCAGTTTTGAGAGCTGAGACACTTCGTCATGCTAATTAATATTGGTCAGTCATCGATTTATGACAGCATTTTAACTGAAACTTGATGCTCTTTATTTTCCAAAGTGTGTTTCAAATAATTCCACTCTTTCATTAGCATTGAATTGCATTGACAGAACTTTTATGAAACTTACAAATGGCTCTCTATAAGAGTTTGATCTCTCATCCTTCTCTACCATTCTGCAGCCTTTGACACACAATCCTCCTCTAAAACAGCACTCCAACCATCCAGCTAGAAGGAGCTGCTTTGTCCTGTTCCATTTAAATTATAGGCAACAAATTGCCTGAATTAGGTTATCTTTCCATTTCCATAATATAGCTTCAAAAGATGTGCTTCCTTCCCCAACAATTGGGCAGCCCAGTGAATCAAGTGGTAGGGTTCCAGTGATCAGGTTCAATCCTGACATTGACCTCCCTCTGTGTGGAATTTGCAGGCCCTTTCTGTGACAGCATGGGATTCATCTGGGTGCTTCAGTTCCCACCATAAAGACATTAGGGTTGTTGAACAGCATCAAAGGCTACAATTGTGTTGGGACTTTCAGTTATTTGCAGCTTTTTTATGTCACCCCCTTGATTATATGGGGCAAAGTGTTAGACTTAATATGGCACTTACTGCTATTGTGTCGGTCCTTAACCTTAGTAATTGGATGTGCAGGAAATTAGGGACAACCAAACTGTAAATATCACCGGTGCCATTTCAGTAGGTCCCATATTTAGATCCACTGCACCAACATTGCATCCACGTGAATGAATTGAATGCTTTTTGGTTATTGTATATTAGTGAGATACAAATTGCCGACTCTTTTAGAAAGATAATAGACTAAGTGGGACCCGTTGGGTCCCAGTCACATGGGAGGGCACAGCCGGTGTGAAGGGAAGTGGAGGGTTTTGGTGAGATGGGGTGTGGGCTGGGGGTGAGTGGGAGTGCGGGGATGGTTTGTGGGAGGGGGGTGTCGGGGTGTGGGGGATGGTGACTGTGCGGGTGGGGTGGGATGTGGGGTTGGAGGGAGAGATGGTGGGGGGGTAAGAGAGGGGGTGTGTGGAGGGAGGGGGCATGTGTGTGGATGGAGGAGTGGGAGGAGAGGGGGAGAGGGGTTTGTGGGTGGGAGGGAGTGTGTATGGGCGGGGGTGTGTGGAGGGGAGGGGGATGGTGTGGGCGGGGGGATTGGTGGGGAGAGGGGTATGTGTGGGGCGGGGGGTTTGTTGCGGGGTGGAGGGGAGGGTATGAGGGCTGTGTGTGGGTGTGTGTGTTTTGTGTGCGGGGGGTGTGTGCATGAGGCGGGAGATTGTGGGGGGGTGTGCGGGGGGGGGCGAGGGGGAGACTTGGGGGGGTGTGGTGAGGGGTATGTGGGAGTGGGGTTTGTGAGGGGTAGGGGTGTGTGGGGAGGGTTGTGGGGAGTAGGGTTGTGGGGGAAGGGGTGGTGTGGGCGGGAGTGGGGTTGTGGGGCGGAGAGGGGTGTGTGGGCGGGGGTTGGGGGTTGTGTGGGGAGGGGGTGTGGGGAGGGGGGATGGGAACAGATGGGGAAGTGCTATGAGGGAGAGGGGGGTATCACCGGGAGGGGGGCATTAGGCAGCGAGGGGGGCCAGAGGGGAAGGAGCTGGTGCTGGCGGTGCAATGGGAACTCACAGCAGGTGCTGGTCACAACCTCCGCCGGTATCAGAGTCTCCGGTTTCCATTTGGTGGCATCGGCAACATCTTCGACTCTCGCACCACACCGGGCCGGGCTGTGCTGGACTGGGCTAGGCCGGGCCCGGTCCCTCCAAAAACTGTGCTGGGTTGTAGACATCCGCTGGCCATCCAGAGTGTCCCTCAGCTTCAGTAAAGACGCAATGGTGCAGGAAGGGGTGGACCGCCCCGTGGAGGGACAGGAGAAGAGACCAATCCGCGCAGCGCTGACTCTCAGGAGAGGAGATCGATCTTCGCACGCGGGTTTTTAAAAATGTTTAAACATCGTTAACTTTTACAATATGCCACCGATCGGAACAAAACGTATTGCACTCGCAGCACAGGAGAACGGTGAATGAGCTGGCAAAAAGTTGTAGCACTATCGTGTACCATTTTAAGTGCGGATAGATAAACCGCGCAAACTGGAAGAGCACAAGATCAGAGTTTTTGTTATGAACGGATGGACGGATGGACGGATGGACGGATGGACGGATGGGTGATCTGGATTCGCTGATGCTATTGGTAATCCAAAGAAACTGCCTGGACTGAGGCCAGAAAATTATTCTCGTGTTGATTGGAATCTCATCTCAATTTAATATTTTTAAACAGATAATAGGTATTTTTATTAACACATTTTTCTTCGGAGATTAGAAGACTACATTGAACAGAAAATAATCTCCCTATATGTTATTACTAAGTATTCACCCCTCCTTTTCAGTTTTGTTTTCATCCTTTTTGGAATGCTCTAGTGGTGGATCTTTATCAGAACTAATAAACATTCTCACCTCAGCAAAATGTTGAAGCATTTTTTTGCTCTATTGCGGTAAATGTTATTTCTGTCTGGCTGTTCAGTTTCAAATTTCCATTTTTGAAAGACTCCAACGGCTTTACCTTTTTAAACAAAATATGTTTTTAATATTTTCTACTTTGTATTGTCATGATAACATTACCTTTTTTACAAATAGCACTGTCGTTTCAATCCAACCATTAGATTATGCATTTGTCCCACATTAGAGTTTGTCTTTGTTGTCCAAAATATTAAATAGTTCTTTAGTTAAAATGCTAAACTCTTATTCCATCTTCTCTCTATTCCTGTCAGGCAGAAGATACAGAACCCTGTATATGCACACAACCAGACTCAGGACTAGCTTCTCCTCCTCTGTTATCAGGCTTCTGAATGGTCCTTCAATAAGCTACGGTACAGTCCCGATTCTCCAACCAACCTCATTGCAGACTAAGGATTTTTTTCTCTCGAACTGTTGTTCTTTACTGAGAATATATCTATACTGAGAACTATATTCTGCACAATATCTTTATTTTGCTCTATTTATTGTTTGTGAGATTGGTTCGTTTGTATTCAAATATAGTATTACCTGATTTGATGGGATTGCATTCAAGACAAAGGTTTTCACTGCACCTTGATATATGTTTAATGATAAATCTAAACCTAAGAAAGGTTTTGGCCCAAAGTTGCCTATTTCCTTCGCTCCATAGATGCTGCCGCACCCGCTGCGTTTCTCCAGCACTTTTGTCTACCCCCATTATTTGTTATTGTGATTTTGCCCATGACTGTCTTACAATTTAAGTGACAATTTAACTAATAAAGCTCAAATTTGTAGCTGCCCGTGTACTAGTATTTCAATTTTGGCATTCCGTATGATGACTCACTGCATAATAAATCACTGCAGTAAAAAAGTAGAAAGTACGTTGAATGGCTCTGCTGTAACACAAACATATTTGTCAATGATGTTTTACTGAAATAGCTTGGTTCCTTACAGACAAAATCCTAAATAAAATATCAAGGCAATTGAATTATGTAAAAGTGGAAAAATCTATTTAATATTCAGATCTTCAGGGAGTCCATAATGTAATTGTTAGGCAAAAAAAATGCAATTTAAATGTTAAGGACATTAATACCACCTTGTAATTTACATAAGCTTTGCACTGTAATTAGTTAAGTGCTGAGAAGTTATAACACATAAATAGGCCATTTAATCTAACTGCTCATCATTTAACAAGCTGAACTAAAAACAACCATTTAAATAATTATCAGGGGGAAGCTCCATTAACTTAAACAACTTAGTTAACTTTCTATGTCAATAACTCAAAGCCCAGCTGCTACCTGCGTAATAGGTTACATCATAAATATTTTAATAACTGCTAAAAATAGAATGTAAAGAGAACAATGGAATCCATGGGAGCAAGAAGTAAACCATAACAATCCATCTCTTTGGTCTGAAAAAACTTAAAATGTCACTCTGCATCTCTTCTGCATCTCATTTACTTTGCTACACTGACAAATTATTCAGTTCCCTCTTGAATTTACAGGGTATCTGTTCCCTATATTTTCCAGCCAGTCTAATCTAATCTGACTGTCCACCTTCCCCCCCCCCCCCCCCCCCCAAGTAGAATTCTATATGCTCATTTACAGAGCATTTATTGCAACAAACGTCCTAGTTTATCTTATTTTATTATTTTAGGTATTAAGGGTTACAGTGTTAACCAGGTGTTCTTTGTAAGATAGGAAATAGGCAATGTGCCTTCAATACACATAGACCAGGCAACTGGGAAATAATTTTGTTTTATGGATGAAGCAGTCTATCTGAAATATTAATGTATGTTAGTCATTATAAACCAAGGGCATGTTTTAGAAGTTTGGTTTCCAAGTCAGAGCTTGTCCATTGGGAGCATATAATGAAAATTTGGGCCACATCAAAATTTATGAATGGAAATTCTCCAGCACTGGTAATCTCTAACCTGAAATCCCAGCACGGACTCTTGGTAGGTGGAACTTCATGCTAGGTATTCAAATCCATTTCAGTCTCTCATTTTATACTTTTTCCAAATTATTTGTGAAAACTAATCTGAGGAATTAAATGAAAAAATAACAAATATAAATAGCATTTGGGGGAGTAGCTGCAAACTTCCTTAATTCGTTCATTGAAGCTTAACAATATAACAATATGACAATTACAGCACGGAAACAAGCCCTCTCGGCCCTTCCAGTCCGTGCCGACCATTTATTTTCCCCTAGTCCCATCTACCTGCACTCAGACCATACCCCTCCATTCCCTTCCCGTCCATATACCTATCCACTTTACTTTTAAATGTTAAAATCGATCCTGCCTCCACCACTTCTGCTGGAAGCTCATTCCACACAGCCACCACTCTCTGAGTAAAGTTCCCCCTCATGTTACCCCTAAACTTCTGTCCCTTAATTCTCATCTTATGTCAAGCTTAGGAAAGATAGGCCTTACATTCAGCATCTCTAAGACACACATGCATGACCAACATCCCTCTCTTGCACCATGCTGCCCTCTGATAATGTAGATTCTTGCTGAGACCATGGAAACCATCGGGACTTCCTATATCTTGGGAAACACTTCTCAGTGAAAACAATATCATTGATCACCATCAATGAGATTGCACAAGCTTTGGTAAATTGAGCAGAAGTGCATTTAAATAGCAAGGCAACTCAGGCCGGCCAACAATGACCCCTGCCCTCCAATATGATATTGAGATCTTGATTGCCTCATGCAGTGATCTCCAGGCACTGGCCAAATATCACCAATGCTGTCTGCAAAAATATCCACAGAGAGAATAAGTGGACTCTTCTGGTTGTTAATGATAAAGCAACTTTAATCAGGGATTATGGGGTGACAGCCAATAATACAAATGAGAACCCAACTTTAGACTATTTCAAAGCAACCTCTGAAAGCAGTAATTGGTTTGGAAATCACCAAGACAGCTGCATGACTAAATGCCACTGTCTATGAAGAGACCAGGAGGGAGTTTGCTTTGGAAACTGACATGGCAATCTCTTCTAAAACCCCTGTCCCACGGTACGAGTTCATTCCAAGAGTTCTCCCGAGTTTGCCCTGATTCAAACTCAGAGATTTACGGTAATGGTCGCTCGTCGGTACTTCTTCATGTCGAAAAACCTTCACGAGTCTTCCCGTGCTTACCTGCCATTAGCGAGTCTTCCCGAGCGCTAAGAGACGTCCCCGAGCTCCGACGTACCCGCTACATTCATTCTCCGTGCTTACCACGAGGTTGATTTTTTTTTAAACTTGGGAGAGCAGTTGGAATGAACTCGTACCGTGGGACAGGGCTATGTCACATGGTATCAAGGTATTTTGCTAAATAATTTGACACCCATTAATATTCTAAGGGACTGAATCCAACTATTAATCATAGGATGTCCTGAGGTTGTATTATTTTTTAACACACAAGGGGACATAATAGGTTAAGATAACCAGACTACATTGAAACCCCCAAGATGAGATCAGGTAAGGCTCCAGACTTGCTATCTTGCCACTCCACATATGTTCAGTCATATTTGTGAATTGATATTTGAGGTGACTGTATATTCCAAAAGCCATCTCACAATTCAGTGGTAAAATAAGGCTGGGTATTTGTGTTCCAAACAAAAGTGTTCGAATATTTAGAATCGTTCTTGTTAGGTTGGGAGATGCACTCCTATTTCAAATATGTAATAGTAAGATTAAACGAGAACTTACCAGTTCGAAGTTTGATCGTTATTTTATGAGGAGTAACGATGAGGGATTACGTGAAGAAGCCCCACCTGGCGCTAGAGCAGCGGCAGGAAAAACAGAGAACATAATAGCCGGAGTAAGATAGTAAGGCTCAACATAGATTTAGAACTACCAGATGATCATTTATTTTATGAGGGTCGGGAGTGGAGGGCACGTAATTCCTCATCGTTACTCCTCATAAAATAACGATCAAACTTCGAACTGGTAAGTTCTCGTTTAATCTTACTATTTTACTTCGGAGTCACGTGAGTGACTACGTGAAGATTTTGAAGCTTCTGTGTTTTTTATGTCGTAGAGTCATTCCATACGACAGTCCAGCTAGGTCAACACATACATGAATAAATAACCTTTTACCAGATCAGTTTTAGTTTCTTTTCATAAATCTTTTAATGATAAAAGAACATATAATAACCCCCTTTTTTTTCATCTGGGGAAAACCATTACGAAGTGATAAAAGATATGTGATAACATAATCGATAATATAAATCGATAGCGAAACAAAGCAGGTGATTATAGTGAACCCAACACCGCGTGTCCAAAGCCTGTCATTGTGCGAACAGGTTTATCGTAGAACTTTGAAAAAGTTTCTTCTTTACACCACCCTGCGGTTTCTAAAATGTGTTCGAGTGGTACGTCCTGTAACTTCGCCGCGGACGTAGCTGCTGCCCTGGTGGAGTGAGATTTGAACACATCAGTGTCTACTCCTGCTAAAAGTAACACCTGTTTTAACCACCTTGAAATTGTTTATACTGATGCTTTTGTGTGTGGTTTCTTATGCGTAATCATTAACGCTTTTTCATCACCTCGAAGAGTCTTGGTAACTTTTATATATTGAGTCAAATGTCTAACTACACACAACGTTGGATCAATAGGGTAAGCTTGAAACATTACCTTCGCTCCAGTTCTCCCTGGTCTGCTTTGTTTGATCAGATCGTAAATGTAAAACACAATGTTATCTGAAGCCACATGCTTACAATCCAAACGTAGCATTTGTAATGTTTGCACCCTTTGTGCTGATCCCAATGCCATTAACATTACTAATTTAAATGTTAACTTTTCCAATGATATAACTTTGATTGGAGTCCATTGCCTAAGTAAAGTAAGTACAATGCTGACATCCCAAATTTCTGTATACCTTGGTTTGGGTGGATTTTTGTTAAAGATACCTTTCATAAATCTGGATATTAATGGATGTGATCCAATTGATTCCTGGTCAGAAATTTGTCCTAAATAGGATGATAAAGCACTACGCGCACTATTAATGGCACTATAACTTAAGTGCTGCTCAAAATGCAACTCAGCAAGGAACTCCAATATGTTTGCAATGTTCACAGTATGATAAGATATATTTGATTGTCTACAAAAAACTTCCCATTTCTTTATATGTGTCATATATTGTCTCTGAGTGCTATCTCGCCATGATGCGACTGTAACATCCATAGTTCTATCCGACAATCCAAGCCCTTGTAGTGGTCTGGTCAAAACCTGCAGATTAACAAATTCATATAAACATGTAATGGATGAATTTCTTTAGTTACTGGTTTCATTAACAAATCACTGCTGCTAGGAATTGACATATGGTTCTTTAATCATATTTCACATCAACGGGAACCATGGTTGTGTCGGCCAATTTGGAATCACCAATAATCCTGTGGCAGAATCTTGTTCTATTTTCTTCAGACATTGCTGAACCAGAGCAAATGGAGGGAAAGCATAAAATAACATATTCCCCCAATGTAATGAAAAAGCATCTACTGCTACTGCATCTGGATCTGGTTCCCAAGACACATATTTAGGCAATTGATGATTTAATCTTGATGCAAACAGATCAATGTCTGGTAACCCATATTGAATCACAATTTTACTGAAAACTACTGGGTTCAATATCCATTCTGTGTTGTTTTTAAACACCCTTGATCTGTTGTCTGCCACCACATTGTCTTTACCTGGGATATAACTTGCTGAAATCCAAATTTGGTGCTTAATACACCATTGCCATATCTGATTGACCAGACAATCACATGATACCGATCTGACTCCACCCATGTGATTAATATATGCAACAGCTGTTTTATTGTCTAATTGTATCTGTACATGCAGATTCTTTTTTGTAGAACAATAGGGTTTTAATCCATAAAATGCCCCCAATAACTCTAAATAATTAATACCATATGTTTGGAGAAACATTTCCTCTTGGACAGTCCATCTGCCCCCACAGCTGGTAAATGTATCTGTCGCCCCCCATCCGAGAGCACTTGCATCTGTTTGTAAAAATACTTCAGGCTGCTGTATTGAAATGTTTTTAGCAGCTTGTGGAACATTTTCAATCGACCATTGCAATTCCAATAAAGCTTCTTTTGTTAATTGCATAGGCCTATCAAAATGGCCTGTTCGCTTTTTTAGAGCTCGTATTTTGTCCCTTTGAAGGTTTTGGTAATGTAATGGACCAAATTCTACTGCAGGAAATGCTGCTACTAGTTTACCAATAACCTTCGCTACTTCTCGGATGGAGGGATAAGGTTTGTGAATGAGGCCCCAACATACCGTTAAAATATCATCAATCTTGTCTGTTGGCAAAGGTACTAACATGGTAACCGAGTTGATCACAAACCCTAAATAGTTAATTGACTGTGCTGGCTGCAGCTGGGACTTTATTGCATGAATCAAGAAACCTAATTTTTTAAATAAAGTTTTAGTTGCTGAAACTGATTTTCCAGCTGATTCCTGATTATTACTGACAATTAAAATGTCCTCCAGATAAGCTATAATGATGTGCTTTTGTGCTCTTAATTGCACTAAAGCTGGTTTCAACAGCTTGGTGAAGAGCCTGGGAGCTGAACTTAAGCCATTTGGTAAAGCTTTAAATTGCCACAGCTGTCCCAGCCAATTAAATTTTAAATACCTTTGAAAAAATCGATGTATTGGTACTGAATAGTACGCATCCTTTAAATCAATTGTAGCCATATAACAACCTGCTGATATCAAATGTCTTGCAGTGTTGAACGTTTCCATCTTGAAATGTTTATACTCGACAAATGTATTAAAGTTTGTAAGGTCCAGAATAATTCTGCAACCACCATCATTTTTATTTCTCGGAAAGATATTTGACACAAATTGGTGTTTATGCTCAACAGTTTTTTCAATAACACCTTTTTAAACAATGTCAATTTCCACATTAATTTCTGCTTCCTCAATAGCAGAAACATGAAGCCATAAGCAGGTTTATTTTGTACCGGAGAATTAACACCTTCTTTAAATGTTATTGTAGCTCCTGAAACTGTTTGTAAAATAAACCGGTCAGATGTGATGGCAAGCCATTCATCATAAAACATTTATAATCTCCCTCCAACTGGAGGTTTGTCCACAGTTTCTTTAAGAATAGAATAAAGTTTTTGTACCTCTCCATATGAACGTGGTGGTCTCCTTCTCCCCGTATACGGGTGAGCATTAGGCTGTGTTGGATGGTAATATTTTCTTATCATATTCATGCCTCTGTTTCCAAAATCAAATCCCCTCCTTGACGAAAAATACCTTTTTTGTCCAAAAACGAAAGGTCTCATGTGGCTAATAGATTTAGCCTCTTCATCCATTTCTCTTATTTGTTTAGGCAGGTTTTCTCCAAATAGATAACCAGAACCTTGAACACCACTTGATTGACACAGACCTGCAAATCTTGGATGAAATATGGGCCGAATCGCAATTTTCCTCATACAATTAATTTCATAAAAGGAATTGCACAGTAAGCCCAAAGTATCTCTTTGGATTATAATCATTTCCGACCCTTCCATTTGCCTTCCAAAGGCAGTAATGGCAGCTGAAATCAGTTTGAGGATTCTTTGAAACCTTATTTCTTGTCCTCTCATAACTGGAGTCATAGGTGTCCATATAGACGGATTAACCGTAGGTACCTTTAATGAGGTGCAATTTTCCGGTGTTTTATATAATTCTGCTGTTTCAACCATCACAGAATCTTGAAGTTGGTGAGATACCATATAATTAATACTGGCAGCTAGGTTTTCTTCCATAGCCTCACCACTTCCTTCAGGTATAGCAAAATCTTTTGCCATATCAGGCACATATGGCCTCTTCTTTTTTATTTGTGGTGTGCACTCATAATCCACATCACCACTTACAAGGTCTGACTTTAGCAGCCCTGATACACCTGGAACTTAATCAATTGAGACTTCCTCCACCCTTATTCCTGGGTCTGGAGTTTCAAATTCCCAATTTGGCACATAGCCATATTCTGGATATTCAAACCCCTCATGGTCATTTTCCTCCGTGGTTTGTATTTCTGGAGAAGTTATAGTCTCACTAAAGGGTGAATCAGCGGCCACCGGTATCGGAACCGGATCCGCACTAATCTCTTGTCCCAACTCTTTAGCTTCTCCCCGGGACGATCTTTTTACCCGCGAAATCTTTCTCTGAGACTTCTCCATTTTTAATTTTTATTATCTAGGCTGGATCAGTATACCAGCGTGACTCTGATTTTTTGAATTTTTACTTTCATTTTTGCAGGTTCTACCGGCGTAACGTCTTTTTTAGAACGTCCCCTAAATTTTTCCTTGCACTTACCTGCGGGTCCGTTCCGACCGCTGCGAGGAGCTGCCTCTGCAGCTCTTGCTTCTGCCGTCAGCGTCGACGTAATGCCGTTCTAGCGCCAGGCGGGGCTTCTTCACGTAGTCACTCACGTGACTCCGAAGTAAAATTCCACAGAACCACTAGTCTACATCCTGGGACATGTTGGCCAGTGTGGGCAAGTTGGGCCTAAGAGCCTGTTTCAACAATGTATTACTCCATGATTCTCTATGACTCTATCCAAAATATTGAAGTAATCAGTGCATTTTTAACTATTGAAATTGTATTTAATCACCCACCGTTACTGTGTTTCAGGACTTTAAAAAAATAATTTATTTTGAGTTCAAAGACATTTTGAATGAGTGACTCCATCAAAAAGTTTCCTACCAAATCTCCTTGTGTGACTACTGGTTCATTTATAACTCCAGTCACTGCAGCTCATTCAAAGTCACAACATAGACCAGTATCAGGATCTCATCCTAGACCAATACTCCCAGCACTGTCTAATTGTCAGCTCCATTGGGCAGCAAACAGACACACTATTCTAAGCTCTGATGTGTAAAACAATGGAAAAGGATTCAAGGAAGTGTTCAAAGTCTTCTGAATGAATGAATGAATACTTTATTATCGCATGTGACAAGTCAGAGTGAAATTCTTTGCTTGCATACCCAAGGTATGGAAAAAGTCGCTACATACGGCGCTGACAATGTTACAAAGTATACACGGTATCTGCGCCTGGTCCCCATTTATTCTCCCCATTCCCCACCCCACCCTCCCACATGGCGGTCTGCCAATGCCGGGTCCTCCATTGTCCATTGATCTTCCCCCTCCCCCACGCCGAGTTCTCCTTCGTTCCTTCCCTCAGAAGCGGTGTCCTCACTCCACGTGGTCCGTCCTCATCCGTCGGTCCTCATTGACCGCCACACTGACCACTCCACTAACTCTGCCGGGTCCACTCTGGACGCCTCCATAGCACTGACCCAGGCCCCAGCCGCGGGCTCCGTCGACACCATCAGCTACGGACTTCTTGAAGAAGTACAACTGTACCAACTAACCCCCATTAATGTATGGTACATGATTTCTGCCCCCTCTGTGGAAACAAGATACAACTCATCAGCCATCTCAGAATCTACAAAATCCAAGTGGAAATAAGTCATCATCAAGCCAAATGTACTGTCTAAGGAGACAATGAAATATAAATTATGGACAAGGTCAGACTGCCTTTGGATGGCCTTTCTGTTCAGAATCCACCTCATTCCAAACAGCTGCTGGAAATAAATTTAAGGACTTCAGCATACATGCTGTGAAATGTGAACATCTGGGATAATAATGGCAGGTACAAAAGGCCAAATCGGTGATAGTGCCTTGCCAGTGAATTTAATGTGGAGTTATAAATGGAGCCTTGGCTGGCTGGGAAATTCCTGTATTAATCTGGGGAATTGTCTCTCTGTCCCTATGCAGGTCAGGCCTGGCACAGAATCTGTGACACTATCGATATCATTGGGATTATAGGATAAAGATTTAGTAGGTAAAAGACGAAGGACAGTTAATATTACATAGTAACATAGAAATATAGAAAATAAGAGTAGAAAAAAGGCCATTCGGCCCTTCACATCTGCTCTGTTATTGAATACTTTCATAGCTGATCTTTCCCCTCAATACCATTTATTTGGAGTACTGCATACAATTCTGGTCACCCCATCACAGGAAAGATGTGGAAGTTTTGGGGGCGGTGCAGAGGAGGTTTACCAGAATGCTGCCTGGATTAGAGGGTTTCACGGAGAGATTGGATAGACTTGAGAGGTCAGAGGGGGATGATAGAAGTGTACAAAATTATGAGAGGCATATATAGGATGGACATTCAGAACTCTTTTCCCAGGGTGGAAATGTCCAACAGTAGAGGGCATAGCTATAAGGTGAGAGGGGGAAAGTTTAATATAAATGCGGTAACCTTTTTACACAGAGAGTTATGGGGGCCTGGAACCCATTGCCAGGGGTGGTGGTGGAGATAGACACAATAGTGGTGTTTGAGAGGCTTTAATATAGGCACATGGAATGCAGGAAATAGAGTGATATGGATCATGTACAGGCAGGTGAGATCAGATGTATGTTATGTTATCAGATTATCAGATGGCATCATGTTCGGCACAAACATTGTTGACTAAAGGCCCTCATTCCTGTGTGGTACTATTTTATGTTCTATGTAACATATTTACGATGTCACCCCATAATGCTTATGCTATTGTGTAAGGGGGGGGAGAAAGGGGGGGGGGGGGGGAGAAGGGGTAGAGACACTTTTAAGAAGCCAGACAACTTTTAATAAGCCAGAGATACACAGCTGTGAAGTTCGGTGGGCATTTAACATTACCGGTCGGTTCTCCTTGGTTCTGAAAACTCGTGCTTACGTTTTTTTCCCCCCAATGAGCCAATGAAAATGACCGGCCAGCAAAGGCGATTAAGTAAAATTACCTACGGCTACGTCGACGACGTATAACTACATAGAGAACCCACTACAACTGCATCTACGATTACAAAACCATCAATTTTCTCCATGCGACCAATTCCTGGTCGCAGAAAATTTTTCAACATGTTGAAAAATTTGCGGCGACCATACTGAGGCCGCGACTAGTTCCCAGAATGCGGGAACTCCTCGGTGACCATGAAGGAGACTCACCAGAGACCACCAGCGAACATTTGGTGACCATGTGGCGATCATGTGTTGAGCACAGAGTCTCCTGCACTCGCCTAAAAAGTCACCTAAGTGGGCCATGCCCTTAAGTTATTTCAATGTTAATAGTTTTTGTTACAGTTGTTCCCCAGATTTGTTATTTGTCAAAAGTTACATGGGCATTTTAAGGATGGTCAATATTAATGCAGAACCTGAAGTCATGTTGCTGCTTCGATTGAACCGCTACAGGGATATAGGACTCCGCTGTCCTGTGTTCTTAGCATGCAGAATGTAATTATTGATTTATTGTTGATAGTTGAGTGGTATTGAGATCATTCATTTAAGCACTTCAGATTTTTGGTATTATTTTCAAAGATTAAAGATAATTTAAAACATCTGGAGGTGAGCTTTTCTGTGCTATGCAATATTAATTGTGAATAATGATTGTTATTTTGAGGCTTCCATCCTTTCAAGAATTGAGTCACATCTGCTGCGTGGGTTCTAACTATGTTGACAAAGTTCTAAACACTCTATGAATAACTCTGGAAAAAATTGTGCCCATGTTATGCAAGCTTCTTTGGGAATGGACTTTGGGAGAAGAACCTCGGCGCACATAGAAAAGTTAAAGGTGACCTTAACATTATTTCTTGTATACCTTCAGCAGAAGAGGAACAGAAAACCTGGATAATGACCAAACTTTCAAATGTAGTGATTTGTCTGTAACTTTCCGATAACCCTGGGGATTTGGAGAAGCCCACTCACAGAAAACAGCATTGATTAATATCTATAATGTCCAATGAGTCATTTAAACACAGATACCAAGTACATGATGGGGAAGAGGGCAAATATTGTTGCAGGGTTTGCAAATCTTCAGATATCAGTTTCTTAAGCTTTGCCAAACAGTGGGAGGAGGGATAAGTAATATACTGAACAGAAATGAAGCAAGATTAAGCAAGATCCTGACTACAGGTGCTATCTGTACAGCATTTGTACATTCTCCCTTAGGTTTTCTCCGCATGCTCTGGTTTCCTCCCATATTCCAGACATGCAGACTTGTAGGTTTATTGCCTTTTGTAAACTGTCCCCATTGAGCAAGAGTGAGCTGTGAGCAGGTTAGAACTAGTTAATGCGTGATTGCTGCTCGTCGCAGAGTTGATGGGCTGAAGGGCCTGTTAACACAACGTAACTCTCAAAACTAATACGCCTAATGTGGAAGAATGAAATGTAGTCCACATTGCACCTGACCTATGTGATGTCAGCTTGAAGGGACTCGGGCCGAAAGGTTACCCATTCCCTCTCTCCAGAGATTCTGCCTGTCCAGCTGAGTTACTCCAGCTTTTTTTGTCTATCTTTGGTTTAAACCAGCATCTGCAGTTCTTTCCTACACATATAATTCTGCTGTTACCTGAGGATTAGAGAGTTGTTTCCATTAATGTTTCAGGGCCCCAAATGGCTAAACAGTTATATTTTTAATTCTGAATAAGGTTTATTTTGCGGGCAAAAGTTGATTTTAGCCAGGGGTAAAATTGAATAATAGATGGAAAGAATATATATGTGAATGACAAAAAGATACAAGTTGCAGATGCTGAAAATCTGAAATTAAAAAAATATATTATGGAAGCACTTAGCAGATCAGGCCCGATGCAGCATACCTGAAATGTTCACTGTTTCCCTTTTTACTAAAGGCGGGTCAAAATGCTGGTTTAACTCGAAGATAGACGCAAAAAGTTGGAGTAACTCAGCGGGACAGGCAGCATCTCTGGAGGGGCATGGGTGATTTTTTCAGGTCGAAACTCATCTTCAGTCTATTAATGTGGCTTGTTTTGCTGAGTGTTTGTCACATTTAAAAAATATATAACCGTTGAGAATGCTCAGCATTTTGTTCCAATCAAGACCATTTGCATCTGATTTTTGAACCATTTACACCATAATATAAAAAGTTATTTTGTGTTGTTTTTGTATCTATTCAAGATCAAGATGATTAATTCAATGAATAGTTGCCTTGGATAGTTAAAACAGCGTTTAACTCTACAGTGTTTTATTTTGCTTTCAGCAAATAATTTAATTATTAATATTTCAACCGACTTTCTTACTTTCTGGCAATGCAAATCAAATGTTCCCTTACCAGGAGAGAGAGAAATGTAAATCAATAATATATGCTGCAGGGGTAACAACTCAGTCCATGAGTGCATCATCAATGCGACATACTCACACATCAATTCTTGATGGACTTGATAGAAAGGTGTTATGCTAAAAGTCAGTTTGTGTTTGAGCTTCAGTAATCTAGCAAGCCATCTAGTCTTGAGAGAAGTCCTGTACATGGAAAGTTTAAACATGCTTGAACTTGGGTAATCCATCAAGATGACAATGAACCGAATCGCGGAGTAGCATAATTATATTACATTTCTGTTTTTACTGCAGTCCTTGTCACAGTGGACGAAGGAATTTGTCCAGGAACAACGGATCGACTGATTCGAGCCATAATGATGGTTGGTGGAAAGATCTTAAAGCCATTGGTTAGAGTTTCATCATGGTCTTTGTGGACTGCCACTGTGACTCCAGTGGGAAATTATTTGAAATCCCTGAAAATAAATAACACTTTCTCTTGGGCTTTGTGCAAAAGTCATGCTGTGAAACTAAGGACTCCTGTGAATACTCTGTGACCACAATTTGTAAAGTTATAATTTATTTGAGGAAACATGGTCTGGTCATCTCAGTGCTGTTATGCACTTTGATTTTCAAAGCAAAAAGGGTTAAAGTTTGCAGTGATAGTAGCTGGGGGCTAATAAATATATTTTGGCAGTAGAATACAACTACCTATCATTACTACAGGTTGTGCATTGAAATGATTTCAAAGGAGTCCTGATGGTAAACATATTTAACCAATTCCAAGCGGCAATCTATAAAGCCACCAAAATCTGGAAATGCAGAACCAAAACTATGGAATCAGCCAAAAGCGATAAAGAAACGTTGTGTTGCCCTGGAGAGAGCCCATGGGCAGTTAATAACTGGAACATTCATCTGCATATGTCTCCGTGTGTCAGAGTGAGGAGGCTATGACCTATAATATTATCTCTCTGAGAAATTGTTGATAAGTTAAATCAACAAGGTGCTTTATTCTATAAAAGAACTTACAAAGGAGCTGGCCACAGAGTCATAGAGTCGTAGAGTGATACAGCATGGAACCTGTCCTTTCCATGTACCTGTCTAACTGTTTCTTAATCGTTGCGATAGTCCCTGCCTCCCCTGGCAGCTTGTTCCATACACCCACCACCCTTTCTATGAAAAAGTTACCCCTCAGTTCCCTATTACCTGGTCATTTATTTTTCTCTGTCCCCACTCCCGGACAGGCTCGATCACGCTGAGCACCGGCTCCCCTCAAGGCTGTGTGCTCAGCCCGCTGCTGCTCACACTGCTCACACATGACTGTGCTGCCAGATTCAGGGACAACAGGATTATTACATTTGCAGATGACACCACAGTGGTGGGACTCATCAGTCAAGAGGATGAAACAATGTACAGGGAGGAAGTGAAACAACAAGTGTACTGGTGTGGCAACAACAACTTAGAATTAAACGTTGACAAAACTAAGGAGATGATTGTCGACTTCAGGAGGTCGCAGCCCAAACACACACCCCTCAACATCAGTGGCACCACGGTGGAGAGAGGGGAGAACATAAAGTTCCTCGGAGTGCAGATCACAGACAGTCTCACCTGGTCCAGGAGCAACACTGGGATTGTCAAAAGGGCCCATCAGCGACTGCACTACCTGAGGAAACTCAAACAGGCTTCACTCCCCATCAACATCCTCAGGACAATGTACAGGGGCACGGTGGAGTCTGTACTCATGTACTGCATTAACATGTGGTACTCCAACTGCAACTGCTCAGACAGAAAGGCTCCGCAGAGGGTAGTGAGGGGAGCAGAGAGGATCATTGGCATCTCCCTACCCTCGGTACAAGAACTGTTCCAGAGCCGATGCCTGAAAAAAGCACTGAGCATTGCAAAGGGCAAACTGCACCCCCTCCACACACATCTGGATCTCCTGCCATCAGGCAAGAGATATCGTAGCATCAAAGCCCGGACAACCAAACTGCTAAACAGCTTCCTTCCACAGGCTGTGAGGCTGCTAAACAGTCACTCCACCTGGGGTACAAAAAAGGCTGGAGAAACTCAGCGGGTGCAGCAGCATCTAAGGAGCGAAGGAGATAGGCGACGTTTCGGGTCGAGACCCTTCTTCAGACTGGTCAGGGATCAGGGAAACGAGAGATATAGATGGTGATGTGGAGAGATAAAGAACAATGAATGAAAGATATGTAAAAAAAAGCATCGATGATAAAGGGAACAAGCCATTGTAAGCTGTTTGTGGTGTGAAAATGAGAAGCTGGTGCGACTAGGGTGGGGAGGGAGATAGAGAGAGAGGGAATGCCAGGGCCCGAGGGCTGAGGGAGAGGTGGGAAGGGGAGGAGACTGCAAGGGTTAACAGAATTGAGAAAATTCAATGTTCAGGCCCAAAGGATGCAGACTCCCCAAGCGGAATATGAGGTGCTGTTCCTCCAACTTGCGGTGTTGCTCACTCTGGCCATGGAGGAGGCCCAGGACCGAGAGGTCGGATACGGAATGGGAGGGGGAGTTGAAGTGCTGAGCCACCGGGAGGTCGGGTTGGTTAATGCGGACCGAGCGGAGGTGTTTGGCGAAACGATCGCCAAGCCTCCGCTTGGTCTCACCGATATAGATCATCTGGCATCTGGAGCAGCGGATGCAGTGATGAGGTTGGAGGAGGTGCAGGTGAACCTCTGTCGGACCTGGAAGGACTGCTTGGGTCCCTGAAAGGAGTGGAGGGGGGAGGTGAAGGGGCAAGTGTAGCATTTCTTGCGGTTGCAAGGGAAAGTGCCCGGGGAAGGGGTAGAGCGGGAGGGAAGAATTGACAAGGGAGTTGCGGAGGGAGCGGTCTTTGCGGAAGGCAGACAGGGGGGGAGATGGGAAGATGTGGCGAGTGGAGGTCACGTTGGAGGTGGCGAAACTGGCGGAGGACTATGTGTTGTATTTGCCGGCTGGTGGGGTGAAAGGTGAGGACCAGGGGGACTCTGCCCTGTTTGCGAAAGGGGGAATGGGGAGCGAGGGCAGTGTTGCGGGGTATGGAGGAGACCCTGGTGCAAGCCTCATCTATAGTGGGGGAGGGGAATCCCCGTTCTCTGAAGAATGAGGTCATTTGTGATGACCTGGTGTGGAACACCTCATCCTGGGAGCAGATGCGGTGTAGACGGAGGAATTGGGAATAGGGGATGGAGTCCTTACAGGAAGCAGGGTGTGAGGAAGAGTAGTCCAGGTAGCTGTGGGAGTCAGTTGGTTTGTAGTGGATGTCGGTCAGGAGTGTATCACCTGCAATAGAGATGGTGAGGTCAAGGAATGGTAGGGAAATGTCGGAAATGGTCCAAGTGTATTTGAGTGCCGGATGGAAGTTGGTGGTGAAATGGATGAAGTCAGTCAGTTGTGTGTGGGTGCAGGAGGTGACACCAAAGCAGTCGTCGATGTAACGGAGGTAGAGGTCGGGGATGGGGCCCTGGTACGCCGAGAACAAGGATTGTTCGACGTACCCAACAAAGAGGCAAGTGCAGCTGGGGCCCATGCGTGTGCCCATAGCTACGCCTTGTGTTTGGAGGAAATGGGAGGAGTCAAAAGAGAAGTTATTGAGGGTAAGGACCAACTCCGCTAGGCGGAGAGGAGGGTGTCAGTGGACGGGTATGGGTTGCTCCTCTGGTCGAGGAAGAACCGGAGGGCTTTGAGACCGTCCTGGTGGGGGATGGAGGTGTAGAGGGACTGGACGTCCATGGTAAAGATGAGAGGATGGGGGCCTGGAGAATGGAATACGCGGAGCCGACGGAGAGTGTCTGAGGTGTCTTGAACATAGGTGGGGAGGGATTTAACAAAGGGGGATAGGATGGCGTCGAGGTATGTGGAAATGTGTTCGGTGGGGCACGAACAGGCAGAGACAATGGGTCTGCCAGGGCAGTCGGGTTTCTGGATTTTGGGGAGAAGGTAAAATCGGGCCGTGCGGGGCTGGGAAACGATGAGGTCGGAGGCTTGGGGGGGTAGGGCGCTAGAGCTGATGAAGTCGTTTATGGTGCTCGAGATGGTGGCCTGGTGTTCATCAGTGGGGTCATGGTCCAGGGCTAAGTAGGAGGAGGTGTCCGAGAGTTGGCGCGCGGCCTCCGCTTTGTAGAGATCGACGCGCCAGACTACCATGGCACCTCCCTTGTCGGCGGGTTTGATAACCCAGTCTGGGTTGTTACGGAGTGAGTCGATGGCAGTACGTTCTGGGCTGGAGAGATTGGAGTGAGACAGGGGAGTGGAGAGTCACTCCACCCGATTCTGCTGCTTTTTTGCACTCACAATTTAATAACAGACTCTGGCACTGGCCACTTAAATCAGCAGCCCTGGACAATTAATGACTATTTTTACTTGTATTTTAATGTTGCTGGGGTTTTTTACCTACAGTTTTAACTATTACTAGACCAAGTGCAGACCCGTTGGGTCTCAACCCCGAAAGGGGGGAGGGGGAGGGGGAGGAGGAGGTTAGGGGGTGGGGGGGGGAGGGGAGGAGAGGAAGGGGAGTGGAGGAAATGAAATCGGGAGCCGAATCGGCAGTGAAAATGGTGAAAAGAAAATGGCGGCGTTTTGGGAGGAGAGCAAGCTGCAGCAGCTGCAGTTATGGTGCCTGGCCAGTAGGAGGCCACAAAATGAGTGACTGCTGCAACAGCTGCAGTTATGGTGTCTGGCCAGCAGGAGGCCACAAAATGAGTGTGGGATGGGGGGGGGGGGGTGGGGTGAAGGATTTGATGTTAAAAAGTGTACATAAAAATGTCTAAATGTAATGAGGAGTGTGTTTGTGAATGTACAAGCGTAATGTCTGGCAAAATGGAAAAAATGGCGGCGTTTGAGGGTCCGGTTTTGGCGGAGCAGGTAATCAAAGGGCAAAAATGTGAGCCAGCCGGCAGCCGGACGGCGGTCGGCAGACACTCACACAGTTTTACAAGTATATAGATAGATATTGTTTTTATCTGGGACTGGATTGTTTTTTATTTATGTGTGAAATGTTTAAGCTTTATGTGCGAAGCTCTGGTATTTCCTGGGAAATGTCTTCTCATTTTGCAATGTACAACTGTTGCTTTGCAAGATGACAATAAAGGTTGATTGATTGATTGATTGATCAATATTTACAATATAGTAGTATATACATAGAGATGTCATGGTAAAATAAAAAAAAACGAGATATAAACCCAATATTGCACAAGTCACATATGTTACAGGGTGGATGAGGTTGTGAGGGGTGGGGTGATGGGGGTTAAGATAGGGTGCAGAGGTGTGAAATTACATTATGTTGGATGTCAGAGTGAAATATGTGGCCAAAATGCTCGGTTCCACACCCTGCACGTTTCAGATGGCTTCTCAGTGGAATAGGAGAGAACGCAGGCATTGGTAAAACCTTGTTTCACACGAGGTGAGTTACAGGCAGGACATGATGAAGTGACCCCTGCAGAGCTTGTTGCCAACACAGACAGAAAAGCAGATCACAGCAGGTGTGTGAGACAATCACATAAGTAGTGATAACACTTGGCTTGTCTTGGGGTTAACACACGGAAAAAAGTGTTAGCTACGAAGATGTGCGAAATGAGTAATGAATATGATTAACACGAAGGTTTCCAATTAAGACTTTGTTAGCTTTATGAACAATACACTGCATTCATCTGGCTGAGTGAACTCTGCAGGAAATGAATTAATATTGTTCTGATGTATTAGGTTTAGGTTTAAGTTTATTATTTTCACATGTACCAAGGTATGGTGAAATGCTTTGTTTTGCATGCTATCCAACAGATCAGATATACCATACATAGATAAAATCAGTTCAAAATCAACTATAATAGATTAGAACAAAGGGGGAAGATACAGAGTGCAGAATGAGAAGGCCCAACATGTTAAACATACCAAGAGAAGGCATATTATACAGCAGACATTTTGGATGCATTAAACTGATGATTTTACTTCGGAGTCACGTGGGGGACTACGTGAAGAAGACCCCGTCAGGCCGCATGCGCGTCATTAACGTCAGACGCACAGGCGTTATTAACGTAGCGTCCTCCAGTGGTAAGTTTAAAAACCTCAACATTGGAGGTTACTTTCTTGTTGGAGTGAGGCTTGTTTTTCAGATCATGTTTAAACCATGCAGAAAGCGTCAAAGGTGAAGGCGAGGCGCACAGCTAGTACAACCATGACAGACCGCGGGAGTGTGGGTAACGGGCGCCCGACCAGTTCACTTATTTCGTCGGTGGCAGGGAAGCCAGCGACTGCGAACTCGTTGCCTTTGAGCACCGTTGCCACACCATTGGGGCGTAAGGCCATTAGAAAGTCTGCACGGCCCATAGACTCTGATGAGTCGGGCCAGGAGGGCTGCCCTCCAGAACAGGATACCGTTCTTACACGGCAATCTAAAGTGGAGCTCCTAATGGAGAGGATGCTCCATCAGGATACACACCCGGAGGAGGGGTGTTATCCGCGCCGGCCTACAGGAGAGCCCAGCGCCAGCAGCGCCTGGAATAGGGCTGCTCAATCGCTCCCTCTTGGAGGAGGAGAGCTTGACGGGTCAGGGTTATTCTGATGCCGAATCTGTGGGAGAGCAGAATCCACGGGATGAAAGGCAAGAGCCCATAATACCATGTCTGGCAGCAAGATTTGCCATCCCCAGAGAGGCTGGGGAGCCGTTGGATGAGGAGTTTGCAACAACTATAAATTATTTGCTCTCCCATCAGCTGCAAGAGCTGACCATGGACGATACGGCAAAAAAATATGAAATCCCGGTTAATTGTCTACTACTGAAAGTACCGGCGGTTAATCATGTAATGTAGGGCCATATGGGCATTGGTATTCGGGCACAAGAAATGAAGCTCCAGCGGGTGCTGAAGTTGCTCGCTGCAGGCATTACTGCATTCGCCAGATTGGTGGACGAGGAGCCGTCTGTATTACAGTGGGTGCCTTAGCCCCTCTGTGCAGTGCCCTCTTCAAAATTAACTGTTTGCGAAAAAGTGCCATACGCCCTACTATACACCCTAAATTTGCGGCACTCTGCAAGCCCAGCAATATTCAACCGCCAAATTTGTTATTTGCGGACAACCTCGCTAAGAGAATGAAGGAGCTCGACGATGAGGCAAAGACGGTGGGGTTAATTAAAGCACCGACGACCAGCAGAATGGTTCAGCGGCAGTACCCCTACCGACGGGGCTGGTCAAGGGACCAGCCGGTCATTTACAAATGACCAGCTGGTTATTTACGTGTCCCAGTAGCAGTGGCGCACTGCTACTGGGGCATGAGCAAATGTGAATTTTCCCAAATGTGAAATTTCACCGGTAACCATGGAGTTAGGTGGGTCCGGTCCTGTTAGGAACATATTAAGTGAAAAACACCTACAAGTTGGGAGGAGATTGCACTGGTTCCTAAAAGAATGGTATGCAATAACATCAGATCCGTTTATACTGTGCAGTATAAAAGGTTTTCGAATTGAATTCTATCCCAATTTGAGTCCACCCACACAGCGTGTTCCAAGCCGGACACTCATTTTCTCACAGAAAGAGAATATGGAGATACAGGTAGAACTTGAAAAATTAAGCAAGAACAGGGTAATTGAGAAGTTGGTTTGCCAACTCCACCAATTTGTGTCAAACATTTTTCCTCGGTCAAAAAAGGAAGGAGGATGTAGAATCATCCTCGACCTGACGAGCTTTAACACCCTTGTACAGTATAAACATTTCAAAATTGGAAACTTTTACTACTGCTAAACACCTGCTTTCCAGAAGATGTTATATGGCATATAACATCTTTATAAGGAGATATTTGAAATTTAGCTGGATGAGTCAATTATGGCAATTCAAATTGAAGAGCAACGACCTTCAATCAGCCAGCTTGATTGGCAAATTAGTGGCTTTGTTTCCAGCTGTGCAGTTTGGACCTCTGCATTACCAGCAATTGCAATGAGTGAAGGAACAGGTACTGAAGATGCATTCAGGTCATTATAACAAGCCCATGCAATTACCAGCTGCAGCTATTACTGAAGTACAATGGTGGATCATGAATGTCTCAAGTTCTTCCAGCCAAATTCTGGTTGAACCACCTTTCATTGTCTTGCAGACTGATGTCAGTGCTCTAGGTTGGGGTGCTACTGATACTATTTCCAGCTGTGGAGGCAGATGGAATATGCATGAGGCACCTCCTCTGCTATCACGAGGGATTAATTATTTAGAGCTTTTGGGAACATTTTATGGGCTAAAAGCTTATTGTTCTACTAAATGTCACTTGCATGTTCAAGTTCAGATTGACAACACCACGGCAGTGGCATATGTTAATCATATGGTCGGAATTTTGTGATAGATTGTGGAATCTGATTTGGGACTGGTGTGTTACCAGAGATATTTGGCTTTCATCTATCTACCTACCAGGTAGATTCAACATAGAGGCAGACACAAGGTCATGCAAATTCAATGACAACACAGAATGGATGTTGAATCATGACATATTTAACGATGTTGTTGCTCGGTATGGGATGCCAGATATTGATTTGTTTGCATCCAGACTAACCACCAGTTGCCTAAATATGTTTCATAGGAACCAAATCCTTTGGCAGCAGTGGTAGATGCATTTTTGCTGCATTGGGGTGGAATGTTTGTGTAAGCATTTCCTCCTTTTTGCCTCATCAGTCGTCAGCGTCTGCAAAAAATCAAGCAGGACTCCGCCTCAGGAGTATTGGTGGTACTCGACTGGCCTACTCAGCCATGGTTCCCTCTCGTTTTGCAGATAAACATACAGCCACTTATGACTGTCCCCAAACATAGAAACCTACTGGTGCACCCTGTAACTGGTGATCAACACCCTTTATATGATCGTATTGATCTATTAATTTGCAGATTCTAAGAAAGCAATACCTGGGGAGAGGACTATCCGATCGCACTGTGGATGTTCGTACTGCGGCCTGGAGGGATAGTACCCAAAAGCAGTACATCTCTTATATAAGGAAATGGGAGGTGTTCTGCTTACGGCAGACTATTTCATATTACACGGCAGGCATCTGAGACGTGCTAGAGTTCCTGTCAACTCTCTTTTTCGATCAAAGATTAAGCTATAGTGCGATCAATACAGCCAGAAGTGGCCTGTCTTCATACCTATGGATGGGATCAGAACAATATTCTGTGGGGTCACACCCTCTTATCTTAGATTTATGAAGGGAATTTTCAATTCCAATCCTCCCAGGCACAGGTATTTGACAATCTGGGATGTAAGCAAAGTACTTATGCTCCTTCGTCAGTGGACTCTTGTCACAGCCCTGTCTTTGGCCAAAGTCACCATGAAGGTAGTCATGCTCATGGCACTGGTTTTGGCACAACGGATGCAGACATTGCAGAAGCTGCGACAAGACAGGATGGAAGTATCTGCAGATGCCATTACGTTTTACATCTACGATCTACTCAAGCAGAGCAGACCGGGGGTGACAGGGTTTAGGATTATCTTTTTGGCATACCCTAAGGATTCACGCCTACGTGTGGTGTCACACTTGCTATATTACATCAAGGCCACCAGAACCGTAAGAGGTGCGGAATCAGCATTTATTAGCCACAGAAAACCACATAGTAAGGTGTCAGTTCAGACTATTTCAAGGTGGCTAAAGCAGGTTCTGGATTATGCAGATATTGACACTGACAATTTTAAATCTCATTTCACCAGGGCGGCATCAACATCAGCGGCCAGGGCAATGGACGTTCCCATAGACCATATCCTTGCGGCCGCAGGTTGGTCAAGTGAATTGATGTTTCAAAAATATTATCATAAACTGATTGCCGAACCAGGGGTATTTGCCCATTCTGTTTTAAGTTCAGTTTTATTGCTTCCTCCTGGGACAGAGAGGTTGCTACAGTTTTCTTTATAAAATTAAACCATTAATACATTTAAATCGATGTCATAGTTTAATGCATTATTGATTCTTTACGCATTCTGAGTCAATCGATGCAGTGGGACGCCTGGATTTGAATCTACGGCATGAAATCACAGAGCTTTGAAATCTTCACATAGTCACTCATGTGACTCCGAAGTAAAATGGTAAGATTAAATGAGAACTTACCAGTTTGAGTTTTGATCTTTATTTTATGAGGAGTTACGTCGGGGATTACGTGCCCTCCACGCCCAACCCTCTCTCACAAAGGTCATCTGGTAGTTCTAGGTTTCTGGTCTTACTATTATACTTAAATTACTGTTACCTGTGATTTCATACCGCTGCTTTGAAGATTGACGCACATGTGGCCTGACGGGGTCTTCTTCAGGTAATCACCAACGTAATTCCTCATAAAATAAAGATCAAACTTAAAACTGGTAAGCTCTCATTTAATCTTACTACTTGAAAGCATTCATTCAATTTTAAAAGTGCAACAGGCAAGTCTTTTTTATTCTATTGTATCATGTGTAATGGTGCAGTTGCTTCAGGTTAAGTTACTAGACTAGTGGTCTGAGTTCTCGTCTTTGATGCAGTAAGTTGGATTTGAATCACACCTGCACACTCAGGAATATAAAATTCAAATTACAGAAATAGCCAGGCGCCAGGAGTATCCCTGTGAGCCACACAACAAGCCCTCCAGCAAGCCTGCCTCTCCTGCCACGGTCCGAGGACAATAGACAATGGACAATAGGTGCAGGAGTAGGCCATTTGGCCCTTCGAGCCAGCACCGCCATTCAATGTGATCATGGCTGATCATCCCCAATCAGTACCCCGTTCCTGCCTTCTCCCCATATCCCCTGACTCCGCTATTTTTAAGAGCTCTATCTAGCTCTCTCTTGAAAGCATCCAGAGAACCTGCCTCCACCGCCCTCTGGGGCAGAGAATTCCACACTCACCACTTTCTGTGAGAAAAAGTGTTTCCTCGTCTCCGTTCTAAATGACTTACTCCTTATTCTTAAACTGTGGCCCCCGGTTCTGGACTCCCCCAACATCAGGAACATGTTTCCTGCCTTAGCTTGTCCAAGCCCTTAACAATCTTATATGTTTCAATTAGATCCCCTCTCATTCTTCTAAACTCCAGAGTGTAGAAGCCCAGCTGCTCCATTCTCTCAGCATAAGACAGTCATGCCATCCAGGGAATTAATCTTGTAAACCTACGCTGCACTCCCTCAATAGCAAGAATGTCCTTCCTCAAATTAGGGGACCAAAACTGCACACAATACTCCAGGTGTGGTCTCACTAGGGCTCTGTACAACTGCAGAAGGACATCTTTGCTCTTATATTTGATTCCTCTTGTTATGAAGGCCAACATGCCATTCGCTTTTCTTTTCGCGTGGTCTTTTCACCATTTTTTTCACAATTATTTTTATTTTTATTGAGTTCAAGAGTTTGTTTGGAGGTCTTTTAGTCTTTTATGTGGTGGGTGGGGGGGAGGGGGAGGGGGAATCTTTATTTCCTGGTCCCTACCTGGTCGGAGAGGCAGCTTCCCTCTGAGCTGCTTCTTCGCCCCCCTCCTCGTGGCCTACCATCTGTCTGGAGCGGCGTTTCCTGTCGGGACCGGCCGGGACTACAGCATCGGCGGCGTCACAGCGCTGCGACACCAGCACGGAGCTGGCGATGCCTTATCGGGTCGCCGTGCGGTAAGCTCCGGAGTGCTTTGACCACCGACTCCAACATCGAGGAGCTGTGGCTGCGGGCGTACAGCCGTGGGCGGCGCTGGATTAAAACACCGCGGAGCCTGGGATTCGAGGTCGCCAGTCGGAGCTCCAGCCAGCGCGGCCTGAGGTGTGCCGCAGTCTCCAAGGAGGAAGCGGCCGCTCCAGACATTTCCAGGCCGCTGAGGACTGTTCACCCGATGTTAGAGTTCCAGCTCTCCGGCAAGAGGGCCTGAAAAACATCGGACTGGCTGCGGAGGCCACAAATAGCCCCGACTATGGGTGAACAGGGAATGGGACTGGACTTTGCTCCCTTCCCCCACAGTGGGAATCATTGTGGGGGGATGTTTTTATGTTTATTGTTAAATTCTTTAATGTTGTGTCTTATCTTTATTCGTGTGCTGCATTGGCAAGTCAAATTTCACTGCACTATTTGGTGTATGTGATAATAAATGTCCTTTGCTTTCTTCACTGCCTGCTGTACCTGCATGCTTACTTTCATAGACTGATGTACAAGGACCCCTAGACCCCGTTGTATTTCCCCTTTTCCCAACTTGACGCCATTTAGATAGTAATCTGCTTTCCTGTTTTTGCTACCAAAGTGGATAACCTCACATTTATCCGCATTAAATTCCCCCAACCTGTCCAAGTCACCCTGCATTCTCATAGCATCCTCCTCACAGTTCACACTGCCACCCAGCTTTGTGTCATCTGCAAATTTGCTAATGTTAATTTGATTCCCTTCATCCAAATCATTGAAATTTTATTTAGGTCTAGCTGCTCACCATTAGGAGGTGTTATGCTTGCCTCTGAAGATTGTACAACCATGAGTGAACAATGCCGTTCCTGCCTCATGCCGGAAGAAAGCTTTGTGTGAGACAAGCAACATAGTTTGAACCAGTGTTCAGACCAAACCTTATTCCATGCAGGAGACAGAATGAAGTGCAGATGCTAGTTTACACAAAAAATACATAAAAGTGCTGAAGTATCTCAACGAGTCAAGCAGTATCTCTGGAGAACATGGTGATGTTGGAAATGCTGGCAATTATAAGAAAAAAAATGTAGGTTAAGAATATGCCCCACCCTAGAGTATAGATAGTGGGAAACATGATGGAATAAGATGCCAATATAATGAAAGTAACTTAAAGGTTATGTTAGTAAAGATAATTGATAGATTTAGGAGGTGTTTTGAACTCTAGACATAGCTAGTTGGAGTAAAGATAAACATAAAATGTGATCACACTAAGGGCAATAAAACTTGTGATAAGGTAAGAAAGGTTATTGTATTACACTAATTTGTCTGACAAATAGGAGGTTTTTTTAAAAATCAGAATCGTAGAGTCAAACATGATGGAAACAGGCCCTTCAGCCCAACTAGTCCAATGCCGACCAAAATGCCCCACCTACACTAGTCCCACTTGCCCGTGTTTGGCCCATATCCATTTAAACATTTCTTATCCATGTACTCATCCAAATGGGGTTCCCTCTCTTCAGCAATCCAGATAGCCCTGGAATAATATATTTATTCTGAACATTTGCTACCTAATGCAAGGGTTAATTTTGTAGACGGCATTCCTTTCTCAGAATGCTGCTTGGCCCGCTGAGTTACTCCAGCATTTTGTGTCTATCTTCGATTTAAACCAGCATCTGCAATTCTTTCCTACGTGTTATAATTTATTATTTCTGGAGTCCGAAGAGGTTTCTCAACCTGAAATGTTGCCTGTTCCATTCCCTCCAGAGATGCTGTCTGACATGCTGACTTCCTCTAGCACTTCGTGTTTAGCTCAGGATTCCAGCATCTGTCATCCTTTGGGTCTCCATGCTCTACTGCTACTGCTTTATGTGCCAAGAATCTCAGTTGCAAGCTTGCTAAACTTTAAAAGCCCCCAGGGTGTTTATTTTTGTTAGGCACTCCATCGAGATAGAGGATGAAAACAACATTTGGACTTTGAGTGCAAGCAAACATGAGTAGCATGTGCCTGCTTCATCTCAACTGTTAATATTCTGCTGACAAAACATAATACGGAGGAACTCAGCGGGTCAAACAGCATATGAGGAGGGAATGGACATGTGATATTTTGGCTTAGGGCCCTTCTTCAGAGTGGAGCATCTTAGAGTCTGAAGAAGGGTTCAGACCCACTGAGTTCCTCCGTATTATGTTTTAGCTGAAAGCTAAGATCAGTGAATGGATGATGGGGATGGGTTTGGTTGTGTGGAATGGAAGGCCTGAAGTACATTGGACCTAATTGTTACCCAGTCCAAACCTAGCATGGGGCAATATAAATATGAATGGACACTAAGGCAAACATGGCCTAATGTCTCTGAAAGTAGTATTACCTTGGGGAACAGCACCTGATGCAGAAACTGCCAGGATTAATTTCCAGACTGATGCAAAATGATCCAGGAAAATCATTAATAAATTTCACTATGCCAATTATTCATTTTCAGACACTTGGCAATGCTTTAATCGCGCTCCATCATAGAATTTTCAGGCCATTTAGTTACCTTGTTTGTACCAAATACAATATTTAGCTCAACATATGGTCATCTTGTTCTCCTATTAACACTGAACTCTCTCTCTCTCTCTCTCTCTCTCTCCTGAAATGCTGAATATCTAGTTTATTGTTTACCTTAGTTTATTGTCACACGTTTCGAGGTACAGTGAAAAGCTTTTTTTGTTGCTTTCTAACCAGTCAGTGGAAAGATTGTACATGATTCCAATTGAGCCATCCACATCATACATATACATGATAAAGGGGATAACATTTTGTGCAATATAAAGTCTAGCAAAGTCTGAACAAATATAGTCTGAGGGTCTCCAATGAGGTAGATAATAGCTCAGGGCCGCTCTGTAGTTGTTGATGGGATGGTTCATTTGTCTGATAACAGCTGGGAAGAAACTGTCACTGAATCTGGACACGTGCATTTTCATACTTCTGTAACCTCTTGCCTGGTGGGAAAGGGGAGAAGAGGGAGTGACCGGGGTGAAACTCGTGCTTGATTATGTTGGTGGCCTTGCTGTGGCAGCATGAAGTGCAGATGGAGTCAATAGAAGGGAGGTTGTTTTGTGTGATGGCCTGGGCTACAACCACAATTTCCTGCAATTTCTTGCGGCCTTGCATGGAACTGTTCCCAAACCCGTGCTGTGATGCATCCCAATAAAATGCTTTCTACGGCACATCTTTAGAAGTTAGTGAGAGTTCTTGGGGACATGCCGAACTTCCTAAGCCTTCTAAGGAAATGGAGGTGTTGGTGTGCATGTTGGCCATTGTTTCCGTAAGGCCAGTCCAGGACAAGTTGCAGGTGATATTTACTCCTCGGAACTTGAAACCTACAGCTATCTCTACCTCACGCTATCAACAGGCACTGTATTTTTTTATAAATGTGCATTCAATTTTGATAATCAACTTTTAATTCCAACACAGCCTACAACTACATTTCTAAAAATACAGGAATAATTAATCGAACTTCACAAATTTTATGCTCTAAGGTTTCAAATGCTAATCTGAATGAATGACAACGGTAGTTGGTCTATGATCATCAGCTCTGCATGATGCCAGTTAATTCAGACACACCGGCAGTGGCAATCATGCAGGAAAGACAGGGCTACTCAGCTAAGACAATCTTTTCAGGGCAACAGAATACAAAGAAATCCACCAGAGTCATGTTTAAGTTGGTAACTGGTTATTCAAAGCAAGGATGAAAATGTTAGGATAGGTCAGTTTAGAGATACAACATGGAAACAGGTCCTTCGTCCCACTGTGCCCACTCCAGCCTTCGATCACTTGTTTGCACCAGTTTTCTGTCATCCTATTCTCTCATCCACTCCCTATGCATCAGGGGCAAATTTATAGAACCCAATTAACCTACAAACCCACATATCTTTGGGATGTGAGAGGACACTGGAGCACCTGGTGAAAACTCATGCAGTCACAGGGAGAACGTGCAAACTCCACGCAGACAGTAGCCGAGTTCAGGATCAAACCCATGGGTCTAGATCTGTGAGGCAGCAGTTCCATAAGCTGCGCCACTGCAAAAATCTATGACAATCTGCCACGTAATCAGTTTAACCAGTAAATAGGAGAAGGAAGGGAATTTTATTTTTATCCAGCATATTGAATGTAGCTTTTCAGCATAACTGTCAGGTACTAACTACTTTACTTGCACTGGTTGAGGCAGGAAGACTTCAGTGAAAGCTGGCAGTAATCTGATGGATTTGCACTTCTCACATTGGCTCAGGTGATGACTTTACAGCTAGCCAGCTGATTGATGTTTCCTTCTTTCTGTTAGATGCATTATCACCAGAATAATACACAGATCCAATGTAACGTTATTCTAGACATATCTGTTCTTGCATTCCTTGGGCCTCTATCCTGAGCCACAGAGATTGTTCTTTGTGCCTATTGGTATTTAAAAACGGCCCCAATATATTTCTAGGTCTTGAACTCTACATATCTAAACAAATGTTGCATGGTATTTGACAAAGGCTGACATTATTCCTGCATAATATGCAACCTTCTCTAATGAGTCACCATTGTCAGATCAAAATAGAAACATAGAAACATAGAAATATAGATGCAGGAGTAGGCCATTCGGCCCTTCGAGCCAGCCCCACCATTCAATATGATCATGGCTGATCATCTAAAATCAGTACCCCCTTCCTGCCTTTTCTCCGTATCTCTCGATTTCTTTAGCCATAAGAGCTGAATCTAACTCTCTCTTGACAATATCCAGTGAATTGGCCTTCACTGCCTTCTGTGGCAGATAATTCCACAGATTCATAACTCTGTGGGTAGAAAAGTTTTTACTCATCTCAATCCAAAATTCTGGAGTATGGTGTACAATTTTGGTCACCTAGTTATAGGAAGGATGTCAACAAAATAGAGAGAGTACAGAGGAAATTTACTAGAATGTTGCCAGGGTTCCAGCAACTATGTTACAGAGAAAGGTTGAACAAGTTAGGTCTTTATTCTTTGGAGTGCAGAAGGTTAAGGGGGGACTTGATTGAGGTCTTTAAAATGATGAAAGGGATAGACAGAGTTGACGTGGATACGTTTTTCCCATTGAGGGTAGGGAAGATTCAAACAAGAGGGCATGACATGAGAATTAAGGGACAGAAGTTTCGGGGTAACGTGAGGGGGAACTTCTTTACTCAGAGGGTGGTGGCTGTGTGGAATCAGCTTCCAGCAGAAGTGGTGGAGGCAGGATCGATTTTAACATTTAAGAGTAAAGTGGATAGGTATATGGACGTGAAGGGAATGGAGGGGTATGGTCTGAGTGCAGGTAGATAGGACTAGGGGAAAACAAATGGTCGGCACGGACTGGAAGGGCCGAGAGGGCCTGTTTCCGTGCTGTAATTGTTATATGGTTATATGGTTATATGGTTAAAATGGGCAACCCTTATTTTTAAACCGTGACCCCCTGGTTCTGGACTCCCCCAACATCAGGAACATTTTTCTTGCATCTAGCCCATCCAATCCTTTAAGAATTTTAAATGTTTCTATAAGATATCCTCTCATCCTTCTGAATTCCAGTGAATACAAGCCCAGTCGATCCATTCTTTCATCATATGTCAGTCCCGTCATCCCAGGAATTAACCTGGTTAACCTACTCTTCCCTCCCTCAATAGCAATAATGTCCTTCCTCAAATTAGGAGACCAAAATTGCACACAATGCTCCAGGTGCGGTCTCACCAGGACCCTGTACAACTGCAGTAGGACCTCCTTGCTCCTAAACTCAAATCCTCTCGCAATTAAGGCCAACATGCCATTAGCTTTCTTCACTGCCTGTTGTACCTGCATGCTTATTTTCAGTGACTGCTGTACAAGGACACCTAGGTCTAGTTGCACCTCCCCTTTTCCTAATCTGACATCATTCAGATAATAATCTGCGCTCCTTTTGGGCATTAGGATGCTCCATTGGGCATTAGGACCCTGCTCGTTGACTGCTCGTTTCTCCTCCCTTAAGTAGTTGACACCATGTGTTGTCTCCCTAGCTCACAAGCTACATCCTCTTGTGTTTGAGCCGCTGCTTACACTTGTAAAGATGGCAGGAGTGATACCCTGCTCTGTGAGGTGCTGATTTGTTCAGAGACACTCACTGTGCTGGAAGTCCATTCTTTCAGGCTGCAGAAACAGCAAGAGAGATAGCGTGCAGAGATGCTTGCAATATAAGATGTGATGTGAGATTGGATATATAACCGTGCATTAGCAACTGAAACTATTTATTTATTTAAGATGGATACCTCGGCCAATGCAAACAATCATTTCCCTTGACCCATGAAAGCATTTAACAGGTGATTATGTTGGTAACTCTGGAGTTCCATAAGCCAGACCAATGAAGGATGGCAGATTTCCTTCTTTGAATATTATGTGATCCAATTTTTGCTTTAATTTCCAGATTTTATTCAATTATTTGAAATCAATTTTCCAAGCTGTCATGGTGGGATTTGAAATCAATGAACCAAACCTCTAGCTGCTGATCCAGTAATGTACCACTATTCTACTGAGAGCACTATGATAGGCCCACACACTGGAGACTTTCCCACTTGGAAATACATTTTGAAAGACAAACCCTCTGTAACTATTATTTAAATGATCACTTTATACAATGATCCAATACAATCTAAATACTGGAAACTGTACAGGTAACCGGTATTTGCTTCAAAACTGAAATGGTGAGAAAATATTAATTGCAAAGACCCAACAATTCAGATTGAAAATCACCAATTAATTGTTTCAAGGATAAGAATCACCTACTACATACAAGATGGATTAATTAGCAGAATGAATACTTAATTTCTCATTATACTTCATGTTCCTTTTTAACGTTACAATGACTAAAAGCTTAGTAATACTCAAGTATCACAACTGCATCCACGATGATAAGCCTTCACAAACGAAAAATACTATTTTCCTGCGTAGAGAAAATAAAACACTTCTAAATTAAATGTTTTTATTAATATTTAAACAGATGGAGAAGATATAAATTGGAGCCTTTATAATTCATCAAAGCAATATATCAAAACTACATTCCAAGCTAGGTAGTGGAGTCTGCAAAGATCCTAACAACTATTTCACATAAACAATGTTTAATGAGACTTGCTCAGACGATCTTTGATGGATCTACTGTAGAATCTACAGTATTTAAAATGTAAGCCAGTGATAGCAGGTCTACACTAATTATTTGCACCACCTGGATGGACTTGAGAACTTTTAATGGATGATAAGATATAACAGGTTATTATCCATTGTCCATTGATCCTCTCTGCTGTTAGTGGGCAGTTTGGATCAGATCAGATACCAAGTTAATCATGTGATTTAGTCATTCTCCCACATTATTGGAAACAACTACTGATCTGGTGCCAAGCTTTGGAAAGTCAGTCACAGGCACTACCCGGCTAGGGCCTTGGATCTGGTTAATGGCAAAGGTAGTATTGATAGAGTGAGAAAATTAGCCAGGTGCTTCTGCAGTAGGAAGTAGAGTGGGGGGCACGTTTTTCCAGTAGATGAAAGTTGTGGAGGGGGAGAACACCACACCATTTGTGGAAGAGTGCAGTTGGGGCAGTTGGTGTCCTAGAAAACCAGGAAGTAAATGTCTGTATCAAGACTGTGGGGGATTTGTGTTGGGATGGTAGTGGCAATAAAGGGTAGAGTGACAGGGTGGGTATCACGATTAGAGCTGTAGTGGGATGCAGTGGTAAATCAAGTAGGATAGGTTTTAGCATTGGTGTGCTAGTGGTTAATACTGTATGCGTCTTTCCAGTTGTGAATGATGGTGGACAATTTAACAGCTACTGGGAGGCTACAAGTACACCTGCATCCCCAATGATGAATGGGACCAGCTTATGAATGCTAAAGACTGGGCTGATACTTTCACAAATACATTCAGGCAGAATTCCTCAGGATTGTGTTTACTAAGCCAAACCTGCAGCTGCTTCATCAGTGACCTTCCATCATTGACAATTAGACAATGCTCATTGATCAGCAAATGAAGCAGTTCACACCTGCATGGCGCTCGACCAAACCATGTTCTTGTAAGGAATGATAATAAATAATAATTACACCACAAAGGTGCCTGGCAATGATGATTTCCAACAAGAGAGAGTTTAACTCCTGATCTGCATCAGCACCATCTCTGAGTTCCCCCAACATCAACATCCTGGGGCTCATCATTGATCACAAATTTAGCTAGAGCAGCTGCAGAAATATTCTGCCTACAAGAGACTGTACAGATGGGCATCTTGTAGGAGTCACACATCTCCTGTGCCATTAAACATGAACAAGATAGCAGCATTTTCCACTCACCTGAAAGAGTGCAGCCTCAACAGCACTCAAGGAACTTGGTAACATCCAGAACAAAGATGTTATTGTAGAAACAAGGAACTGTAGATGTGGGTTTGTAAAAGATACATGGTGCTGGAGTAACTCAGAGGGTCAGGCACTATCTCAGGAGAACATGGATAGGTGACGTTTCGGGTTGGGACCATGCTTCAGACTGCTGTTATTGTAATTGGTTTCCCATTCCACCAACCAACGTATTGTTTTGCCACCAAATCAGTGCTATAATGAAGCTCCCAACAGCACTTTGGGAATGCCTTCAGCAGAAAAACTGCAGCAGTTCAAGAATATGACTCAGCACATTCTCAAGGATTATAAAAATCAGCAAAAACACCGATTTTGCTAAAAACATGCAGCTACCCCCCAAAAATGAATGAATAAATAAAAACGCTCAGGTATGGAGTAGACATAGTGTTGATGTTAAGGATAGAGTGAATGCTTTGTGTGGTGGAGGCACTACCAATCTTGTGAGCTGCTCTTTTCTACTATGGAGCTTGTTGGCTGGTTGGAAGTCCAATGATCTAGCTCAGCAGCGAGAAAGACTTTGCAAACTTTTTGTGGAGCAACAGAAAGTCAATGCACTTCCCTAATAGATGAAAGTTCCACTTAAGGAGTTATTCAACCACAGTGATGTAATTCGTCAAGTGACATTATCAAGCTTTAAGGAAGGATTTATATGCATTCAAGAAAAAGTGGGAATCTAGGATAACTATAAAAAGTGGTAAAAAGGAATTGCGATGTGATCTATAACTACTAAGAGTTTAGCTATGAATAGAGATTCACAGCACGGCATCAGGATGAATAAGTCCTGCTCACCAACCTGATTCAGCTATTTGAGAAAGTGACTATTATGCTGCATAATGGTATTCCAGTTGGTGTTATACATCATAATTTTGAAAAATGTGTTCAATAAAGTGATACAGGGAAGGCTATTGGATAAAATTAGATCACATAAGATGGGACAGTTATTATTCTGGGCGGGTAATGAGTTGAAATCTTGTAGGTATAAACTTGTCATTAATAGGAGTGGAGCCCAGCATGGCTTGAAGTTCCACAAGATAATGTTGAGATCATTACTGTTTATCATTTTTATTAAAGGCAGATGAAAGCATGAATAGAATCAATTATGTGCTGAACATGGATTTAACATAGCCCTCTCAACTGACTGACGTCCTGAGTGAACAGGTCATTTTCAGTTACTGGAAACACGATGCTTCCAGTTGTGAGTTTATGGGTTATCTCTGCTACTGGAGTTTTGCTGAATTGTTTTTAAGTAATCATCAAGGAGATTCAAGACAGACTGTTCCTATATTTTACCCCTTCCAGGGGCGAGAATGATTTGTGAATAAGTTAATAGAGCAGTTTATGACTGCATGTTTGAATAGGCGAATGTTCAATTTGATTATTTCTGATCTATCCATTAACAGATATACTTCTTTAGACTTCCAAATACATTGCAGAAGCTTAGATTTTGTTCATCCTGGCTACAACAGAGCAGCCATAGCACGACAATTTAGCATGTATTGTTAGGCCATTTTGGTCAGTATGATGTGCTCTGCAGAAGTAAGACAAGCTTCTGATGGAAAGTCCATGTCATTCCACCTCGCAGCTCTGACTTAGTTCATAATGTCGTAAGGTCATGTGATAGTAGAATAAGGCCATTCGGCCCATCAAGTCTACTCCACCATTCAATCATGGGTGATCTATCTCTCCCTCCTAACCCTATTCTCCTTGCATTTTCTGCCTTTATCCCGCTAAGCTTCTCATACTTTGCCAGTGCAAAGATGGCGAGCATGTGGAAGCAGGCACAGGAGATAAGCTCAAAGTCTAATGCCCCTGTTCCACTTAGGAAACCTGAACAGAAACCTCTGGAGACGTTGTGCCCCACCCAAGGTTTTCGTGCGGTTCCCGTAGGTTTTTGTCCTCCAGCAACCACCTTGGCATCTAGCATCGCCTTCGACTAAAAAATTACCGATTTTTAAAACGGAAACCACTTTCGACCATTAGGGAGACTGACAAAGACCTCCGGGAACCGCACAGAAACCTGGGTGGGGTGTAAAGTCTCCAGAGGTTTCCTAAGTGGGACAGGGGCATTATGATGCATTTCCCTACAAATGACCCCAGACGCTACTGCTTCCAGCTGCTACAATTTGAAATGTCTCAACAACACATGAGAAGTGGCCATGGTGACTTCAGGGTAACACAGTGAGGAAAAAGGATTTTACTTTCTTCTTTGTCAACCGTGGCTCAGTTGATGAATGTAATGTTGCGCCGGCAACTTTAAGATTTGTGTGAGCTTACTGTTTAACGCTCTTCAGCCATTGGATGATGAGATAACTAAAATGGCTTTGCGGAATTAACAATAGAGTTGCTGAACTCTTGAGTTTTGTATCTAGTCAATATCTGCATTCAATGACTAGCACAGTTATGATGTAAACACATTTTCCTCCACATCAAAAGGACATTGTGGGAACTGGACCTATTTTATCCAGTGCCACTGTAGCATAATGCTCAAAATAGTGCACGTAAATGATGTGATTCTCACCTTTTACATCGTTGATTACGTTAACTATGCATAGAGTTGTACATGAATTGTAAACAAAACTAATAATATTCCAATCTAGTGTGAAGTGCAGGAACACAGGTACACTGTCCTTGCCATACATGATTTGGAGGTGTAAAGATTCAAGATCCAAGAGAGTTTATTGTCATGTGACCAGATAGGACAATGAAATTCTTGCTTTGCTTCAGCACAACAGGATATAGTAGGCATGAATACAGAACATATCAGTGTGGCAATATACCATTACATAAATATATACACACAAGAATAAATAGATAAAGTGCAAATAAACAGATAATGTTCAGAGTTTCATTTGAGTTGAGTTTAGTAGTCTGATGGCTGTGGGGAAGTAGCTATTCCTGAACCTGGACGTTGCAGCCTTCAGTCTCCTGTACCTTCTACCTGAAGGTAGCGGGGAGATGAGTGTGTGGCCAGGATGCTGAGGGTCCTTGATGATGCTGCCAGCCTTTTTGAGGCAGCGACTGCGATAGATCCCCAGTGTTTACTACTTGTTGTAGTCCTTTCCGCTCCTAGTTGCTCAAGTTGCCGAACCAAGCCACAATGCAACCGGTCAGCATGCTCTCTACTGTGCACCTGTAGAAGTTAGAGAGAGTCCTCCTTGACATACATACCGTAGGCAGGGCTATCAGTAGAAAGGATGCAAGCGTTGGGGATTCCAAAAATCCTGCATAAATCTTTGCCTGAATAGTGATCAGAAATCTGGTATACTGTTGCAGTAAGCTGACTAAATCAATGTCCTTCAGATGAACTCCACAAAATAAGGAATGATCTGGCCCTTAAAAGACACAAAGTGCTGGAGTAAATCAATGGGTCAGGCAGTATTTCCGGAGGGAATGGATGGGCAACATTTTGGGTCGGGACCCAGAAAAGACAGATTGTAGTCAGGTTTTTGGATTACCCCCACACCTGTATCCACCTATCACTCGCCAAGCTTTGTCCAGCTTCCAGCTCTCTTTCAGCTTTCTCCCTTCACCATGACCAGTCTGACAGGTATGGCAACACAAGGCAGATGCCTGTTTTACTTTTGGAGAAGAAACTAGAACAGTGCAGTTCACAAAGCACTGACACCATGGTTAATACCATATCATTGCTGCAAATTAAGAAGAATGGCAAATATAAAATAAAAAAAGGTTGGAGAATGTTAAGATGTATAGTAAAAACAATTGCATCTTAAACTAGGAAAAGAGACTTGTGCATTGATAACAACTAGTCTCAAATGGTTTGAATGTTTTAGGAAACACATCAGCAATCTGCACAGTAGGGAGCAACAACATTAATATGATGACTTATTGCTCATTTTACTTCGGAGTCACGTGAGTGACTACGTGAAGAACCCGCCTCACGCTGGCAACGGCATGACGTCAACGCTGACGGCGCGAGGAGGAGCTGCAGTAAGGAGCAGCTCCTCGGCAGCGGTCGGAACGGCCCGCAGGTAAGTGAAGTTACACCGGGGCGTTTTTTAGGTTACGCTGGGTGGCTCCAGCAAAACGAAACCAAAAGAAAAATTTAGAGCCACGTTAACGTGCTGATTGAGCACTGATTATTAAAGAAAAATGGAGAAATCGGGAAAGAAGTTTTCGCGGGTAAAAAGATGTTCCCGGGGTGAAAGTAAAAATACGGGACGCGAAGTTAGTGCGGACCCGGTTCCGATACCGTTGGCCGCTGATGTACCCGATAGTGAGTTTCCAGATTCTCCAGAAATAATGACCACGGAGGAAAATGTTCCTAAAAAATGCAAAAAGAAATCTGAGAGGCCCGTGGTTTCTGATGACTCTGATATTGAAAGACCTCCAGACAATAAAACTATGTGGCTAAAAATGGAGCATATGGAGAAAGTTCTCCAAACAATAATGAGACAAGGGTCAGAGTACCAGATGAATCCCAAAAAATCCCTGAGGGGTTTGAATATGATGAATATGGCTGTGGGCCAAGTTGGGAATATGATACTCCGGACCCAGGATTTGGGCTGGAAGAAGTCTCATGGGATGATATCCCAATTGATTTAGGGCTGCAGAAGGCAGACCCTGCTGGTGGCTATATGGCTTTTGAAAGCACACCACAAAGTAAAAAGAAAAGGCCTAATGTGCCTGGGATAGCACAAGATTTTGCTATACCTGAAGGAAGTGGTGAGGCTATGGAAGAAATCCTAGCTGCAAACATAAATTATATGGTATCTCACCAACTTCACAATTCTGTGATGAATGAAACATCAGAATTATATAAAGCTCCAAGAAATTGTGCCTCATTGGAAGTACCTACGGTGAATCCGATGATATGGACGTCTATGACTCCAAGTATGAGAGCCCTAGAAGTGAAGTTTCAAAAGGTGCTCAAATTAATTTCTGCCGCCATTACGGCCTATGGCAGGCAAATGGAGAATCTGGAAATGGAAAAGATTCAAAAGGATACTTTGGGCTTATTATGTAATTCATTCTATGAAATTAATTGCATGAGGAAAACGGCGATTCGGCCCATATTTCACCCTAGATTTGCAAGCCTGTGTCAAGAAAGTGGAGTTCAAGCTCCTGGGTATTTGTTTGGAGAAAATCTGCCGAAACAGCTGAAAGAGTTGGATGAAGAAGCTAAATATTTTAGCAATGTTAAACCTTTTGTTTTTGGACAAAGAAGGGGTTTTTCGACCCGAAGGGGTTTCGATTTCCGTTATAGAAGCAGAAGTTTGTCACGAAAATACTATCGTGCTGTGCAGGCAAGTGCTTCCCTGTATTCGGGAAGAAGGAGACCACCACGCTCATACGCAGAGGTATTAAAGACTTATGTACTTAAAGAAACTGTGGATGACTCTCCAGTTGGAGGGAGATTGCAAAAATTTTATAATGCCTGGCTTAACATTACTTCTGATCGATATGTATTACAAGCAGTTTCGGGAGCCATTATTATTTTTAAAGAAGGGGTTAATCCTCCTGTACAGAATAGACCTGCTTATGCTTATGTGTTTTCTGCAGAGGAAAGAATGGAGATTAATGTGGAAATTGACAAATTATCTGGAAAAGGAGTAATTGAAAAGACTTATGAACATAAGCATCAATTTGTCTCTAATATATTTCGAAGAGATAAAAAAGATGGTGGTTGCAGAATTATTCTGGACCTTACAGATCTGAATAAGTTTGTAGAATACAAATATTTTAAGATGGAGACATTCAGTACTGTAAAATATCTTATTTCAGCAGGGTGTTATATGGCTAAGATTGATTTGAAGGATGCCTATTATTCTGTAGCAATTCATCAATGCTTCAGGAGGTATTTAAAATTTAATTGGCTGGGACAATTATGGCAGTTTAAAGCTTTACCAAATGGATTGAGTTCGGCTCCTAGACTCTTTACAAAACTGTTGAAACCAGTTTTAGCCCAATTAAGAGCACAGAAACACATTGTTATGGCTTATCTGGATGATATTCTGATCATTAGTGATACTCAAGAGTCAGCTGAGCACTCAGTTTCAGTTACTAAAGCTTTGTTTGAAAAGCTAGGGTTTTTGATTCATCCAATTAAGTCCCAGCTGCAGCCAGCACAATCAATTAACTTTTTGGGGTTTGTAATTAACTCAGTGACTATGTTAGTTACTTTGCCAACAGAGAAGGTCAATGACATCTTGATGACTTGTAATTACCTAATTCACAAACCTTATCCCTCCATCCGAGAGGTGGCAAAAACCATTGGGAAACTGGTAGCAGCATTTCCGGCAGTGGAATTTGGTCCATTACATTATCAAAATCTTCAAAGGGACAAAACAAGGGCTCTTAAGGAGAAGGCAGGTCACTTTGACAGGCCTATGCAATTAACAAAAGAAGCCGTGTTGGAATTACAATGGTGGGTTGAAAATGTCCCACAAGCTGCTAAGAATATCATGATTAAACAACCTGAAATGGTTTTACAAACGGATGCTAGTGCTCTCGGATGGGGGGCTACAGATTCGTCCTCCAGTTGTGGAGGTAGATGGAAAGCTCAAGAAGAAGCGTTTCTTCAAGTTTATGGTATTAACTATTTGGAGTTATTGGGTGCTTTTTATGGACTTAAAGCATATTGTTGTGCTAAACAAGGTCTACATGTGTTAATACAGTTAGACAATAAAACGGCTGTTGCATACATTAATCACATGGGGGGAGTTAGGTCAGTATCATGTGATTGTCTGGCCAATGAGATATGGCAATGGTGTATTGGTCGCCAAATATGGATTTCAGCAAGCTACATTCCGGGTAAGGACAATGTGGTAGCAGATGAAAGGTCCAGGATTTTTAAAGATAATACGGAATGGATGCTTAAGCCAGCAATATTTAAGAATATTGTAAACCAATTTGGGTTGCCAGAAATAGATTTGGTTGCATCTAGGCTTAATCATCAGTTGCCTACTTATGTGTCTTGGGAACACGATCCAGATGCAGTAGCAGTAGATGCTTTTTCATTACACTGGGGAAAGATGTTCTTTTATGCTTTTCCACCATTTGCTTTGATTCAGAGATGCCTGAAGAAGATAGAACAAGATTCTGCTTCTGGATTGTTGGTAGTTCCAAATTGGCCAACTCAACCTTGGTTCCCAGTAATGCTGAATATGATTAAAGAACCATATATGTCGATTCCTAACTGTAGTGATATCTTGACTAATCCGGTAACTAAAGAGATTTACCCATTGTATGCATATATGAATTTGTTAATCTGCAGGTTTTGACCAGACCACTACAGGAGCTGGGATTGTCGGACCAAACTATGAAAGTTATGGTTGCATCATGGCGCAATAGCACACAAAAGCAATATATGACACATATTAAGAAATGGGAAGACTTTTGCACACAGTCAAATATTTCTTATGATACTGTAAATATTGTAAATGTTTTGGAATTCCTTGCCAATTTGCATTTTCAGCAACATTTAAGTTACAGTGCCATTAACACTGCACGCAGTGCTTTGTCGTCCTATTTAGGGCTTATGACTGATCAGAGATCAATTGGGTCGCATCCATTAATATCTAGATTCATGAAAGGAATCTTTAATATTAATCCACCCAAACCAAGATACACAGAGATTTGGGATGTGAGCATTGTACTTACGCTACTTAGACAATGGACTCCAATTGAAGGGTTGACATTGGAAAGATTGACATTGAAATTAGTCATGTTAATGTCACTGGTCTCAGCTCAAAGAGTGCAAACTTTACAAATGTTGCGTTTAGACTGTATGCATGTGACTACAGATAATGTTGTGTTCTATGTTTACGAGTTAATCAAACAAAGCAGACCAGGGAGATCTGGAACAAAGGTAACCTTTCAAGCTTATCATATTGATCCTACTTTGTGTGTGGTTAAACATTTGAACGAATATATTAAAGTTACTGACACCCTTCGAGGAAATGAAAAAGCGTTAATGGTTACGCACAAAAAACCACACACAAAAGCTTCAGTTCAAACTATCTCAAAATGGTTGAAACAGGTGTTGGTTTTAGCGGGAGTAGACACTGATGTGTTCAAATCTCACTCCACCAGGGCGGCAGCTACGTCCGCGGCGAAGGGGCGGGACGTACCTCTCGAGCATATTTTAAAAGTCGCAGGGTGGAGTAAAGAAGAAACTTTCTCAAAGTTCTACAATAAACCTGTTCACACTATGACAAGCTTTGGACACGCGGTGTTGGGAGCACTATAATCACCTGCTTTGTTTACTATTAATTGCTATAATCAATGGTGTAGTCACTTCTATCTTTTATCACTTGTAATCATTTTCCCTCAGATATAAGGAGGGTTATTATATGGTCTTTAAACCATTAAAAAGTTAATTGTGAAATGATCTAACATTAGTCTGGTTTCTCATGTATGTGTTTACTTAGCCGGACTGTCGTACGGATTGATTCTACGACATAAAAAACACAGAAAGCTTTAAAATCTTCACGTAGTCACTCACGTGACTCCGAAGTAAAATAGTAAGATTAAACAAGAACTTACCAGTTCGAAGTTTGATCGTTATTTTATGAGGAGTTACGATGAGGGATTACGTGCCCTCCGCTCCCACCCTCATAAAATAAATGATCAAATGGTAGTTCTGAGTCTTTTATGAGCCTTACTATGTTACTCCGGCTTTTGGTGTTCTGTGTTTTTCATGCCGCTGCTTTGAAGTATGCCGTTGCCAGCGTGAGGCGGGTTCTTCACGTAATCCCTCATCGTAACTCCTCATAAAATAACGATCAAACTTCGAACTGGTAAGTTCTTGTTTAATCTTATTGCTCATTATATTGATTAACAGATACATATTGAACTGGAAACTTGGAATAACTCCGCTATACCATAGAAATAGTGCATATGATCCTTTCTGTCTCTGAGGGCAAACAAGATTTCGTAGACATACAGCATGAAGCCCTTTGGCCCAACTTGCCCATGCTGCCCAGATGTCCCATCTACACTAGTTCCACCAGCCCATGAATGACCCTTAACCCTCTAAACTTTTCCTATCCATTTACCTGTGCAAATTTATTTTAAATGTTGTTATAGTCCCTGCCTCAACTACCTCCTCTGGCTGGTTATTCCATTTACTCGTTATCTTCTGAGTCAAAATAGTTGCCCCTCAGGTTCCTATTGAATCTTTCTACTCTCACTAAATCTATGTTCCCTGCTTCTTGAGTCCCCTACTTAGGGTAAAAGACTCTGTGCATGTACCCTATCTATACCTACTCGGGAGGAGGGGAGGAGGGGGGAGGCAGGGAAGGAGGGAGGGGGGAGGAAGATAGGAATGGAGGAACCTCCCAATTAACTGTTTTCTCCGTCTCAGATTCGAGGAAGCCAACCATTGGGACAAACCCCAGACACCATAGACAGCCAACGCCTCTTCCTGCACACAGGCAACAAGGAACCAGGCCTACACCTAGAGGCAAAGACTGAGCCACCAGGATAACCTATAGACTGCCAGCACTGCCTCTTCAAGCACAAAGCTGAGCTGTCAGGATAAACCCGTGACTGCCAGCACCTCCTCTTGGGACACGGACCATCTGCAGGGAAAAGCCTGAGTTTGCCATGCCTCCTCCTTCGAAGACCGGGAATGAGCTGCTGGGACAGATCTGAGATTGTTAGTGCCACCACACATGCACCCTGACGAGGAGGGACAGCGCTCCCATGCAGTCCTGGACTTTCTAACCACTGTAAATAAACTATATCATGCAATTTGCAGGGTGTCAGGGGTTATGGGGCAAAAGCAGGAGAATGGGGTTGAGATGGAACAATAAATCAGCCACAATTGAATGGCAGAGTAGGGTAGTTGGGCTGAATGGCCTAATTCTATTCCTAGAAGTTATGAACATGACATCAGCCTAAGGTGAATGTTGGTGTGGTCACTGATGAACCCGGCAACATCCTTGACACCACACAAGACAGACCTGGTAGTATTTACTGGTCATCCAGGTCTTTTCTTTTTGGGATATCTATATGCAGATGGAAATTATCCATCTTCAGAGACTACCCTGCTGCTGCTGTTTACAAGAAAAATGGGATGATGGTTTTGGTACTGAGAAATAAAACATCATCACGCGGTTGCATCCATGGACTAAACACTGTTAGCTACAGATAGCCGAGTAAGAATCATAAAAGATCAACTACAACAGCCTCTGTTGCCAATGGAACTGCTGACCTTCCAGTAATTGTTGGTGAGTGGTTTCATTAAAGGCAGTGGCACACCTTGTACTGAAACTAAGGGAGTTATTTAAACATCCATAATGGGAGGAAGAGAGAATATGGGTTAAAATGTCAAAAATATAAAATGGACCTCCAACCTAGCAAGAACATGTATACAGCCAGTTTCAGTAAAGGCTTAGAATAATCAAATACTTAAATATGCCATGGACATTTTATTTAATTGCTACATTCCATTTCAGATTTTTGACATTTTAACCTACGTTCCCTCTTCCTCCTTATTATGGATGTTCAAATAGCCTCTTGGTTAGAGTAATGGGATGTGCCTCAGCTTTTAATGAAACTACTTGCCCTTTGTCAGGGAGAGCAGGAGTATTTTCTTCAGTAAAAATTCACGTCAAGGGTTTGTAAAAGGAACGTGGCCACAAGAGAGTCTGTGAGTACGAAGGAGAGTGGGAGATAACTTTCCTAGTGACCAAAGACACAATGGTCTGCACAAAATGTTCCCTATAGACCGAGGAGAAAGCGAGATCCTGTTGGATGGTCCCTCTCGCGGACTATCCAAAAGGAACACCCTGCCACATTCGGAGGGACCCACATGCTGAGGGACCCACCGATGATGACAGAGCTAATAGAAAGGCCCGGCGGGGTAAAACCACAATATAGGGAGCTCCAGCCTATGTACACTGAGGGGTTGGGCTCTGTGCTATCATCTCTCAAATCCATGGCCTATGGAATGCTTGGAAGTAGGAAATACTGCTATCTTAACAAGGTGTAAGTATTGGAAACAAATGTAGTGCTCTGCTTGGTATAATGGATTGGCAATAAATATCCTTTATAGTTACGAATTCTATTTTTTTAAAACAAATACAAATGCCAAGATAATTAAAAAAGAGTCCTGGTGAATTTAAAAGCTTGGGAAGCCGACCACTAGTGTATAAGTGGAGTAAGAGACAAAGCCCAAGTGAATTAAAAGAATGCAAGAAACAGCCCCAGTGGTTTAAACAAGTATTCACTTTAAACAATAAAACAACAAATTAAAAATGTTCATTCAGAATAAGTAAAAGCAACGTGTAAGAAAATAGAAAGAGTATTTTAAATATTTTGTTCATCTGTTAATTGGATTAGTCTATAAAGGCAGGGAAGGCAGTTCACACCCGTGGAATTCACACGGTACATGTTGTGACTGTAAATGAGCCGCACAGAGAATGTATCCGTCAATGTAAAAGGTCATTATCCAGCACGCCAAGCAGGTGTTCGGTGATGGGTTGGACGAAACGTGTATGAAGGAACTGCAGATGCTGGTTTAAACCGAAGATAGACACAAAGAGCTGCAGTAAATCAGCGGGCCAGGCAGCATCTCTGGAGAGAAGGAATGGGTGACGTTACTCCAGCTTTTTGTGTCTATCACAGGTTTGCTGGGGCTGGTTGTCCATTGAATGTGACTGGTCCCACACAAGTGGACATCCCTCAATTTCATTTTCACCATCTAGGCCAACTAAATGTCTCATTTTAATTATCGTCTGTCTCACAAGTAGTTCCATATCCATTCCATAAATGAGCAAAAAAGAAGGAAGAAAAATAAATAAAAAAACACATCCATGAGTTCTCCCCTTTGTGTAATTACAAATGTTTTCTTCACACATACACATTAATTTAAAAACATGTACTGCTGTCCGAGTCTCCTAAACAAGTACATATGCACTTTTCTGGTATCCTGAATGCTTCCTTGCACACTACCAAGTGTTTTCAGTGGCCATGCTGCCCTAACACTGTGCCTTTAGATGCAGAGTCTCTTGCCCAGAGTAGGGGAATCGAGGACCAGAGGACATAGGTTCAAAGTGAAGGGGAAAAGAGTTAATGGGAATCCGAGGGGTAACTTTTTCACACAACGGGTGGTGGGTGTATGGAACAAGCTGGCAGGGGAGGTAGTTGAGGCTGGGACTAACCCATAGTTTAAGAAACACACAGGTACATGGATAGGACAGGTTTGGAGGGATAAGGACCAAGCACAGGCAAGTGGGACTAGTGTAGCTGGGACATTGGTGTGGGCAAGTTGGGCCAAAGGGCCTGTTTCTACACTGTATCACTATGACTCTATGACCCTAACACATGTACCTTTCTAGTTTTGAGTGCTCACCGTGAATATACGCATGACCACCCATCAACATCTCAGAGTTGAGAAACCATGCAGCACAACCAATCACCCTGACACACCAAACTTCCCAAGACTTTCTTCTAGCTGTTTCCTTATACAGACACAAAAATTGCACTTTGATAGACTCAAAAAACTGCAGTAACTCAGCGGGACAGGCAGCATTTCTGGAGAGAAGAAATGGGTGATGTTTCAAGTCAAGAGCCTTCTTCTTCCGACACAAATTACATTTTACCTTTTTCTTTAGAGCTCCAATAATTTTCTTTGATACATTATGATCTTGTGGTCAGTGGCGTGAACAGAGTTAATTCCCAGATCTACATTTAAAAATACTTCTACCTTAAGCTGATGTTTTAAAAGGTGGTTTTGCCTTTTTTTACAACTTTAATCATGAATAATCCGAAGGGTGGGAGGGGGCGGGGGGGTGGGTTTGAATAACCGGGGGGGGGGGGGGAGGGGGGTGGGGTTTGTGAATAACCCGTGGGGGGGGGGGGGGAAGGGGCGGGGGTGTGTATAACCTGGGGAGAGGGGAGGGGGCGGGGGGGAGGGGCGGTGGGTTTGAATAACTCGAGGGGGGGGGGGGGGGGGGGTGGGGTTTGTGAATAACCCGTGGGGGGGGGGGAAAGAGGCGGGGGTGTGTAAAACCTGGGAGATGGGAGGGGGCGGTGGGTTTGAATAACCGGCGGGGGGGGCGAGGTTTGTGAATAACCCGTGGGGGGGGGAGGGAAGGGGCGGGGGGTGTGTATAACCTGGGGAGATGGGAGGGGGTGGGGGGGGGGGGGGTGGGGTTGGCACTCGGCAGCTTGAGAGCCCATTGTGATTGTCATCACCGGAAGCTCCTGGTAAACAGGCTGTCTGTGAGAAGCCGCGGTTACCGTTGGCAACGTTCCGTTGTGATGTCATTGTGGCACTCGGAAGCTTGAGAGCCCATTGTGATCCGTGCGCAGATGATTGTGACATCATCAGTGGAAAGTCCTGGAGAAAGGCTGTGTGTGAGAACCGTTTTTTGTCTTTTTTAAAACTTGAATCGTCAATAACGTGTGAAATATAGCATGAAATGTGAAGGGAACCTGTTTATTGCGTCGACTGCGTTAATGTGAGTAATAATCTGTCAAAATTGTAGCATGTAGCATAAAAATAGGTGCAGGAGGAGGCCATTCGGCCCTTCGAGCCAGCACCGCTTTGATGTTTTCATGAAGGGAGAAGAACACGTATGGAAACAGGCACACAGCATACTTACAAGATGAGACTTTTAATAGTATATAGATAGATAATTACATGCACTTCAATATTTTGGGTGTAGACAAATCATTTTATAGAATAGCGTATATGTACAGTGGGAGCACGTCTCAATTGACACGACATCTTTGAATATTCAACTAGCTGTGGAAGGTCTAGGGGTTCAGAGCTCACAATGGACATAATAAAGGACTTGCTGCAGCTTAATTGTCCCATAAATGCAATGACACACAAATAAATACATAACAATCAAAAATACAATAAATTAACAACTGCAATGTGAGGTAACCATAATAGGGCAAAACCAAAGTCCCTAGTGCAACCAAGGACACAGTCCATAGAAGATCATAGAAGCTGTGGTCAGTGATGTGTTGTGCTCAAACGCCTTATGGTTGCTGGGAATCTATTCTTGAAGCTGGTGGTCACAGTTTTCAGGCTCATGTAGCTTCTTTCTGATGGTAGTAGTGAGATGAGAGCATGATCAGTGTGCTGTTGGTCTTTGATGGTATTGGCTGCCTTTTTTCAAACAGTGCCTCTTATCCCTTTGATGGTGGGGAGTTCATTATCCGTAATTGACCGGGCAATGTCTACCATTTACTGTTATCTCCTTTATTCCTGTGCGTTTGAGCTACCAAATAATAGATACATAGAGAATAATAGACAATAGGTGCATGAGTACCTTCGAGCCAGCACCGCCATTCAATGTGATCATGGCTGATTATCCACAATCAGTACCCCATTCTTGCCTTCTGTCCATACCCCTTGATTCTGCTAGCCCTAAGAGCTCTATCTAACTCTCTTTTGAATGCATCTAGTGCATCGGCCTCCACTGCCTTCAGATGCAGAAAATTCCACAAATTCACAACTCTCTGGGTGAAAAGGTTTTTTCTCATCTCAGTTCGAAATGGCCTACCCATTATTCTGAAAATGTGGCCCCGGTTCTGGACTCCCCCAACATCGGGAACATGTTTCCTGCATCTAGCATGCCCAATCCCTTAATAAATGTATATGTTTCTTTAAGATCCCCTCTCATCCTTCTAAATTCTAGTGTATGCAAGCCCAATTGCTCCATTATTTCATCATATGACAGACCCGCCATCCCAGGAATTAACCTTGTGAACATACTTTGCACTCGTCCTTCCTCAAATTAGGAGAACAAAACTGCACACAATATTTCAGGTGTGGTCACACCAGGGCCCTATACAACTGCGGAAGGACCTCTTTCTCCTATTCTCAACTCCTCTTGTTTTGAAGGTCAACATGCCATTGTCTTTCTTCATTGCCTATTGTACCTGCATGCTTATTTTCAGTGACTGATGTACAAGGACACCCAGGTCTCATTTTACTTCCCCTTTTCCTAACCTGACACCATTCAGATAATAATCTGCCTTCCTCTTCTTGCCAAAATGGATAACCTCACATTTATCCACATTATACTGCATCTGCCATGCATCCGCCCACTCACCCAACCTATCCAAGTTACCCGGCATCCTGATTGTATCCTCTTCACAGTTCACACTGCCACCCAGCTTTGTGTCATCTGCAAATTTGCTAATGTTACTTTGATGCAATCAGTCAGTATGCTCTCTACCATATACCTGTATTGGTTCGATGGAGTATTTGTCGGCATACCAAATCTCCACAATCCACTAAGGAAGTAGAGGCATTGATGAACCTTCTTTATGATTGCATCAATATGCTGGGGCTTCATCATGAAAGAAGATCTTGCTGGACTCTCACCAAAGGAAAAATTGAGTTGTGATTCTGGTTTGACTAAATATTTATAAATAAGGTGATTTTCAAGAAATGTGTTTAACATGGAATATTTAAATTGTAACGATTTTCATTTTTGTTGAAAGAATTAGACGAAACAATATTAACTCAAGGGCATACTTTTAAAAGGGACACAAGAACAGAGACTTGGGGTGTATGTGCATAGCTGTGTGCCAAAGTTGGTTGAAAGAACGGATAAAAAGACACATGGGCTCGAGGGCTTTAAAAGAGAAGGCATAAAGGACAAGAGCATGGAAGTCATGATGAACTTTTACAAATGACTAAGCACCATATGCAATTCTGGGCCTTGTACTTTAGGAAAGATGTAAAGGCTTTAGAGATGGCGAACAAGAGATTCACTAAAGTGATTCCAAGGACAAGCGCAGGCCACAGCCTCAGCCCTCCAGAAATCTGGTTTCAATCTTTACTTGGGTGTTGTTTTAGTTTAGTTGTGTTTAGTTTTGTTTAAAGATCCAACGCAGAATTAGGACCTTTTGCCCACCAAGCCCGCACGAACCAGCAATCCCCGCGCATCAACACTACCTTGCACCCACTAGGTACAATTTTACATTTATACCAAACCAGTTCACCTACAAATTTTTACTTCTTTGGAGTATGGGAGGAAACTGAAGATCTCGGAGAGAACCTACACAGGTCACGGGAGAACGTACAAACTGTAGTCAGTAGCTGTACCGCTACACCGTGCCACCCTCTCTGTGTTGTCTGTGGAATTTGCACATTCTCCCTGTGATGATCTACGTTTCCTCTGAGTGGTCTATTTTCTTCCTACATCTCCAAAATGTGCTGGTTGGTAAGTAAATTGGCCACCATAAATTGCCTCCGATGTGGTAAAATCTGGGAAGAAAATGTGGCAAGAATAGAATATAGGATTCTTGTAGGGTTAGTATAAATGGGACTGCTGATGGTTGACACAGATGATGGGACTGTTTCTGTGCTGCATCTCTGTGGGTCCATGGGACACATTATTTATACAACCAAAATTGAGAAGATGGTATTGTTCATCTTGGAAGAGGTTACAAGGACTACCAGAAGTTTTCAAAACCATGAAGGCTATATATACACACACTAGACAGCAAGAAACATTCCCTTGAGAAGGCCAAGAACAATCCAACACAGATTGAAGTGCATGGGGAAAATAACCAAAATGAAGAGGAAAAGAGCCAAACACATCTTGTAGGAAAACTTTTTTTACTCAATCAGTAGTTAAGATCTCAAATACATTCACAGTTAGTAGTGGATGATTCAATACTAGCATTTATATGGCAGACAGATAAATATCAAAAAAGAATGAATGGGGGAATGGGCTGGATAGCGTTTACATAAAGAGAGTCTACACTCGACACCAAATAGCCTTATTTCATTTGAATACTTATCACATAAATTTTCTGATAATATTTGCTTGATGCATTGTGCACACACAGTGTGGAAGTACTGTAATACTAGAGCTCTGCTGTTATGTCGTGATCATGAACAGTGGACAAGTCAGTGGATATTTTCTAAGGCAGAGATAGGCAAATTCTTGATCAGAATGGGCGATGGCAGGAAAATGGTATTAGGAGGCAGAGAGCAGCCATGATTGAATGGCGGAGTAGACTCGATGGGCCGAATAGCCTAATTCTACTCCTATAACTTGTGAAGTTGTACTAGTGAATAGCAGATATCCCTATCTGTTCAAAAATATACTCTTTCACCAGCAAACATTCTGAGCATTCCATTTAATGGGCTGGGACTCTGGTGACCCATTCAAGCAAACAGACTCAGCGTAAAACTATATGTTGAGGTATATTCCAGTCTTCATGATGGCACAGTGTAGTTCATTGGCAATTATTGAAGGATAATTTTATTGCAGTGTGGGTAACTGCTTACATGGTCCATTCAAGAAATTAACATTAAATATCTATTGTCACTGAATAATTATTGTGGCAAAAGGCCATAATAAATCCAGTATAGTCTTGGAGTGAGAATTAAGTTACAGATTTGTGGCTAATCTTTTCTATTGCAATGTTTGGCAGGAGCATTGTTCGTTAGCTCTTATCTAGCAGCTGACATGATTGGCCAAAGAGCCATGTTAGTCTCTGTCCATGGTCCGTGAAATCCACTGGGGAATATCAAATGGTGGCGAAATGAAAAAAGAAGAAAACATTAGCAGCCTGATCTGTTCATGTGCGAAGATGAATGTATCTGCAACACCGACAACATAATTCTTTATGAAATGCTGCTGAAGCATATAGAAAGCCTGTCTCTTTTTTACAATCAGGGAGAGGGGAGAAGGTTAAGAGACAGAATTAATAAAGAAAGCCATTGAAGTGAATTTTCAGAAGGATTAGTGGGACAATTGGGCAAGACTCTATGCTTCAAAACCCCTCTTTGATTACTCTGGATCCTTAACTGCCTGACTGGGAAAATGTGATAACCAAATCTGAAAACTGCACAAAGGCACAGTGTGACTAAGCCTTCTATCACTCAGCATTCACAGGGGACTGTCAAATGGCGGCAAGTATCAGTGAGGGAGACTGCAGCAGAGGCAGCATTACACATTACTGTAGCATGTGTGCCTTCTAATCAAATGGAAGCAAAGACTGATAATTACCAAGGAAAATAATTTCATTCTTGGGCTTAAATGCCAATAAAATATGTTTTAAGCTTTTTTGAAGTAAAGAAGAAAGAAATACATTTATTTAACAACACGCATGACTTCATGATGCCTCAAATTGTTTTACTGTCAATGAAGTGCAATCACTATGATTTTTTACAAAATGAGCAAACCAAAATTGAACACAACATCGCTTGTAAATACCAGCGAGATAAACTACATCAAATAATTTTAGTGTAGGTTGAAAATGAATGTGGGCCAATACTTCAGAAGAATTGGACCTTCTTGCATTCATTTGAGAGCATCGACTAGAAATTTATGAAGTGAAAACTCTTGTCACTAATGCCACGCTGAAATGCCAACCTACATTATGTATGGAGCCCCTACAGTGGAGAGAGATTAAGAAATGTTGATTCTCAAAGTGTTCTAGTCATCCTTATACATATTCAATTGAAAGCAAATATGCAGGCATAACTGATAGTTTGGAAGTTTAGACTAGTTTAGTTTAGAGATACAGCACGGAAACAGGCCCTTCGGTCCACCGAGTCCGCGCCGATCAGTGATCCCCGTACTGTCCCACACAGACTAGGCACAATTTACAATTCAATGATAATGTTTCCAATAGTTTCCCCTCACAACCTATGATAATATGGTCCATTGCTTCATATTTCTCTTTCCACACGTTCTTGAATTGTGGCCTAACACTATCACTTGCAAACATTGAGAAATATGAGCAGAGGTAGGTAATTCTGCCCTTCAAGCCTGTCCACCATTCCATTCAATTTTGGCTGATCCTTGAATTCAGGACTGTATTCCTGCTTTCTCCCATGCCCCATGATGATTCTGAAAACCTCAAATAATAATAATAATAATAATAATAATAATAATAATGTAACTTTATTTGTATAACACCTTTCATACAATTGAATGCAACCCAAGTGCTTTTCACAAAAACACAGGTCTAACCAAAAATACATTTTAAAACAGTAAGGACATAAACAGTTAATAACATAAAAAGCACAGATTTATATAAAAATATAAAATAAAAAAAATTGAGAGTGTAAAAGGACAAAAAACAAAAACACTGAGGTCAAATAGATCAATCTTCCATCATCTGCCATTTCTATTCCATTATAACATGATGTGTCTCTCACTTCCTCCATCAGTTTCTCCCCCTTTGAACATGTCACTCTGTTTCACCTCCCAGACGTTTTGCTTAAAATCCTTGACTTTCACTGTCCAAACAGACAGCTTAAAAATCTTTTCATCAATTTATCTTCCCTACTTTCCTCCCACAGATTCTGCATCAAGTGACTTCTTACTCTATATGATTTCAACATCCAAGTCAAGTCAACCTGCTTCCCGACTTCTGAGTTTATTGGCCACCTATTCGTTCTGAGTTTCTCTCCCCCCAAACCCATCTTATCATATAAACTCCCAAGCCATATTCACAATCTTCCCTTGCATTCCCATCTATGTCAATTATAGATGTTTTTTTTCTCTGATTTCATCCTCCTATTGGTCTTCATCCATTATTCACTTTGTTTTGCGTTTACCTCTGGCAAAAGCTTTCACTAAATTCACAACATTTATATTCTCAAAAAATCAATTTCTTCACCTTTGGTCTTCCATTCGCCACAATGTTTCAATAATTACAGGTCTGGTTGGCTATATTCTCCATACCTTTTGCAATAGGTTACTAGATCAACTGGGTAAGTAGGTAAAGGAATAGCAGATGGAATTTATAACTGACAAGTGCAAAGTTATGCATTTTGGGAAGTTTTACTTGGGAAGACTTAAATAGTAAATGGCAGGGCTCTGGTGAGTGATGTTGAACTGAGAGATCTTGGGATACAAGTACTTAGTTTCCTGAAAGTAAAAACATAAGATAGGCAGGGTGCCGATGATTGTGATAACACACTTGCTGTCATCAGTCAGGCCATTGATTACAAGAGTTGGATGTCATGTCACAGTTGTACAAATCATTGGTTCGGCTGCACTTGGAGTACTGTAGATAGATGGCTGCTACCTAAAAAAGGCAGCCAGCATCAACAGAGACTCACACCATCCTGGCCATGCACCCATTTCATCCCTGCCATCAGAAAGAAGGTACAGGAGCCTTAAAACTGCAACATAGAAACATAGAAAATATGTGCAGGAGTAGGCCATTCGGCCCTTCGAGCCTGCACCGCCATTCAATATGATCATGGCTGATCATCTAACTCAGTATCCTGTACCTGCCTTCTCTCCATACCCCCTAATCCCTTTAGCCACAAGGGTCACATCTAACTCCATCTTAAATATAGCCAATGAACTGGCCTCAACTAACTTCTGTGGCAGAGAATTCCACAGATTCACCACTCTCTGTGTGAAAAATGTTTTTCTCATCTCGGTCCCAAAAGACTTCCCCTTATCCTTAAACTGTGACCCTGTATTCTGGACTTCCCCAACATCGGGAACAATCTTCCTGCATCTAGCCTGTCCAACCCCTTAAGAATTTTGTACCATTTCTATAAGATCCCTCCTCATTCTTCTAAATTCTAGCGAGTACAAGCCGAGTCTATCCAGTCTTTCTTCATATGAAAGTCGTGCCATCCCAGGAATCAGCCTTGTGAACCTTCTCTGTACTCCCTCTATGGCAAGAATGTCTTTTCTCAGATTAGGAGACCAAAACTGTACACAATAGTCCAGGTGTAGTCTCACCAATGCCCTGTACAACTGCAGCAGGACATCCCTGCTCCTATACTCAAATCCTTTCGCTATGAATGCTAACATGCCATTCGCTTTCTTCACTGCCTGCTGCACCTGCATGCCTACTTTCAATGACTGGTATACCATGACACCCAGGTCTCGTTGCATCTCCCCTTTTCCTAATCGGCAACCATTCAGATAATTGTCTACTTTCCTGTTCTTGCCACCAAAGTGGATAACCTCACATTTATCTACATTATACTGCATCTGCCATGCATTTGCCCACTCACCCATCCTATCCAAGTCACCTTGCAGCCTCCTAGCATCCTCCTCACAGCCAACACTGCCCCCCAGCTTCATGTCATCTGCAAACTTGGAGATGTTGCATTCAATTCCCTCATCCAAATCATTAATATATATTGTAAATAGCTGGGGTCCCAGCACTGAGACTTGCGGTACCCCACTAGTCACTGCCTGCCATTCTGAAAAGGACCCGTTTACTCCTACTCTTTGCTTCCTGTCTGCCAGCCAGTTCTCTAATCATATCAATACTGAACCCCCAATACTGTGTGCTTTAAGTTAGCATACTAATCTCTTATGTGGGACCTTGTCGAAAGCCTTCTGAAAGTCCAGATATAACACATCCACAGGTTCTCCCTTATCCACTCTACTAGTTACATCCTCGAAAAATTCTGTAAGATTTGTCACACATGATTTACCTTTCATAAATCCATGTTGACTTTGTCCAATGATTTGACCTCTTTCCAAATGTGCTGCTATCCCATCTTTAATAACGGACTCTAGCATTTTCCACACTACCGATGTTAGACTAACTGGTCAGTAATTCCCCATTTTTTCTCTCTCCCGCCCTTTTTAAAAATTGGATTACATTAGTTACCCTCCAATCCACAAGAACTACCCCAGAATCTAAAGAGTTTTGAAAAATTATCACAAATGCATCCACTATTTCTAGGGCTACTTCCTTAAGTACTCTGGGATGCAGCCTATCTGGCCCTGGGGATTTATCGGTCTTTAATCCATTCAATTTACCTAACACCACTTCCCGAGTAACCTGGATTTCACTCAGTTCCTCCATCTCATTTGACGCCCGGTCCCCTGCTATGTCCGGCAGATTATTTATGTCTTCCTTAGTGAAGACATAAATTGTAACGTCCAGGTTCAGGAACAGCTTCAGCATCCGACTCTTAAAGACTACAACATCAAATAAGCTCTGAACTTCAATACACTTATAGACAATAGACAATCGACAATAGGTGCAGAAGTAGGCCATTTGGCCCTTCGAGCCAGCACCGCCATTCAATGTGATCATGGCTGATCATCCCCAATCAGTATCTCATTCCTGCCTTCTCCCCATATCCCCTGACTCAGCTATTTTTAAGAGCCCTATCTAGCTCTCTCTTGAAAGCATCCAGGGAACCTGCCTCCACCGCCCTCTGAGGCAGAGAATTCCACAGACTCACCACTCTCTGGGAGAAAATTATTATTATTATTATTTTTGCACTACTATTATATACTAGTAAGTGGGACCTGTCGGGTTCCAGGTTCATAGGGGAGGGCTGGTCCCCCAACGCAATATTCCACTTCTTCACCAATTCCAATATTGGTGGCCAGAGGGGGAGGGGGGGGGGGGGAGTTCTGGAATGCTTGCATGGGTATTGTGGGTCAAGTCAAGTCAAGCACAGGGCAGTTGGGGTCAACCAACAATACATTCCATTTGCTTTCATTTCAGGTGAAGTCAAGCAAAGCAAAAGCAAAAGCACAGGGCAGGTGGGGCCAGCCAACAATACAATCCATTTGCTTTCATTTCAGGTGAGCCCAAGCAAAGCAAAGGAAAAGCAAAAGCAGAAGCATGGGGCAGGCTGGGCCAGCTAACAATACAATCAATTTGCTTTATTTTCAGGTGAGTCCAAGCAAAGCAAAGCCAAAGCAAAAGCAGAAGCACAGGGCAGGCTGGGCCAGCTAACAATGCAATCAATTTGCTTTATTTTCAGGTGAGTCCAAGCAAAGCAAAGCCAAAGCAAAAGCAAAAGCACAGGGCAGGCCAAACAACTCATTTCATTTCATTCCCATTTCCATTTCAATTTCAAGCACAGGGCAGGCCATACAACTTATTTCATTTCATTAAGGGCTAACAAATCATTTATTGCAAGCACATTAAGGGTTAACAAATCATTATTCACTGCAAGCACATTGCTGGCTAACAAAACATTTATTGCAAGCACATTGAGGGTTAACAAATCATAATTCATTGCAAGCACATTGCTGGCTAACAACTCATTTATTGCAAGCACATTAAGGGTTAATAAATCATCATTCATTGCACGCACATTGCTGGCTAACAAAGTATTTATTGCAAGCACATAAAGGGTTAACCACATAGAGCACATAACCACATAACCGCATAAACTACAAAACCACATAAAGCACATAAAGGGTAGACTCACAGTTCAGTAAACTCACAGCAGAATCAGAGTTGTTGCCTCTCCCTCACGATATTTCAAAGTGACTGCCTCACATCCAGGCATCCAGGGTTTTATAGTCCTGTCCTCCCCCCCGGAAAGGGCGTTACCTTCATCATGGTGATTGACAGGCGAGAAGACCAATCAGCTGATCTCAAGATTTTTTAAACACTCATAATTTTTTTTATTTTTCATTGATTAGAAAAATCCTCGGGGCTGCCTCAGCGGAGGAGGACTGTGAGTAAGGTGGCCAAAAATCATGGCGATATAGGCTAGCATTATTTTCTAAAATCAATATACAGCGCAGACAGGAAGTGGTCAAGATGATACTTAGTTATATAGATACACACACAATCTATATATATATTATGTGTGTATATATCTATATACACATATACAGTTATATATATACACATATGTGTGTGTACTTGTGGGTATGTGTATATATAAACACTGAACTTTTTTTTCTCTCGTTTATCCTATTGTTTACAGTGTACTATGTTTACATATTCTGTTATGGTGCAGCAAGTAAGAATTTCATTGTTCTATGTAGGACACATGCCTCTTGACCAAAATGCTGGAGTAACTCAACAGGACAGGCAGCATCGCTGGAGAGAATGGGTGACATTTTGGGTTGAGACCCTTCTGAAGTTACTCCAGCATTTTGTGTCTATCCTATGTGTAAACCAGCATCTACACTTCCTTCCTACACACTTGGCACTGTATGCAGTTCTGTTCACCCAGCTATAAGAAGGAACCAAGTTTTTTATCCTTTGGTTTATTATCTCCTTGTGGCTTAAATTTAATTTGTGTGATGCACTCTGGAATATTTAACAGAAATTGCCATTATTGCTGTTGTTCAAAGTATTCCGTTTGTCATCTACCTGAATTATCCCTTTCCTGAATATCGTCTGTTGCTCTATAACACTTTAACCTTCTCTTAACTCTCCCAATCTAATTGTGCTACATCTTAAGCCATGAAAGTTAGCAGGCCTACAGATTCAATTATCATGTGAAAAATGGTCTTCAGATATCTCCTGCAGTTTACCTTGCTGCACTTTCCTGAATCCGATCCAACACTTGCTTCTTCCTGGCTTCCTTGGAGACAATTTATTTCTATACATCTGAATATCTTTTCCTTCCTGTGTTTCTCCCGGTGTACATCAGTTTAATTAAAGTTTAAGGTCTCTATTCCTTGGAGCGTAGGAGGCTGTGGGGTGATCTTTTAGAGGTGTATAAAATCATAAGAGGAATAGGTTGGGTAGATGCGCAGAGTCTCATGCCCAGACTAGGTGAATCGAGGACCAGAGAACATAGCTTTAAGATGAAGGGGAAAAGATTTAATGGGAATCTGGGGTAACTTTTTCACACAAACGGTGGTCTTCTTCTTCTTTCGTGCGGCGTGCACAGCCTAAAGTTGTAGGACAACTTGTTCTATTTGATCTTCTGTTTGTGCACGTCGAGTTGATTGCATTAGCTGAAACAGGGTGGACCAAGGTTGCAATTTTGCACCCCACAAAGGGTGGTGGATATATTGAACAAGTTGCCAGAGGAGGTAGTTGAAGCAGGGACAATAGACAATGACCATTGCTGATCATCCACAATCAGTACCCCTTTCCTGTATTCTCCCCATATCCCTCGACTCTGCTACCTTTGAGAGCTCTATCTAACTCTCTCTTGAAAGCATCCAGAGAATTGGCCTCCGCTGCCTGCTGAGGCAGAGAATTCTACAGGTTCACAACTCTCTGGGTGAAAGGGTTTTTCCTCATCTCCGTTCTAAATGGCCAACCCCTAATTCTTAAACTGGGGCCCTTGGTTCTGGACTCCCCCAACTTCAGGAACATGCTTCCTGCCTCTAGCATGTCCAATCCAGAGTGGTGAATCTGTGGAATTCTCTGCCACAGAAGGTAGTTGAGGCCAGTTCGTTGGCCATATTTAAGAGGGAGTTGGATGTGGCCCTTGTGGCTGAAGGGATCAGAGGGTATGGAGAGAAGGCAGGTACAGGATATTGAGTTGGATGATCAGCCATGATCATATTGAATGGCGGTGCAGGCTCGAAGGGCCAAATGGCCTGCTCCTGCACCTAATTTCTATGTTTCTATGTTTAATCCCTTAATAATCTTATACATTTCAATAAGATAGCCTCTCATCCTTCTAAATTCCAGTGAATACAAGCCCAATCGCTCCATTCTTTCAACATATGACAGTCCCGCCATCCCGGAAATTAACCTCGAGAACCTATGCTGCATTCCATCAATAGCAAGAATAGCCTTCCTTAAATTTGGAGACCAAAACTGCACACAATACTCTAGGTGTGGTCTCTGTACAACTGTAGAAGGACCTCTTTGCTCCTATACTCAACTGCTCTTGTTATGAAGGCCGACATACCTTCTTCACTGCCTGCTGTACCTGCATGCTTACTTTCAGTGACTGCTGAACAAGGACACCCAGATCTCATTGTACTTCCCCTTTTCCTAACTTGACACCATTCAGATAATAATTTGCCTTCCCATTCTTGCCAACAAAGTGGATAACCTCACATGTATCCACATTTTACTTCGGAGTCACGTGAGTGACTACGTGAATAGAAGCCCGTACAGCCGTTGGTGCGTCATGACGTCAGACGCTGGTGCAGTCGGGAACGGTTGGAGCAGCAGCGCTCCTCCGAGCGGTAAGTTTAAACAGGTTACACGAAAAGCTGGAGAATTCAGCGGGTGCAGCAGCATCTAAGGAGCGAAGGAGATGGGCGACGTTTCGGGTCGAGACCCTTCTTCAGACTTCACCCTCCATTCTCCAGCATCTGCAGTTTCGTTAACAAGTTTAAACGGAGGTAAGGTTTGTTGAAATACTTTACCACAGATCATTTTTCTGCGATGGTTGGGAGTAGATGTTGCAGAAAGGGAAGAAGGTGTCGGCAAGGCGCTCCGGGGATAGAAAGGAAAAGTGGCAGGAGAGTGTTGAGGATGGAGGCCCGTCTGGTACACCTGGTCCGGTGCTGGCTACACAGCCAGTGGTTGCGGACCCACTGCCGGGGGGCAGTGGAGGCTTGCACAGTAGGGTGGAAGGCCACTGGCAAGTCTCTGTGGCCCGTAGATGAGTCGGGCCTGGAGGTTATACCCTCCATTGGAGAGTCCGTTTGCTCACGGCTCTCCCACGTCGAGATTCTATTACAAAAGAATGCTCGACAGGGACCAGCTCCGTGAGGAGGAGTGGTGCCCAAGCCAGACTGATGGAGAGCTTGTGCTAGCAGCACCTGTTTCAGGGCTGCAGAACTATCCTGCCTGTGAGGAGGATGTTCCAGCTCCTTGAGGAGGAGTGGTGCCCAAGCCAGGCTGATGGAGAGCTTGTGCTAGCAGCACCTGTTTCAGGGCTGCAGAACTATCCTGCCTGTGAGGAGGATGTTCTATCAGGGCCGTTTGCTGACACTGTTTCTATGCTGGGGGAGAGCAAGGTGTTCGGTTGGAGGTAATTCCGAACATTGCTGGGAAGTTTGCTGAGTGTAGAGAGGCAGGAAAGGCGATTGATGTAGAATTGGCCGAAGCTATTCAGTATATGCTCTCCCACCAGTTACAGGAGCTAGCTATGGATGAAGTAGCTAAAAACTATAAAGCTCCTGTTAATTGTGATCTCCTGAAGGTACCGGTGGTTAATCACCAAATTTGCATAGATGGGTTTGCCTGCTAGGGCCCAGGAGATGAAGTTTTAAAAAAGTGCTTAAACTGTTATAAGCAGGTATTACAGCTGTGGTGAAAGTTATTGATACAAATGATATGGTTGAAGCACACCAGGATGAACTGGGACTCCTTTGTAATGCATTTTGAAATTAATAATGTCGGGAGGGCCGCTATTAGGCCAGTGCTAACCCGAATTTGGCGAGTTGTGCAAACCGACCAGTGTACCACCACGAAATCTGTTGTTTGGTGGTAACCTTGCAAAAAGGGTCAAAGACTGTTATGAGGTTGTTATAACCATGGCCCTCATTAAGCCAGCTGGAAGCAAGGCAAAAAAGGTTCTCTACAAGAAGTCGAGGACAACAAGGCCGCAAGGAAAGATGCTGGTAAGGAATATAACATTTGACAGACGATGAACTGATGTTCCTATTCAAATTGGGGAAGGTTAAAATTTTTCTCAAACAATGGCAGCAGTTGACATCAGATTTGTTCATACTTAGTGTATTGAAGGGGTGAAAAATTGGATTTTACTATGACAGTCTACCTAATCAACATTTTCCTAGTCGTAAACTTATTTTTCAGATGAGGAAAATGTGCTTATTCAAGCAGAGATTCAGTCGTTACATAAGAAGGGGTAATTGAGCCTTCTGTCTATCAAAGTCAACAATTTCTGTCAAGTATATTTCCCAGATCTAAAAAGACTGGGGGATGTAGAATTATTCTGGATTTATCGAATTTGAACAAATTTGTTTGTTATAGGCATTTTCAAAATGGAGAACTTTACCACGGGCAAACATCTAGTGTCCAAAGGGTATTATATGGCAACCATTGATTTAAAGAATGCGTATTACGCAGTGTCTATTCATGGTGATGATAGAAGATATTTTGAAATTTATTTGGATGACTGAGCTGTGGCAATTCAGGACATTGCCGAATGGATTAACTTCAGCTCCTAGATTATTTACTAAATTGGTAAAACCTGTGTTAGCATTGCTTAGGGCTCAGGGGCATGTGGTAATGGCCTATTTAGATGATTTCTGATTGTTGGAAAGACTCATGCTGAAACTCAATCATCAGTTTCAGTTGTTAAAATCACTTTTGAACAAATGGGATTTGTTATTCACCCAGGTAAATCTAAATTATCACCAGTCCAAATTATTGATTATCTGGGATTTACCATTAATTCCAATCACATGTTGGTAACTTTGCCCAGGGATAAATTGAATCAGTTAATTGAGGACTGTGTTAATCTCGTTGGAGAACAATGGCCTTTGATTAGACAAGTAGCCAGTTTTATTGGGAAGTTGTTGCAGCCTTTCCAGCTGTGCAGTATTGTCCTCTGCATTATCAACAATTACAACCATCAAAGGAACAGGCACTGAGAATACAAAGGGCTATTTTTGATAGGCCTATGCAGTTGTCAGCTGGGGCGATTGCTGACATACAATGGTGGATAGTACATGTTTCAAAAAATTTAAGGAAGGTTTCGTGGAATCACCGTCACTGATATTACAGACTGATGTGAGTGCACTGGGTTGGGGTGCAACAGATATGTCTTCTAGTTGTGGAGGCAGATGGAATGTGGATGAGACATTGCTTCCTCAATTAAGAGGGATTGATTATTTAGAGTTGTTGGGCACCTGGTATGGGCTCAAAGCTTATTGTTCTACAAGGAGGGATCTGCATGTGCAGCTCAGATTCACAACACCACAGCAGTGGCATATGTAAACCACATGGGTGGAGTTAAGTCACAGTCTTGTGATAGACTGGCTAACCAGATTTGGAGCTGGTGTATTGACCAAAATATCTGGCTTTCAGCACTTTATTTGCCAGGAAGAGGTCACGTCAGTTAATGACAACATTGAATGGATGTTAAATCAGGATGTGTTTAACCAAATGATTGATCAGTATGCATTGCCAGATATTGACTTGTCTGCATCTCGATTAAATCATCAGTTACCTAGATATGTTTCATGGTAACCAGATCCTGGGGCAGTAGCAGTGGATGCATTTTCGCTCCATTGGGGGAGGAATGTTTGTGTATGTATTTCCTTCATTCTGTCTCATCAGCAGATGTTTGCAAAAGATCAAGGAGGACTCCGCTTCAGGGGTATTGGTAGTGCCAGATTGGCCTACACGAGCATGGTTTCCCGTTGTATTACAAATGGCTAGGGAGCCTTACATGCTTATGCCCAAGAATAAAAATCTACTGGTAAATCCAGTCACTGGGGATCAACATCCTTTATAGGATCATATTGATCTGTTAATTTGCAGATTTTAAGGAGGCCATTCCTGGGGCGAGGACTGTCTCATCGGACGGTGGATGTTCTCACGTCGGCCTGCAGGGATAGTACACAGCAGCAATATATCACCTATATAAGGAAGTGGGAGCAATTCTGCCTACAGCAGGATATTGTATATCACACGGCAGGGATCACGGATGTATTGGAGTTTGTCAACTCTTTATTTTGACCAAAAAATTAAGTTACAGTGCAATTAATTCAGCCAGAAGTGCTCTGTCTTCTTATTTACCTATGAATGCAGAATTGCATACAGTAGGGACACATCCGTTAGTTCATGATTCATGAAGGGAGTTTTCAATTCTAATCCTCCTAAACTCAGGTATGCCGGTATTTGCAATGTGAGTGAGGTTTTTATGCTTCTTCGCCAGTGGGCTCCGGTTACAAGCCTATCTATAGCCAAATTAACTATGAAGGTGGTCATGCTTCTGGTGTTGGTTTTCAGCCCAACGTGTACAAACATTGCAAAAGCTACGGCTAGATAGAATGCATGTGTCGGCTGATGCCATTATATTTTATGTCTATGATTTGCTTCAACATAATAAAAGAGGCAAGACAGGATGTAAGATTGTGTTTTCAGCATACCCCGCAGATGATCGCTTCTGTATAGTCTCACATTTATCTCGTTACATTGAGATTACTAAACCTCTGAGAGGAACAGAGTTGGCTTTGTTTATTAGTCACAAAAAACCACACAGTAAGGTGTCGGTGCAAACGATTTCAAGGTCCTCGCGGCCGCAGGATGGTCCAGTGAGCTAACTTTTCAGAGGTTTTGTCACAAGCCGATTTCAAGGCTCGGGGTGTTTGCTGATTCTGGTGTCAGTACTGTTACATTTTTCCCCTGAGTTAGAGGGGTTTGTTATGATTTGTTTGTAAATAAACTGTTATTTCATTTAACAAATGTATTACTGATGCATGATTGATTGTTAACGACTTTTGAGTCAATCCAGGCAGTGTGAATGTCGGATTTGAGTCTGCGGCGTGAATTCACAGTGCTTTGAAGTCTTCACGTAGTCACTCATGTGACTCCGAAGTAAAATAGTAAGATTAAACGAGAACTTACCAGTTTGAAGTTTGATCTTTATTTTATGAGGAGTCGAGTTGAGGGACTACGTGCCCTCCGCTCCCACCCTCATAGATCTCATCTGGTAGTTCTAGTTTTATCATCTTACCGTTATACTTCGGTCATTGTTAGCTGTGAATTCATTCCACTGCTTTGAAGATTGACGCACCAACGGCTGTACGGGCTTCTATTCACGTAGTCCCTCAACTCGACTCCTCATAAAATAAAGATCAAACTTCAAACTGGTAAGTTCTCATTTAATCTTACTACATTAAACTGCATCTGCCATGCACCTGCACACTCACCCAACATGTTCAAGTCACCCTGCACCCTCATAGCATCCTCCTCACAGTTCACACTGCCACCCAGCTTTGTGTCATCTGCAAATTTGTTAATGTTACTCTTAATACCTTCATCAAAATCTTTAATGTATATTGTAAATAGCTGCGGTCCCAGCACTGAGCCTTGCGGTACCCCACTAGTCACTGCCTGCCATTCTTTAAGGAACCCGTTAATCCCTACTCTTTGTTTCCTGCCTGCCAACCAATTTTCTATCCATGTCATTACCTTACTCCCAATACCATGTGCTCTAATTTTGCCCACTATTCTCCTATGTGGGACCATATCAAAGGCTTTCTGAAAATCCAGGTACACTACATCCACTGGCTCTCCCTTATCTATTTTCCTAGTTACATCCTCAAAAAATTCCAGAAGATGTCAAGCATGATTTCCCCTTCGTAAATCCATGCTGACTCGGATCGATCCAGCTATCCAAATGTGCCGCTATTTCATATTTTATAATTGATTCCAGCATCTTCCCCACCACCGATGTCAGGCTAACTGGTCTATAATTCTATTTTCTCTTTCCATCCTTTCTCAAAAAGTGGGATAACATTAGCTACCCTCCAATCCACAGGAACTGATCCTGAATCTATAGGACATTGGAAAATGATCACCAATGCATTCACGATTTCCAGTGCCACTTCCTTAAGTACCCTGGGATGCAGACCATCAGGCCCTGGGGATTTATCCGCCTTCAGTCCCATCAGTCTACCCAACATCATTTCCTGCCTAATTTGGGTTTCCTTCAGTTCCTCCATCACCCTAGGTCCTCTGTCCACTAGTACATCTTGGAGATTGTTAGTGTCTTCCTTAGTGAAGACAGATCCAAAGTACCTATTCAACTTGTCTGTCATATCCTTGTTCCCCATAATAAATTCACCTGTTTCTGTCCTCAAGGGACCCGCATTTGTCAGAATTATTTTTTCCCTCTTCACATACCTATTCTATCCTCCTTTATATTCTTGGATAGCTTACCTTTGTACCTCATGTTTTCTCCCCGTATTGCCTTTTTAGTTATCTTCTGTTGCTCTTTAAATGTTGTCATTCCTCTGGCTTGCAGCTCATCTTTACTATGTTATACTTCTTCTCTTTTATTTTTACACAGTTCTTGACTTCCCTTGTCAGCCATGGCCGCTTCTTACTCCCCTTAGAATCTTTCTTCCTATTTGGAATGAACTTATCCTGCACATTCTGTGTTGTTCACAGAAATACCTGCCATTGTTGTTCCACTGTCATCCCTGCTAGGGTCTCTTTCCAGTCAACTTTGGCCAGCTCCTCCCTCATGCCTCCCTAGTCCCCTTTGCTCAGATGTAATACTGGCACCTCCGATTTTCCCTTGTCCCTCTCAAATTGTAGATTGAATCTCATCATATTAAGGTCACTACATCCTAATGGCTCATTAACTTGAGTTCCATTATCAAATCCGGTTCATTACACAACACAAAATCCATAATTGCCTTCTCCCTGGTAGGCTCCAGTATAAGCTGTTCTACAAATCCACCTTGTGCATTCATATACAACACTTTAACTTTGGTATTCACCTCCTCTCTCACACCGGTCACAAATGACCTTGACCTTACCCTCTTATCCCTTCTCGAACTTTCCTCCCCATCAATTCAGGAGTCTTTTGTAACTTTTCCTGTACTCACTTCCCCTTTAACTCCATCTTTATATTCCCAATTTGTCAACCCATCCCCCCATGATTTAGTTTAAACCCACACATGTAGCACTAGCAAACCTGCCTGCCAAACCTGCCTCCAGTTATGGTCTAACCCGTCCCTTTTGTATAGGTCACCCCTACCCCAGAAGAGATCCCAGTGGTCTATAAATCTAAATCCCTGCTCAGGTCTGAAGAAGGGTCTCGACCCGAAACGTCGCCTATCTCCTTCGCTCCTTAGATGCTGCTGCACCCGCTGAGTTTCTCCAGCTTTTTGTGTAACCCTTGATTCTCCAGCATCTGCAGTTCCTTTAACAATTTCTGCAGGTGTAGTTTCCAGAAGCACCAGCAGTGTCCCTGACTTTCCACATCCTGCTGGGAACACACCGCACCTACATGCCTGCCATTTCTTCAGAAGACAAAGATTACAAATTTCAAACAAGTGCAGCCTCCTTGCCTCGCCGAAGACTCTTGAGCCAAAGACTCACACTGTTCCTCCCAAGGCACTTCACCTCAACAAGGCCGCTCCACTACAGCTACACTTCTTTATCTGTTACCTAATAAACTAATTTTGGGCTAATTACTAAATTACTCGAACCTGGGGCGTTGGCACTCTTTAAATCTTCTTTCCCTCTGACTCACCTACTTCCAACCAATACTAGCTCCCGCTGCTTCTTCTTTCCGACCTTCACGGGACTGTCCCAACATTTAAGAAACAGTTCAACAGGTTCATGGATAGCACAGGTTTGGAAGGATATGGACCATATGCTTGCAGATGAGACTAGTGTAGCTGGGACCCGTTGGCTGGTATGGGCAAGTTGGGCTGAAGGGCCTGTTTCCACACTATATCACTCGATGACTTGAAAGTTTCTTGATATTATTCCTTAATTTATTCCCTGTGCCTCTGAAGCGCACCAACAGTTTTGCTCATTTATCTTTTCTTTGTTTGAAGTCTATTAATAACCTCTCTACAATCTAACATGTTTTTTTCCAATTCAATCCACACAGATTCAGTTCGAGAACCATCTGGTATTTACATTCTATATAGGGAAATAATATTCTCATTCATCAATCATGTTGTGCTGTCCCTCTTTATCCTACCTAACATTCCTGAATACCTAGTAACTAGTAATTATTTCTGGTATTTTTTTAATCATGTCTCTGCCTATGACCCCATCATAATACCTTGAGCAGGCCAGAGGTCACCAACTTCATAAATTGCATTATTAGCAGTGATGTACATTTAATTTAATACTGGCTGAGCTACTTGTGCTATTTTTCACATTCTGGCTGCTGAACCTATTTAGATTTTTTTCCCTTGTAACTGCTGTTAATCTTTCTGAATCCTTTTGATTCATTTCTAAAACTCTTTTTGTTTGCCCCACCCTCTTTCCAAAATAATAGAAGTCCTTACCAACAGCACTAATTAATAAGGAAATATTGACACATCGGGAGTGAATCCGTTGAAGAGGTGAGAAATTGCAATAAAATGTTGGGACTTATGTAGCATCTCGAGGTTTCACCTTTACATGAACACTGCTCGGTCCACTAGGGCCTGCTGAATCTCCAGGTGGCTAACCATTTAACTCCCTTTCCCATGTCAACCTTCCTGTCCTGTATGGGCCTCCTTTGCCCATTCTGTCCTATTTAACCTTTATTTTACTTTGGAGTCACGTGAGTCCAGCTGTAAGGTAAACCCTGCAGGTTATTTTCAGGTTGGTTTTGTGCAGGAAGCTATTTTACAGAACCCTGCTGGAGACATTCCGGCGTCGAAATCCCGGCTCTGGGGGGAAATCCGGCTCAGGGAAACCCGACTACGTTCACCGCGGGGAAGCCGGGCTCGGTGAAGCCTGACTACGGACACCGCGGGGACCGTGGGAAGACACGACTATGGACCGCGGAAGTGCGGGTAGCCAGCGGCGACTTCAGACTCCGGCAGCCCGGACACGGGTACAGCCAAACGGAGTCTGAAAGGCCTGGATTAGGATGAGCTAGGCCAGGAGGGTTCCCCTCCGACATGGTTACGTCCTCGGACGTTTTTGCCCAAATGGAGCATGGATAGCGTCCGCAGGGCATTCATCCCACTGAGGTGATGCTCCATCCTGATATGGTCCATGGAGGGGCCATATCAGCACAGGACTCCTCGGGGGCCTGCGGCAGCACCTGTTCAGGGCTGCATACAAATCTCCCTCTCTGTAAATGGGAGTGCGGGGGGTCAGTGGGTAGTTGACTCCAAACTCGGAAGAATGTCCAGGGAACAAACAGGAGTACATGCGTGAGGTTCCAGAAATTTCTGTCATGACATCAAGATATCCTTGCAAACGAAGGAGCTCCTGCTGGAAGAATTTGCTTCCAGCCATTAGCAGAAAACCTGGAGGGGCCAAAGTTCCCCTTACGAAGCAGCAGCCACCTCATGTCACATCATTACAGGAACAGGTGCCGGCTGTGAGATACCATGTTCCTGAAAGTATAGGCAGTGAACAGCGCTATGTGGGGCAATATTGGAGGCGGCATGAAAACCCAGGAAATAAAACTCCAACAAATTTCAAAGATGACTGGCCTGGTATTGATGTACACTTCAAAATGAACTGCTTTCAGAAGAACGCCATCAGACGTGCCTTAAATTCCAAGTTTGCAGGCTCATGTAAGGCCAGCAATGTCCAGCCGCCGAATCTTCTCTTCAGGAAAACTGTCCAAACAGGTAAGACCCGGATGAAGAAACAAAAGCTGTCGGACTAATCAAGGTACCACCGCAACAACACACCCACGCCTCTATCGGTAGTAAGCAGTTCACTGAAGCTGGTGGCAGCTTCAAAGCTGGGCACAGGTCTTTCAGGCCAAGGCCCAAATCTGTCCTCAGGAAAAAATATGGGATCCACGCACCCCAGCAGTCCTACTCTCCAAATCAAGGACGGAAATAGAACACACATCAGGGGCCTTTGGGCTTACCAGAAGACCACCGATAACCATGAATGTAGGTGGGTCTGGTTCTTTCCGAAATATGGGGTATGTGGACCATTACAAGTTGGTAATATTTACGCTTGTTTTTGTGCAAATGATCTGGTATAAACTAAAATGATAACATGAGATCAGTATATACTGCACAGTATACAAGCGAGACAGACACGGAAATTGGCCGGAGTTGCTTTTTAAGGCAGGCTCGCAATTGTGGCCTGTTCATTATCAAAATAGAGGATGTCAGTTCAACTTGTATGAGCAGTATAGACATTTCAGAATAGGAAACTTCATTACTGTCTAACAACTGAGGATGAGTTTCCATTCACAGGGTTCACTGGAGGTATTTGAAATTTAACTGGATGGGGCAATGATAACAGCTAAAACATTGCTAAATGGGCTAACTTTAGCTCCCAGGTTATTTACCAAATTACTAAAGCTAGTGCTTCAGCTGCTCAGAGCTCAAAAACACTGGTTATGGCCTATCTTGATATCCAAGTCACTGTATTTTTCTAAATTAGCTGTATCAGCCACAAAACTATATTTGAGAAAGTAGGTTTCTCATCCATCCAGTTAAATTTAAGTTGATACCAACTAAAATTATTAATTAATACCTTTCACTCTATTAATTTGTCTGTGACTCCGCCCTGAGGCAAGAGATTGGAATTAATAGAAGCCGTTGTTATCAAGCAGCCTTCTATTCATGAAGTGTAATTGGCAATATAGTGGCTTTTCAGTTGTGCTATTTGGGCCTTTGCATTATCAAAACTTACAGCGTGCAAAGGAACAAGCTCAAGTACATTGTAGGTCATTTGTTAATAGACCTATGCTATTACCAGCTGAAAATATCAAAGTCACTATGGTGGACGAACAGTATTCAGCATTGCTCCGCTAACTTTTCGTCAGTAAATCTTCAGTTATATTACAAACTGATGCTATTGCTCAAAGATGGAAAATGACTAATACCATCTCTAGTTACAGAGGCGGATTGGAGTTGCATGACTTACCAATCCTTCAGGTATATGGTATCAACTACCTAGACACTAGGTGCATTCTATGGGTTAAAGATTTGGTGCAAATATGCATAATCTGCATGCTCAAGTTGATACACTTTGGTGGTGGCATGTGTTAATCACATGGGTGCAATCAAGTCAAAGTATCCGGTGATGGTTTACCTAACCTCATTTGGCTCAATCACCAGTTGCAAAAAATATGTGGCATGGCAGTGGCGATAGATGCCTTCTCGCTACACTGGGGAGGAATGTTCTTTTTATGTCTTCCTTCATTTTGCCTCATCAGACAAGTCTTGCACATTCCCTCTTCTGGCATTTTTGTAGTGCCTGACTGACTGATTCAGCCATGGTTCCCGCAGATGTTGGGAATGATAATAGAACCTCATATGGTTATTTCTAAGCACAAAATTGCTGGTTCAGCCCGTGACTCGGGCAACCATCCAATGCATGATAAAATCATTTAATTGACTTGCAGACTCTGGACAGACTGTTCCTGCGGCTCAGGTTGTCAGACCGAACCATGGACGTACTGCAGATTGCAGGTGTAACGTAAGATAAACAGTACATTTCCTTATCAAGAGATGGGAAGTATTTTGTTTAAATGCTAATATTACATATAATACGGCACAAATAACTGACGTCTTGGAGTTCATTTCAAATGGGTCTTTGACAAAAATTAAGTTATACTACCATTAACTGTGCCAAACGTGCCTTCTCATCATATTTTCTGCAGGGAACGGGACCCACTCTGTCGGGTCTCACCCTCTGATATCCAGATTCATGAAGGGTATCTACAACACAAAACCTCCCAGGCCCAGGTACGCAGAGACAGGGGATGTTAACATTGTGCTGACGCTGCTTCGCCGGTAGGCTCCAGCTACATCCCTGTCCTTGGTCAAACTCACTTACAAAGTGGTTATGCTCATGGCGCTGGTTAGTGCAACGGGCCCAGTCATTGCATAAGCTGCGACTGGACAGGATGGTTACATCTGCAGGCAAAATAACATTATATGATTATGACTTAGCCAAGCAGAACAGACGGGGGGCATCACGTCTCAAGCTAGATTTTGGGCATACCCCATGGACCTTTGGTTGTGTGTGGTCACACATCTACTACAGTATGTTAAGGTCACTATGAGCCTGAAGGGCTCTGAACTAGCAATGTTGTTAGTTACATAAAACCTCATAAGAAGGTATCAGTACTGACCATCTCCAGGTGGTTAAAACGGGATCTGGCTTGTGCAGGAGTGAACACTGACATTTTCAAATCTCACTCCACCAGGGCTGCAACAACATCAGCAGCAGGGTTATGCACGTTCCGCTGGACCACATCCTAGCGGCTGCAGGATGGGCAAACGAATGATCTTTCCAGACGTTTTATAACAAACCCATTGCCAGACCGGGAGTATTTGCCTACTCTGTTTACGTTCTGTTTTATAGTTTCCTCCCGGATGAGAGAGGTTACTATTGTTATTATTTGTTCATTGAAAAACATCGGCATGTCTAAATCTATGTCATGTCTGAATGCATTATTAATGTTCACTCATCCTTGGTCAATTGATGCAGTGTGTGACGCATGGATTCGTTTCCACGGCATGAAATCACAGAGCTTTGAAATCTTCACGTAGTCACATGATTCCGAAGTAAAATAGTAAGATTAAACGAGAACTTACCAGTTTGAAGTTTGATCTTTATTTTATGAGGAGTTACGTTTGAGGATTATGTGCCATCCATTCCCAACCCTCTATCATAAACGTCAGCTGGTATGCTAGTTCTCTAATCTTACTATATTCAGTTCACCAACTGTCATCTGTGATTTCACACCGCTGCTTTGAAGATTGACGTGCATGCGTGCTGGCGGGTTCTTCACGTAATCCCTCAGCGTAACTCCTCATAAAATAAAGATCAAACTTCAAACTGGTAAGTTCTCATTTAATCTTACTATTATTTCCTATTCAGCTTTCCCAAACTTACACCAGGATTGGAGTTGCAGAAAATTCCTCACATTGATACTCTAAGATTAGGAAATGTTCCCTGAAACATGAAATTGTAACTGACAGATTGCCACAACATTAGGTGCACAAAGATGATTAGGTTTACACATAAAACTGGTTTTATAATTTGGGTTTATGTGTTTATCTGAGTCTATGTGCCTGCAATGCTGCTGGAGGCAAGATTTTTTAATTGTATCTGTACCTCTCTGTACTTGCGATGTACAGTGTCGTGACTTAACTTGAAACTCATCAAAAGTACTTGAAAAATGTGTAAGAACTTCTGATTAAAACATTATCACTTATCCAAAAGAAATATGCAGTAATGATTGATGGATCCAACTAATTCAAAGAATGAAACCTAGGTGAACTCCAGTTGGCTTTAAAATACATTAGGATTGGCAAACAGTTATTTGCTTAATTCTCTTTTTTCTTATTTTCACTTGTATCAGCCAATTTCAACTAATTTTAACAAATTGAAAGCAATCTCAAATCATGTTTTCTATATGATAAACATTGCATTTTTTAAGAAAAAAATCAATTATATCAATTTACGCGGAAATCATAATTATTATTTTATTAAGTTTCTTTAGCAGAAATAATTGTTATTTGGCATTTAAGCCTGTGTGAGCCCACTCATCTTCACTTTATTACAGTGCCAATGTCACTTGGCAGAATCATGCCGTTCTCAGTGTGATATCTTTGCAAAGCAGAGGAAAAGATGATAAGACCCTGGTGTGGAGGCTCTGTTATGTGTAAAAGTGAGATATCAATCAAACCCTGAGCCTCAGTTGCTGCCTTGAAAGGTCAAGCCACCCACAGGAGAAAATGGATCCTAATGTCCAACGTGATCGGCTCCAAAGTGCTGAAACCTCAACTGACGCTTGTTCGGCTGCAGTCATGGCTTCTGCTGGTGCACCACAGGATTTATTTTTAATGGATTTGAAATGCTCTAAGCAGTTGGGTTTTATAGTGTGCCTTTGCACACACTGAGAAAAGCAAAGCAACTCTAATAACCCGTGTGAACCATATGTCTTTGTTTCACTTTAGGCTATTCTCAGGCAAGAAATCTTCAGCAAACAAGGTAACAAAATGTTCTTTGCAGTTCCTTAGTCAAAGCTCCTTATAATCACCAATGGATTTTTGTCGCACAATTCCTGTTTGATTATTTATTTTCCTTCAAAGTGTCTTAAAGGAGATAAATTTAATGAAAAAAAAAGATGCATCTGACATGCTATTGTTCAGCACTGCTTCAGTTGTCCATCTCTACCTTTTCACTGTTTGAAGGAAATAGGTTTCCAGAGCCAATAAATATACTTGATTACAAAGATATACAGATAATTTATTTTAAATATATACATATTTACATATAAATGACAAAAGTCATGATATTTTTGACAAGCAACCAATTTTTGTGGCATATATTTATCCAACAGATAGAAAGCAATGAAAAGCAGAAATTGAGGATGTTGGATAAAAAGCATAAAATGTTGGAACGACTTAATCTAAGAACCAGAATTAGTGAGTCTGAAGCGGCAAGAACAGGACTGGGAAAAATTACAAGTAGAACATGTTTGAAGTTGCAGAGAAGAGAGAGGGCAGGTGAGAACAAAGAGAATATTTGTGATGGTGCAGAGACTAAGACAGAAACAAAAGGTGGTGGTCAGTGCAGGTGTTAGCGCTTAACATTGAATTTAACAATTTCAAATGATCAACCTATATAGTTTGCAGCATCTGTTGCACTAAAAAAGCATCATCCAATAACATTAGCTCAGCTTTTGCTTCTATGCAGCTAATAGTATCTTTCCCTCTCTCAGCTGGCACCACCACTGTTATGTAATTCAGGTTATACACATTCCTTTATTAAATTCATTCTATTTGTTTGCTGCATCCGTCTTTGTCCTCCACATGGAGAACTAATGTTGTTCCATTATTCAGCATGTCTCCACAAACCTAACCAATTTCTAAAAAGAACATAAAAGCATCCTAATGCGATGCATTACAATTTGGTTTGGCGACTGTTTTGTCCAAGACTGCACACAATTGCAGAGAGTTGTTTGTGCAGCCCAGTCGACCACTCAAACCAGTCACGCCTTTATTGACTCGATATATATTTCCTCAGAAAGGCAGCCACATAATCAAGAATATTGATTATTCCCTCTTCTCCCCTCTCCCATCAGAAGTCACAAGAACTTGAATGTTTGTACCACCAGACTCCAAAATAGATTCTCCCTGCTTTTATTGGACTATTGAATGGACTTCTCAAAAGTAAGGATATTGTCTCAATCTCCCAGCCTACCTCACTGTGGAGCTTGCAATTTTTTATCTGCACTTTCTTTGCAGTAGTAACAGTGGAAAGCTGTAGCACTATATTCTGCACTCTTATTATGTTTCTCTTTGCACTACCTCCTGTACTTGCGCTGTGCTACTCTCCTGCAGAGTATGCTTGTCCTGTTTGGGAGAGATCATCTAATGCGAAGAAAGTTGATGCCGCCCTTAATGACAGCTTGCATGTCTTGGCCGGTATTGCTCCACCAGGAATCCGTAGATCAGTTGCCGGTAGAACTGAATGTAGACACCCACCATTCCTGTCACTCCCATCACCCTGCCCCAAAATGGCTGAAGTCGAGGAAGAGCTTCCTTCACACAGTCCAACCACTGTCACAGTCTCCTCGAGCAACCAGACTAGGCTTGTGGGAAAAGAAACGCAGTGTAAACCACCACCATGTAAATATGCCAATCCCAACCAAGGAACAGCTACCACCTGGTCACAGGTGTGAATGGAAAACCTGGAAGTCCTTCAATAGGCTTTGTACAGGGATAGGCCGATGGAAGACCAATATAAGCAAATGGGGCTATGCAGATGTGGCTGACACAGAATGTGAATGTGGAACATCTGTACAATCCATGCCACACCCTCTAAGATGCCCACTTCTTGGTGAACAATGCTGCCTGGAAAATCTAGCTGTAGCAAATGAGTAGGCTGTCCACTGTGCACGAGCCTGGCCGATCATTTGAAACATAGATGATGGACACGAAAGAAGAAGTTGTACTGGTGTAGAACACACTGTGCTGGAGGAACGGTCAGGCATCATCAGTGGAGGACATCGATGGCAATGTTTTGGGTCAGGGCACTTTGTCAGCCTCTCCGATTAAGGAGCCTGACCCAAAACACCACCTTTTGATGTCCTCTAGAGATGCTGCATGTCCTGCTGAGTTACTCCAGCTATGAAAGATTCCAGTATCTGCAGTTCCTTGTGTCAGAATCTGTAGAAAAGTCCTGACCCAAAACGTTGCTATCCTTCCTGTAATGGGATGACCAGAACTGTACGCAATACACTAAATGTGGCCTAACCAATGTCCTATAAAGCTGCATGATGATTTATTGATTCTTACAGCCTCAACCCATGAAGGCAAGCATACCGTACACCTTCTTTACCATTATATCTGTGTTGCCACTTTCACGGAGCTATGGATTTGGACCCATGACATCTCTGTATATTAATGCTGTTAATGATCTTTCCATTAATTGTGTACTTTCCTCTTACATTCAACCTTCAAAGTGTAACGCCTCACACTTGCTCTGATTAAACTCCATCCGGCATTTCTCGCCCATAACTGTAGCTGATCTATATCCCATTGTATACTTGAACAGCCTTTCTCACAGACTGAAACTCCAGCAATCTTGGTGTCAGCTGCAAACTTACTAATCAACTCACCTGCATTCATTTATTGGAGTTTATTTAAATTATATTTATGTTATATTTGGATATGTTCACAGACAGGAAAGGTTGAGAGGGGTATGGACCAAATGCAATAAAGACATTTCCGAAGCTCTTCACACAAGGCATGATAAATGCCTGAAATGTTGCAGGAAGCAAGGACACTTCCAATGTTTAATAACATTGGGCAGGTACTTGGATATTAAGGCATAGGAGGAATTGGGGCTAATGTGGGCAAATGAGATTGGGATAGATGGGCAGCATGGTCAGCAAGGACGAGTTCGGCCAAAGAGCCTGATTCTTTTCACTATCACTGGCTAACTTGTTGTGATTTCATCTCCTGATTAAAATATATATATTATCACAACATTGTAACATTTTACTCTTAAGCAACCACAAAGAATGGCATGACCTGTTTTTTATTCAATACACTAATTGTAATTTGTATGTGTAAAAAGATTTGTTATATGCGCATATTATTAAAAGTTATTTAATAATTTCAGACGTGTAACAGCCTCACAGCCTTATAACAGCCACTGCAAGTGTTAGGTTTTAGACAGCATTAAACCTGTACTTGAAATAAATTAAATTAACCACCTGAAGTGAATAATAAAATTACAAAGATTTGAATTTCTTGCAAAGTACCACCAATGCCAGGAAAATATGTGGACTTACTGATACTGCTGCAAATTTATAACATTGCATAAAAGACAGCTGCTGTACCATTTATGTGAATAACAGCACATAATGCCACAGTGATGAGATATAAGATACGTCTTTCATGGTACAGAGATGCCAGTGTTGTCTGTCCACCTCCACTCATCAATGCCTCATTAGATGCCTGAAAAGACATTGAGAGATGAATTGTTTATAACTTCTTTCCCGCAACCCGCCTAAGAATTGAATCATTAAAACTGATATGCAAGAAAGATATTTATCTGACCGCAGAGGAATTATTTTTTTACTAATTTCAAAAGAAGATTAACTGTTTATAATGAAATCGTAAGTCTATTCTTTATTATTGGATTCACAATTATGTTACACATAATCCACAGCAAAAACATTCCCCACTAAGTCAGTCTAGCTTGCTTATTCTGCATTTAAAATACATATTTAATATTCACAGTCTCTACATAAATAATTATTTGCTCAATACACAAGTTCAGTTCTTTCACTTTTCACTCAACACCTCATTATATTGAAAGTGAGTCACTGTATATTTTTGCTTTTATTAGAAAGAAATATATATTCCTATCACAGTTCTCAAAACAGAGATATTACAATGATTCACCTGCACACTATTTTTGTTAGAAATTATTGACAATTTCAATAGATCAAAAACAGATGCGATGGCTGATGTACAAATGTGGAATGTTAATTTACTCTCAAAATGCTGTGCATCAAATGAGAATTCAAATTTTCTCTTATAATGAACTCACAACTGAACATAAAGTTATTCATTGTACGAGCTTTGAGCTGAAATAATCAACTGCACAGCACGTTGGCACAGCTAATAGAGCTGCTGCCTCACAGTACCAGAGACATCCTGACATCGGGTGTTGTCAACTTAGAGTTTGTACTTTCCCACAGTGAATGCACTGGTTTCCTGCAGGTGCTCCAGTTTCCTCCTACTTCCCAAAATATTAAGTTGTCCCGAGTGCATATGTGAGTGGTAGACTCTCTGTGTGAAAAAGTTTTTCCTCATCTCCTTTCTAAATGGCTTACCCCTTATTCTTAAACTGTAGCCCCTGGTTCTGGACTCCCCCAACATCGGGAACATGTTTCCCACCCCCAGCCTGTCCAAACCTTTAATAATCGTATATGTTTCAATAAGATAACCTCTCATCCTTCTAAATTCCAGAGTATTCAAACCCAGCCATTCCATTCTATCAACATATGACAGTCCTGCCATCCTGGGAATTAACCTGGTGAACTTATGCTGCACTCCCTCAATAGCAAGAATGTCCTTCCTCACATTGGGAGACCAAAACTGGACACAATACTCTAGGTGTGGTCTCACTAGGACCCTGTACAACTGCAGAAGGACCTCTTTGCTCCTATACTCAACTCCTCTTGTTATGAAGGCAAACATGCCATTGGTTTTCTTCACTGCCTGCTGTACCTGCATGCTTACATGCTGACTGATGAACAAGGACCCCCAGATCCCATTTTCCCAACTTGACTCCATTTAGATAATAATCTGCCTTCTTGTTTTTGCCACCAAAGTGGATAACCTCACATTTTCTTCCCACTCACTCAACCTTTCCAAGTCACCCTGCATCCTCATAACATCCTCTTCACAGTTCACACTGCCACCCAGCTTTGTGTCATCTGCAAATTGTTACTTTTGTTACTTTTAATACCTTCATCTAAATCATTAATGTATATTGTAAATAGCTGCAGTCCTAGCACCGAGCCTTGCGGTAGCCCACTAGTCACTGCCTGCCATTCTGAAAGGGACCCGTTAATCCCAACTCTTTGTTTCCTGTCTGCCAACCAATTTTCTATCCATGTCAGCACCCTACCCCCAATACCATGTGCTCTCATTTTGCCCACTAATCTCCTATGTGGGACCTTATCAAATGCTTTCTGGTAGTCCAGGTACACTACATCTACTGGCTCTCCCTTGTCCATTTTCCTAGTACATCCTCAAAGAATTCCAGAAGATTAATCAAGCATGATTTCCCCTTTGTAAATCCATGCTGACTCGGATCGATCCAGCTATCCAAATGTGCTGCTATTTCATCTTTTATAATTGATTCCAGCATCTTCCCCACCACCGATGTCAGGCTAACTGGTCTATAATTCCGTGTTTTCTCTCTCCCTCCTTTCTTAAAAAGTGGGATAACATTAGCTACCCTTCAATCCATGGGAACAGATCCTAAATCTATAGAACATTGGAAAATGATCACCAATGCATCTACAATTTCTAGAGCCACTTCCTAAAGTACCCTGGGATGCAGACCATCAGGCCCTGGGGATTTATCTGCCTTCAGTCCCATCAGTCTACCCAACACCATTTCCTGTCTAATGTGAATTTCCTTCAGTTCCTCTGTCACCCTAGATCCTAGGTCTTTGGAGTGTGGGATGAAACTGGAACACCCAGAGAAAACCCATGCCGTCGCGGGGAGAATTTACAAACTCTGTACAGACAGCTCATGTAGTCAGGATCAAACCCGGGTCTCTGGCGCTGTAAGACAACAACTGTATCGCTGCGGCTCCATGGTTGATTGATGGTTGGTGTGTACTCAAGGGCTGCACATTATATGTATGGCACATTTTTGCGGGCTGTTGGAAAAAATAAAGAAATGTCAGTTTTATAAATTTAATGAACTCAAAAAAGAATGTAAGTAAAACAAATGGAAGAAATTCAAAACAAAATTGTAGCCATCAACCAAGGTTAACTAACATAATCATAAAGTTTTCTGCAACCACAGTAATGGGAAGGATGGAACTGCCTTTTTGATTTTGACAGTGGTTGTGTTGCCGACTAGGGTCGGGCCCCGTGAGAGTGGTGGGGAGATCCTCCAGTTCTCGCTGTAAACACAACCCTCCCGAAGTTCAGTCTACCCAGGAGGGTTTGCCTCGGGAATCACAAGTGCTGTTCCTAGGAGGTGTGCTCCTGCTTCAGGCAGCTGAAGCCAGCCCTGTGCGTGTGGCATGTGTATCTATGAGTGTGTGAGACACTGAAGGCAACAGTGGCTGGATGGTTGCTATCAATCACTCGCTTCTCCAGGCGGGAGTCTCCGTCTTCTCCTGTTGGATCGGGGCGATGTGGGGAAGGAGAGGGAATTTGTTTGAAAGAACTTCTTCACCCTCCCCTCTTTCTGCAGTTTTCCATTTGTTTTACTCTTCCTGTCAGCTGCCGCGCCGGCGGGACACTGGAGGCACAGCCCAGGGAAGGATAGGCTTGGCACCAACACAGACTCGACTTTATCCTGCTCCAATCTGCTCCACACTGCACGGCAAAACCAGCGAGCGCCTCGCACAATCTCTCCTTCCACCGATCTTTAACCCCTACAGCCCCAGAGTTCCTTCCAGCGCTTTGGAGCAGTTAAGATGTGGTCCGCCATCTGCTCACAGAGGGGTCCTGGCCGCTATGCAGAACAAGTTTGCCGACCCCTGTCTTACGACAAACTGACATGCAAGTTCCCTCGCTATCACAGAACCCGCTAAATAGCCCGTTGCACGGAACGTATTAAGAGTTTGCTGCGGGCCGGATAAAATCTCATGGTGGGTCGGATGTGGCCCGTGGGCCATAGTTTGGAGACCACTGGTTTAAATTAAAGTGGCACATCTGAAGTGGAGTTGGAAAGCAGAAAGGGTGGAGATGGGAGAATGTGACTAGTGGTAGGATCCCATTGGAGGTGACAAAAATGCTGGAGGATTATGTGCTGTATGCGACAGCCAATGAGGTGAAAGGTGAGAATTAGGGAGACTCTGTTCCTGTTGCGACGGGGGAGGAGGAGCAAGAGCAGAACTACAAGATACAGAGGAGTTACATTTAAAGGCTCATCTATGATAGAAAGGGAGATCCCCTGTTCTTTAAGATATAAGGACATTTCGGATGTCCTAGTATGGAACACCTCATCTTGGGAGCAGATGCAGTGGAGACGGAGGAATTGGGAGAAGGGGATAAAGTCCTTGCAAGAGGCAGGATGGGAAGAAGTGTAGTCCAGATAACTGTGGGAATCAGTGGTTTGTAATAGAAGTCAGACGATAGTCTATCTCCTATGGTGGAGACGATAAGATCAAGAAAGGGGAGGGAGTTATCCGAGATAGGCCAGGTGAATGTGAGGGCAGGTTGGAAGCTAGGAATTCCCAACATTTGCAATCTATCATGTCTCTATTCTACTCATTAATCCTGTTATACAGCTAATGTTTGTTTTCCCATTTGCCTTTTTATATCTTAATTTCCTGTGATATGTGTACAAATCCTCCTGAATACCAATATCAGCATGGCCAAGGTGGGCCGAAGGATCTATTTATGCACTTTAGTACAATATATTTATGACTTGATTATTACCATTTCCCAAACTGTAACCGTTTTTATGGTATTCTGCGCTTTCATTTATAATGGACAGGATTGTGAAGACCGCCAGCAGGACTCCCTTTCCTGCTGGACATATACAGGAAGAGATGTATCAGCAGAGCCATCTCCATCATCAAAGACCCCTACCACCCATCGCATCACATATTCTCTATCCTGCCATCTGGGAAGAGGTACAGGAGCATCAGCTGTAAAACCAGCAGGATGCTCCTCAGCTTCTTCCTGCAGGCTATAAGACTGATAAAACGGACTTTGCCCCCTGCCAAAGTATTGTGCACCAACCACCAACCTGGACACACTGAAGCAGAGCCATTGTCGTGCCGCTGCCGATTGGAACTCATGATATATGTATTTTTATTTTTATTTCTATTTATTTTTTACCGCACACTGAATGGACACTGGTTGAGCAACGTTTTTTCGCTTCCTCTGGGTATGTAAGTACTCAAGAAAAATGATAATAAAGATATACAATACAATACAATACAATACAACCAAAATGGATGACTCTATATCTTTTTAAAAATCATGTACCATCAGTCATGTTCTTGCCCACTTGCTTAACCTTGTGCAGCTTGAAGTTTGAATAACCCATGAGATCAAGGCACATATTCTTCAAATTAAGGACTAAACTAGTTCATACTTTAAAAAGATACCGACCTTACAAATACATTTTTCCTCTTGAGAGCATCAAATGCATCCAGTTTAGAAATCCGGACCAACTATTCATCGTTAGAAAGGACGTTAGTCACTAGTTAACAATGAACAATGAATAGTTTGTATTTTACACAGAATATTACGTTCAGATGCAGATGGAATTTGGGCATGACATCTTATTTGTGTTCCTTCATAAGAAAAATTCATAAATCTTATTAATTTTATTTGCATAAATTCTTTCCTCCAGCCAGCAGGTTCTGTCTGAAAGGACAGAACCTGCTGGCTGGAGGAAAGAAAATCGATATGGACCAAGTGGTTGATATCCTGATGGGATTTACACAATTTCACTGAGGTTGCCTAACAGCTTCCATGAATGCTTAAAAATTATAATCTTAAAGAAAAACTGTTCAATATTCTGAAATAGAAGCCCGAAGACAATAGTCTGAAATCAGGAGCTTAGTATTTAAGTGTTCACTGTTGGTAAGCAGAAGATCAAATAGCATGCAGAGAAAACTGATTATACAGTGGCTTGCAAAAGTATTCATACCCCTTGAACTTTTCCACATTTTGTCACGTTACAACCACAAACGTAAATGTATTTTATTGGGATTTTATGTGATAGATCAACACAAAGCGGCGCATAATTGTGAAGTGGAAGGAAAATGATACATGGTTTTCAAATTTTTTTACAAATAGAAAACTGAAAAGTGTGGCGTACAAAAGTATTCAGCCCCCTTTACTCTGATACCCCTAAATAAAATCCAGTGCAACCAATTGCCTTCAGAAGTCACCTGATTAGTAAATAGAGTCCATTTGTGTATAATCTAATCTCAGTATAAATACAGCTGTTCTGTGAAGGCCTCAGAGGTTTGTTAGAGAACATTAGTGAACAAACAGCATCATGAAGCATAAGGAACACACCAGACAGGTCAGGGATAAAGATGTGGAGATGTTTGAAGCAGGGTTAGGTTATAAAATAATATCCCAAGCTTTGAACATCTCATGGAGCACTGTTCAATCCATCATCCGAAAATGGAAAGAGTATGGCACAACTGCAAACCTACCAAGACATGGCTGTCCACCTAAACTGACAGGCCGGGCAAGGAGAGCATTGATCAGAGAAGCAGCCAAGAGCCCATGGTAACTCTGGAGGAGCTGCAGAGATCCACAGCTCAGGTGGGAGAATCTGTCCACAGGACAACTATTAGTCGTGCACTCCACAAATCAGTCCTTCATGGAAGAGTGGCAAGAAGAAAGCCATTGTTGAAACAAAGCCATAAGAAGTCCCATTTGCAATTTGCCACAAGCCATGTGGGGGACAAAGCAAACATGTGGAGGAAGGTGCTCTGGTCTGATGAGACCAAAATTGAAGTTTTTGGCCTAAATGGAAAACGCTATGTGTGGCGGAAAACTAACACTGCACATTACCCTGAACACACCATCCCCACTGTGAAAAATGGTGGTGGCGGCATCATGCTGTGGGGATGCTTTTCTTTAGCAGGGACAGGGAAGCTGGTCAGAGTTGATGGGAAGATGGATGGAGCCAAATACAAGGCAATCTTGGAAGAAAACCTGTTAAAGTCTGTAAAAGACTTGAGACTGGGGCGGAGGTTCACCTTCCAGCAGGACAACGACCCTAAACATACAGCCAGAGCTACAATGGAATGGTTTAGATCAAAGCATATTCATGTGTTAGAATGGCCCATTCAAAGTCCAGACCTAAATCCAATTGAGAATCTCTGGCAAGACTTGTAAATTGCTGTTCACAGATGCTCTCCATCCAATCTGACTGAACATGAGCTATTTTGCAAAGAAGAATGGGCAGAAATTTCAGTCTCTAGATGTGCAAAGCTGGTAGAGACATACCCCAAAAGACTTGCAGCTGTAATTGCAGCGAAAGGTGGTTCTATAAAGTATTGACTCAGGGGGACTGAATACTTTTGCACGCCACACTTTTCAGTTTATTATTTGTAATAAAATTTGGAAACCATGTATCATTTCCCTTCCACTTCACAATTATGCACCACTTTATGTTGGTCTATCATAAAATCCCAATAAAATACATTTACGTTTGTGGTTGTAATGTGACAAAATGTGGAAAAATTCAAGGGGTATGAATACTTTTGCAAGCCATTGTACATGCTCTTTGTGTGAGTGAATCAGCCAGCTCTTCCCGGGAGTTATCTCTGTTGTGAGTGTCTGAGCTACATTACTCTAAAGAGAGCAGTGAGCAGGGGGGCTTGGTCCGACAGCACATCCTGCCATATTAGGTTTTAAGAATACCCTAAAAGAGTTTATGATTGGAAGAGAGCTGACATCTCAGAGAATTGTAAAGCTGGAATTTACAAATGCAGGGAAAGGGATGATCTTGGATAGATTTGAAATCAACAATATGAACTTTAAAACTTAGTTCTTGAAAGACTTGGATCCAAAGTAGGATAGCGAGCATTGTCATCATGTGTGAATGATCTTGGTGTGACTTTGGATATATGCAGTAATAATCTGGGAACGCTCTAGTTTAAGGCACAGATAGTGTAGACAGTCAGAGTCTTTTTCCCAGGATTGAAATGATAATTGCTCGTTTCTAAGCTCCCCCAGTCTGCTTTCATTAAAAATACTGAATCAAGCACTTGAAACAACTTAATTTTTATTTTACCAAAAGCGCGTTACAGATCAACTACTGTACCTATCCCGCCACGGGTTTGATCCTCATGTCTGCCTGTTCAAGCCTTCTAGGCCTCACTCAGACAGAGTCACTCCAGAAGTTCACACAGACCCAAGCATTCTCCCAGAAGATCGACCCTGAGCCTCGTGATCGCGGACTTTTATATGTCCTGGGAACTCGAGGGGCCGAACCACATGGGGGTGGTCTCTTAATAACCCAATTACAGATATCGATTAACCCCATACATAACAGACATTCCCCTAACCCAATGATACAACAGTTCAATACATTGTATTCAAAATGGACTTCGAGAGGAAGTCAACATTTACCCTGATTTACAGAAAACCCAGACAAGGCTCAACACCTCATCCAATCAACACTTGGCAAAGTCAAACTCTGCAACATCATTTACAACTATTTACAAGGTGTATGTCTGGTTTGCAGCCATCCAATCCATTTTATGTATTTTGTACCAAATTGACAGGGTTTGCAGATATTCCCATTCTTTGCTTGCAAATTGTATCTAAGCTCCAGACACTCTGGCTCCTCTCCGCAGCTTGTCCCAGCTCTGCAGAGAGCAATTCCAAATTGACCAAACCTCCCAGCAACGCTGAAACTTAACCCCATTTTGAAGTCCTAGCTGCTCCAATTTAGCCAGGATTAACTGAAACATAATTTACTAGAGAGAATAGAGGTGAGGGGGTAAAGTTTATTGGAGATTTACGAGGCTAATTTCTTATACAAAAAATGGCAGGTGCCTGAATGTACTGCGAGGGGAGGTGGGAGAAGCAGATACAATAGCAACATTTCAGAGGCATTTAGACAGTCAAGTGAACATAGGGGATAGAAGAATGCAGACTATGTGCAGGCAAATTGGATTAGTTAAATGGGCATCATGATTAACACAGACATGATGAGCTGAAGGGCCTGTTCCTGTTGTGTACTGTTCTGTACAGAGGGTTAAGTTGCTAAAATATCCAATAGAACATTGGAACTGCCAAGTTTGGAGATGACACAGGCATGGATATGGCATCTACAGCTTTCAAGCTGAGATAGGGCTAATATTCTGTCAACTGAGTTAGAAGTAGAAATTCTTGATGAACAGGATAGAAGATTGGACGTTCAAGACAAGGTCAGATAGACAACAAGGTGCTAAACAAGTTACTTTGGCTTCAGACAGTGTGTTTAGGATCATGGGACATCTTCTGCACGTTTTGTATGCACCAGTACTTATTAATTTGGGAGCACAGTCCTTCCAATCAATGTTCCTCTTCCGTGCCACATCTTGCCCCTTTCTCTCCCTAACAGAAACAGAGATCAAAGTGAGAGCCTGTTGGCCTGGAAAATTACGATAAAAGTTGGCTTGGAAAGTTAAGAAAAATGAACAGGGAATATATGAAATCTGGGTTGGGACAGAAAGCAACTCAGTGCTGAACATGTGGAGTTTCAAGGAGGAAGAAAAAATCAGTGGAACAGTGCAGAAGTAGTCTGGGGAACAAGATACTGTATGGAATGTTCAGAAGAACGTAGTAGCAACAAAAGGCAGGTATTCCACTTTACTGGGCATCTCATTGATCACATACATTCGATGTTAAAGATGAAAGTTTAATACCCATTTGTTTTTGATGAAATATTATTCAAAGTTACATTTACCCCCATAACCTTCAGGGGCAGCACAGAGGAACAGTTAATTATTGCCAGCTACAGTGACCTGGATTCAATCCTGACCTAGCGAATGGTATGTTAGCTTTCATAGCAAAAGGATTTGAGTACAGGAGCAGGGAGGTTCTACTTCAGTTGTACAGGGTCTTGGTGAGACCACACCTGGAGTATTGCGTACAGTTTTGGTCTCCAAATCTGAGGAAGGACATTATTGCCATAGAGGGAGTGCAGAGTAGGTTCACCAGACTGATTCCTGGGATGTCAGGACTGTCTTATGAAGAAAGACTGGATAGACTTCGGTTTATACTCTCTGGAATTTAGAGATTGAGAGGGGATCTTATAGAAACTTACAAAATTCTTAAGGGGTTGGACAGGCTAGATGCAGGAAGATTGTTCCCGATGTTGGGGAAGTCCAGGACAAGGGGTCACAGCTTAAGGATAAGGGGGAAATCCTTTAAGACCGAGATGAGAAAGACTTTTTTCACACAGAGAGTGGTGAGTCTCTGGAACTCTCTGCCACAGAGGGTAGTTGAGGCCAGTTCATTGGCTATATTTAAGAGTGAGTTGGATGTGGCCCTTGTGGCTAAGGGGATCAGAGGGTATGGAGAGAAGGCAGGTACGGGATACTGAGTTGGATGATCAGCCATGATCATATTGAATGGCGGTGCAGGCTCGAAGGGCTGAATGGCCTACTCCTGCACCTAATTTCTATGTTTCTATGTTTCTATGTTTCTATGTTTCTCAGAGTGCAGCTTTCATGTTTCCCCATAACTGCATGGGTTTTCTCCGGGCGACCCAGTTCTTTCCAACGTTTCTAAGGTATTGAAATCTGTGGATTAATTGACCATTGTAATTTTCCCATTAGGTAGTTGAACATGATGGGAGAATAGGGAAATATGGGCAGAATGGATTATCAAAATGAACAGTTGACAGTCAGCATCTGTGCTGTATGAAATAATGAATCAATGGCCTTACATAGAAAATAGAGTAAAGAGCAGGGAAAATTTTCATTTGAAAATATCTGAACAGGGTTATCGATAGCCAGAATATTCCAATAAAATGCAAAGGGCAGCTCTCGTCATTTACCTTAAAGGAATATGCCACACAGATTAATAGGCTCCATAGAAAGATCTCTCTTTCCCAACATTAAGTCTGTAAGTAGAGCCTTTGACCTGCAGTAGCAGTGATGTCTTCATAAGGCTGTGCAGGCAAATAGATTAATAAATGGATGGCAAAACAGGAAATTAAACATTCCAATTTATTATGACGTAAATAATTTTTCAGTTAAATATACAGACTCATACATCTGGTTAGAACTCATGGCCCTTGCTGCTTGGAATCGTTCCAGGCAGATCCCATACCCACATTCACCCTGATTTGGATGTGGATGCCCTGAATTTCTAGGCATTGCTGGTGTCTTGAGTTTGGTTTGGGTAAGGGCATGTGAAATGCCACTGACATTGATAGCCAGCAAGCTCCACTCTAAGCGTCTGTTGCTGTCAATGCTGCAGGTCTATTTTGATAGTTTTTAAATACCTGACACTTAGAAATTATTAAACCTAAACCAGATAATTAAAAAAAACAAACATTGTTAAAGGTTCATTAAAATGCACATACATTAAAATTATCATATTCAATAAGTGTTAGAAAGTTATTCCAGTATGATTCCTCTCCTACCACCAAGCTGTCACAGCAAAACTAAGATCTCCCATTGGAGAGAATCCCACCTTTGACAGCAGATGCATGGAAGCCCAAGACATACATTGTTCGGAGGCACCATTAATAGGCAGTAATATTTAACCTCGATAACAATCAGCATGGGAGCACCTCAAGGCTGCGTGCTCAACCCCCTGCTTTACTCACTCTATACTCATGACTGCGTAGCCGGACATAGTGCAAACTCCATCATCAAGTTCACCGATGACACCACTGTTGTGGGATGAATCACTGATGGTGACGAGTCAGAGTATAGAAGTGAGATCGACCAATTGACCAAATGGTGCCAGCACAAAACTAAGGAACTGATTGTGGACTTTGGGAGGGGTAGGATGGTGGAAAGGATTAAGAACTTCAAATTCGTGGGTGTGCATATTTCCAAAGATTTTTCCTGGTCCCAGCACACTGATGCAATTATAAAGAAAGTACATCAACGCCTCTACTTCCTGAGAAGATTATGGAGAGTCGGTATGTCAAAGAGGACTCTCTCGAACTTCTACAGGTGCACAATAGAGACCATGCTGACTGGTTGCATCGTGGCTTGGTTTGGCAACTTGAGTGTCCAGGAGCGGAAAAGAATGCAGAAAGTTGTGACCACTGCCCAGTCCATCATTGGCTCTGACCTCCCCACCATCAAAGGGATCTATTGCAGTCGCTGCCTCAAAAAGGCTGCCAACATCATCAAGGACCCTTACCATCCTGGCCACACACTCATCTCCCCGCTGCCATCAGGTAGAAGGAGCCTGAAATCTGGTACATCCAGGTTCAAGAACAGCTACTTCCCCACAGCCATCAGGCTCTTAAACACGACATCAAACAAACTCTGAACGATAACAGCCTATTGCACTTTATCTGTTTATTTATGTATGTATATATATGGTCTATGCTATATAGACACACTGAACTGTTCTGTATTTATGCTTGCAATATTCTGTTGTGCTGCAGCAAGCAAGAATTTCATTGAGCTATCTGGGACACATGACAATAATACTCTCTTGACTTGTCTTGACCTTGAACAATAGGTATACATAGAACAATTATAAACTTTTGAAATAAAACAACATGAGAATTTAAAATAATACATGGAGATTTTAAAATAGAGGGATTCTGAAGGAAGTAGGCCAAGTAATTGGCCAATTTAATTAATCACAGATAAATGTGAGGCAGTAAACTTTGTCAGGAAAGAGTTCACTTATTGCTTGGAGGTCATGACAGGGATTTGGAAAGGAAATAGAGAAGTTGCATCACAGATGAACAAAGCCAAGAGAAACAAAACCAAGTACAAGAGATTATTTCAAGAGGGAAATAATTGCAAAGTAGGGAAGCCTATTTTGGTTATATCACACTGAGAGTTAAGTTCTGGTTACCATACAATAAGAAGGGTATAGTGGCACTGAGATGATGCAAGAAGATGTAAAAGGATGGTAGCAGAAATGCAAGTGTATACATAACAG